>JAFJYI010000069.1:3000000-3373027 GCA_019022655.1 Acacia acuminata
CTTCAAAAAGAAGAAAAGAAAATGAATATACAACTTCAAATTTTGAAAACAAGTTTCAAATCAAATCAAATCATATTTATTCATTTGAGAACCCAGTCAATGAATAAAATTGAAGATATTCTTGCCTTTGTGTCAGCAGGTGGAGGAGTGGCAATGGTCTCGTCTTCTACAGGAAGAGATCCCTCCACCTTCACTCCAGATCCATCACCAGATACACCTCTACATGTCAAAGATGAAGAATAGATAAAATAAGAAGCAGGATACTAGTGACGTTAACTATCATTCTTAGACATCACAAAAACGTGCCATGAGCTGTCAGATAATCACATATAAGTGACAGAGTAAATGAATTTCATTGATCAGGCATGGGATTAGAACTTACGAGATTCTCAAAAGAGCATCGATGTGCTTGTACCACTGGGAAGCGTTCACATACTCAGCCGATGGCGCTTGAGACAAGGCTGTATATACTGTAATATCGTCCTTTGAAGCTTGATACCTGAAGAGGGAAAGTAAATGAACGCCGCCTAGAAACAGAGAGAGGGAATGAATAAAATAGGAAAAAAAAATCAATAAAAATAGCAGCTTACCTAGTTATATAACTGCGGGTGAGAAGGTATTCGTCAAGCTTTTTCAAGCCAGAAGCAGAGTTAACATTAGCCAATGTGACTGCCATTTCTGATGCTTCTACAATATGTATATAAAGAGCTCCATGAAGTGTTTGATATAACTATAATCTCATTATATAGCGGCGAATTTGAGATTTTTCTCAAGTACAGTAAACAATTTATAGAAAATCAGGCAAAAACAAGACAGAACCAAAGAGAAATAGCTCACTTACTACTTTTGTGATTTATCAGTGATCAGTAAATCAGTAAATAAGATTCGCAGAGATTGCATCCGTAACAAGATCCCAGTACATAGTTCGGGTCTTCGGGAAACCCTATAATGAGATGTTCTGGAAAAAGAGGAACTTACGGTTCCACAACCAATTTTTCATGAGGCGTTCAGCGCACTAGGTATTGACAATGACATAAGGCTAAATTTCTTATACGTCACAAAGAGATTAAATACATAATATATCTTTAATTTTTATAATTCTTTTCTCTATATATAATATGTTCCATTTTTATTTGGGAAAACGTCACAAAAAATCTGGAAATTGATAAATACCAAAAGGTGCCTAAATTTCTATAATTGCAAAATGGGATTTTGACATTCAAGAAAAAGACAAAAATGCCCACTTTTTCTTTTTTAAAAAAGGGATAAATACCAATTTTAGCACGCAAGTATTGATGAGGAGATCCAAAGACCGGAAGTTTACAAAATGGAGCAAATATCCGAAAGTTTTTTTAGAAGCAAATGTGCCTGGAATTTTTGTTTACAAGAAAATTTTTGTAAACACGAGATAAAAATAATACCAATCCAACGGCCAAGATCAACCGATGGGTAAAATTGCTATGTTTGTAAACTTAGGCAAAAATGATACCAAAAAAACTTTCGGTGTCGAATGCTTCCTAACCAATACTTCCATGGCAAAATTGGTCTTTATTTCTAAAAAAATATATATATATCCGAAGCACCTCACTAGAAAACCTAGCATTCTTTGTCGGCCAACCATCGGGAATGTGGCGAATGGAATTTTTTTGAGTAAGTGGTAAAGGTGAGATTTTACTTTGCTCTTTTACTAAAATTGTTTTATTTATTTATTTATTTATTTTACTTTATATACCTTAAAAATTGTTAAAATATAGAGTATTAGATAGTAGTTAAAAAAAAGTAGGGAAACTTTCAATCAATGACCCCACAAAAATAAATTTATTAGGGAAAATTACGGATAAATACCATTTGAATTTGCAAAACTTCTAAAAGCCCATTGAATTTATAAAAAGACTACGAAGTAACATGGGCATATGAGAGGGATATGCAAATTCGGGAAAAAGACCACACTACCCCCTAAAGTATCTTAAGTTATCTCTCTCTCTCTCTCTCTTCTTCATTAGACACCCACGCGAAAAAGAAACAGACCATAGCTTCAACACACACAAAACGCAGTCCATTCATCCCTCGCTTCAATAACCTCACTGGACCAGTCCCTCCAGAACTATTCAACATGGATCTAAACGTCATCTTCATCAACAACAACAAATTCAGCAGCAACCTTCCATGGAATTTCTGAAATACACCTGCAAGATACCTCACATTCGCCAACAACAAATTCACAAGACCAATCCCAAGTAGCATAGGAAATGCCTCAAAAACCTTAATCGAAGTTCTGTTCTTGAAAAACCAATTTTTTGGGTGTTTACCTTACGAGATTGGGTTCCTGAAAAAGGCCATAGTCGTTTGATGTGAGCAACAACTCATTGATGGGTCCAATCCTAGAATCTTTCGCTTGCTTAAACAAGATCCGGTTCTTGAATCTAGCTCACAACAAAATCTATGGTCCTATTCAGAATCGTGTGTGAGCTTCACGGGATTAGCAACAATGGGAATCTTACGTTACGAGATAATTATTTCGAAGTTGGACCTAAATGCATGAAGCTGATAAAATCGCAGGTGCTTGAAGTGAGTGGGAATTGCATAAAGGAGCTTCCCAATCAGAAATAGCCTGAAAAATGTCAATTTTATTTGTGATAATTCACTTTTATTTGTTGTTTCGTGAGAATGACAGGTTTTAAATTTTATTGTGAATATTGCATTTCCTGTTGTGAATCTAGACTTTTTCTATTGTAAATGACCTCTATACGCTTAAAGACTTGAGTTTGAAACAAAATCCAGGTGTTTAAAAGTTGTTGTGAAAATAACTTTTTTCATTTGTAAATGGTCAAGTTTTTAAATTTTATTATGAATATAGCACTTCCTGTTATCAATACAAATAATATAAAAAAATGTCTCTAGGGATTTTTTTTGCTATTTTTTATGGTCCTTGGGACTTAATTGTCATTTTCCCTATTAAATTTGTCATCAATTATGCATTACAAGAAATTTCGGAGGAATTTCTCAACTCTTTCGATATATAATCATAGATTGTAGATTGACTTCATGAATATGTTAATTTCATTGAAGTTGTGTGGGTTTACGTGTTCACACCTCCAAAGAAGAAAATTAAAAAAAAAAAAAAAGCAAAATTAGAAGTAAACGAAAAAAAGGAAAAACGAAACATCAAGCAATATTACTCAAGGAAAGTGATTGGAAGTGGCAAACACTACTACAAAAATTGTGCAACTGTTATACATCACGGTTTCTATCCGTTATATATGCAGGCATTTGAAAAACTCGGTGCAAATGCATTATTATTCTGAATTGTTATTTATTTTGGACATATTATAAGAGTTATAATATAGCATCAATTATGTATTGAGGTTTGGTGAGGTTATGATCACAATGATAATAATTAATGGGCACTCATAAACAACCGTCATAATACATTGTAATGCATGATGGTTTTTATAATACATGACGGATTTTATATAATCACCGTGAAATGAGAGCTTCTGAGATAGTTGACATCCTCTATATATATAATAGAACAATAGTACTTTCCACATTAAGTTTCTATGCAAATTGGGTTGGATAAAGACATTATGGGCTTTGTGAGGAGAATCAATGGAAACTGTCGACATATATAAGTGATATGTAACTGTTAACCTATATATAATTGTGTCTTTTAACAGAAATTAACCCTGAAAAACAAAGAACTTTGGGGGGAAACATATACCTCTATCAAAAAGGACGGAGGAGGTGATATGCAAACACTTGATTTCAGGGGTTTGCATAACCTCATGCACCCTTTTTAATACTCTCCTTCGGTCCTAAATAATATAGTTTGTGTGTAAATTACACTACAAAATATGTTATATACTTAGAACCGGAGGTAGTGGGAGTATTTGTTTTTTACCCTATCTTCCTTTGCTTTTCAAGCTTAATTTCTCAAGAGACACAATGTATTAATTCTAGCTACAAAGCTCAGAAAATCTTGATCCATCCAAATTGAATCGCTATTTGATGTGGGAAGTACTATTGTATTGTATATATAGAAACAAGATGACCAGCTCTGGCGGCCACCAGAGGAGGGGTGGGTGAAGGTGAATGTTGACGGGGCTTTCTCTAGAGTCGAGAGGAAATGTGCTTGTGGGGGCCTTATCCGTGATACGTCTGGAAGGTTCCTGAAAGGATTCATACACCCCATTGAATATGGGGATGAACTGACTACGGAAATCTGGGGATGTCTTTTGGGGCTTAAAACAACATGGCGATGGGGTTCAGACGAGTGTGGTTGGAAACAGATTCTACTGAGTGTATTGAGTCACGGGCATCAAAGCAGTACTCATCGAGACTCGGCCATCCTTAATGAAGCTAAGAAGCTGATTCATATGGATTGGGAGACGAAGGTTACGTATGTGTCAAGGACTTGCAACTCCGCTGCGGATTATTTAGCGAAGAGAGGACTTGGTCTCGGAGGGGGGCTTCATGACTTGTATCCACCTCCTGAGGACTTACAGTTGATTCTTGTTCAGGATTGTAATGGGTAATATTCCCATAGGTGTTCGATGAGGTGTCCCAAATGTAAAAAAAAAAAAAAAAAAAAAAAAGAAACAAGATGACCAAATAGCTTAGAAACTTTCATTTTGAACAGTCTAGGACTTGTCACAATATTAAATTCTATGCTTCTTAGATACGTACAAGTTGTTTAAATGTTGTTTTAATAATATATTACAGTCATATTTTTTTAAAAATGAATTTAAAATTTTTAACATGTGGCTTTGAATTCTTCCGTTGGGATTTTCAACTAATGTTGCTTGTGAATTATATACACAATTGATTATATTTTATAGGGTTAAACGTGTTGGGATCCATGGTCAAATTGAGACTAGATCCTTATATAAAATTATTAAATAAAACTAATGGTTTGACGATCAAATTACAAAGATCAATAAAATGATATTAAAGCTAGTTTATAAGATTGTTTGGTGTGTCGTACACAAATGTCTTTTAAACATTCATTACTACAATTTTAAATGTTAAATTTATTCATATAATAAATTTTTTAAGTAGGGAAAGTTTCAAAAAATACAATTAAAAATGGAGAAAGATAAATTGATCTTTCGCGAATTTATTAAATCTCAAGTCATAACTGAAGTGGGAATTTTGGATTTCCAATTCGACAAAATAATCAAAATGCCCCGATTGAGGGTACAAGTTTGGGGTTGATAACAAGATCTATATCTATATTAACAATATCGATTTTACATTGACAATTTTATTTTCATGTTTGACAACTTTATATCCCAAAAACTAGGGATAGTTTTGAGGACACAAGTTTCAAGGGTTAGTAATAATATTTGTATCTATATTAACAAGGGATAGGATATTGTCACTACCAATTTTATGTCACTACCAAGTTACTACCACTTTTTCACCGTTAGATCAGAAACTCATCTACCTTTATCATTTCTCTCTCCTATTGAGATTCTGATCTAACGGTGAAAAAGTGGTAGTGACTTGGTAGTGACATAAAATTGGTAGTGACAATATCCTATCTCTATTAACAATATTATATTTTACATTAACGATTTTACTTTCATGTTTTACAACTTCATATCCCAAAAATTAAGGATAATGTTTAGGCCACAAGTTTCATGGGACAATAATAACATCTATATCTATATTAACAACACTATATTTTACATTAAAAACACTACTTTCATGTTTGACAATTTCATATCCCAGAAATAAGGGATAAAATCTGTGCTCTTATTGAAGAAAGTTTTAGCAACCACTCCATCATGTCCAGCATAAAGAAGTCTAAGGTTGTTCTCATTCCCAAGGTGGATAACCCCTCTACGTTGAGAGACTTTCGTCCAATATCCCTGTGCAACGTCAGCTTCAAAATCATTACTAAGATCTTGGCCAACAGATTCAGAAACATTATGCCTCATCTTATAAGTTCTGAGCAATGCAGTTTTATTGCGGACAGATCCAGCTGCGACAACATAATTATTGCCCAGGAAATCATTCACTCTATGACAGTGGCGGAGCCAGGATTAAAAGTTTATGGGTGCACAATTAGTAGTGGGATTCGGGGGTTCGGGGGCAGTGCCCCATTTTTTTTTTCAGGAGGATAAAAGGCAATCCACTTATACGTAAAGTTTAGAATAAAAAATGAGGTTCAATTGAAAAGTATTTCCAAGGAAATCAATTTAAACAATATACAATATACTCGATAGATGTTACACAATCAAATTCCAAAGCAACATGTAAGGAAAAATTATTATGGTTTGTCATATGTAATAAGATAATAAGTAGTCAAAAATCAACAAAAGAGCAAAGGAGCATAACAAATGCTATAACTCACCAGGCTATCCACCAAGGAGCACGGCACTTTCAATAGATCAAAGGAACGGTATAAACCAAAAAAGTTTCTGAAAAAAAAAGAAACAAAAGAATATAAACAATAAAAGAAAAGAAAATTTCAACTTAACATAGAAAAATAATAATCAAGAGTCAACTAACCTTTATATAAGAACGATTATAAAATCATTCTTCGATTCTTCATTCCTTGAAAATATTGCATTATATCTTCATTATCAATCGTATCAAAGATATCACGTTCGACATAAGTTAGCATGCATGAGTTAAACCAATCATCATTTATCCGATTGCGCAACTTATCCTTAACAAAAGTCATTGCAGAAAAAACCCGCTCAACACTAGCAGTTGCTACCGGTAGAATGAGTGCCAACTTTATCAACAAATAGACCAATGGATAAACAATATCCTTTCTCTTCTCAACCATCTTCAAAGCAAGGTCAGAAATTGTTTGCAAATTGACAAAATCAGAATCAGCCCTCACATCAACAATAAAATTACCGAGACTTAAAGACAGAAAAGGAATATCTGCAAGCTCATCAAACTCTAAAGGATAGAATCTAGCAAACTCAATCAACTTTTCTTTGTTAAAATTAGCAAATGAATCACGAGGATCAAGACAACTCAAGCACTCAAGCAACTTGGTATTGACATTATCAAATCGATCATTCAACTTTTGAATCTGAGTATCTATCACTGTATTAAATAACTCCACCTTAAAGTAGTGGAAGAATGTGAATGATTCCAATCTCCGTCTCGATCTCCCTTTAGGACAATAAACATCATTCATATTTGGAATGTCAATATCATATTTATCAGCAAAAATATTCGTTTCTTGAAGCAATTCATCAAAACCATTATCTCTCAACTCTTGTAAACGAGACTTGACTACCTTCACTAAACTAATTGCATTTAAGAGATCTTGATCTTTTCTTTGTAGTGCTTGTGACAACTCATGAGAAATCCCCAAGATCAGTTTCATAAGATGCAACAAGAATGCAAATTCAAAATCTTCAATGACATACAAAATGCAACCTGCATCGGTTCTTATAGCATCATTTGAAGGCTCGTCTTCAATAATTTTCATCAAAGAAATTATTGGAGAAAATAATGAGATGACACTTGTAACCGTACCAAGATGGGAACCCCAACGAGTGTCTCCAGGTCGCTTGAAGGTTGTCTCTTGATTTAAACCTTTCCCAGTTGGTATTTCACCACTAGCAATTCTTTCAACTATTAGCTCATACTGATTCGTTTGAAGAATTTCCTTCCGCTTGCATGAACCCCCCACAACGGTAGCCATCTTTTGAAGCATGTCAAAAAATTCTTGAACCTTCTTGTGATGTTTTGCAACCTTCACAAGTGCTAATTGTAATTGATGAGCAAAACAATGAATGTAGAATGCGGATGGGTTGTCTACCAAAATCAAACTCTTAAGCCCTTTGAATTCACCCCGCATATTACTAGCACCATCATAGCCTTGACCGCGACATTTAGACAAACTTAAACCAAGTTTAGAAAATAGCCCATCAATCGATGCTTTTAGTGACTGTGCAGTAGTATCCGAAACATGAATTATGCCAATAAAACGTTCAACAATGGACCCTTTTTTGTTGACATACCGAAGTACAACTGCCATTTGTTCTTTAATTGCAACATCACGAGCTTCATCAACTAGTAAGGAAAAGTAATCATCGCCGAGATCACTAATTATTGCTTTAACAGTCAAATCTGCACAAGCTTGAGAAAGATCTTTCTGAATCATTGGTGAAGTCAATTTGCGTTATCGGGGCATTTTGTAAGACCGCATCACTCATCTCTTTATTTGGCTTAGAATAAAACTTTAGAATTTCAAGGAATAAACCTTGATGATTTGAACTTGCAGATTCATCATGTCCCCGAAAAGGCTCACCATTGCGTAGTAGGAATCTAGCACAATCTAAAGAAGTTTTCAACCGAATACGATAATCAATTCTTTGTTGATCAAAAATATTTGACAAGGCAACATCAATATGTTGCTTTTGCTTCATCAAATCTTGACCAGCTTGATAACATCTATTGTGAGCACTATTATGATCTCCAATATGAAATTTGATTCTATCCTTCTTATGCCAATTTTTGAACCCCACACCGACAAATGCTTCCTTGTAGAACCACTACCTCCAACCTCCATATCAAATAGATAACAATACAAGCAAAAACATGCATCTTTTGATACACTATACTCCAACCAAGAACCACATTCTTCATACCAGTTAGGATTGAATCTACGCAATTTTCTATACATTTCTGTTTGAGGGAATGGTTTAAGAATTGGTTGAGTTGGCCCCTTAAGCAAATAAGCTCTCCGAATATCCTCTCTTTCTCTAGGATTTGATGTCATTGAATAAATTGGGGGTCTTTTTCCCGGATCCGCTTCAAGATTTTCCATATTAACTTTTGCTTGAAATTGAGATGTTTGTGGTGGTTGAGAGGATTCTTGCACAGTTGGGACTAAAATACTATTTGAAACTTGCTCACTTTGAGATTCGGGTTCTATATTTGTGGGTCTTAGACGTTTGAAATAAGATTGTATCTTTGACATTTTCTATAAACAAAACAGAAAAAAATTTCAAACAAAAATTAGTTTTACTAGAGTTCCAAACTAGACAATTGATGCAAAGTATACTTCAACACAAACATACAATCACAAAGGTTCATGATCACCATTGAAAAGGAAAAATAAATTAAAACATTCAAGGAAAGTGAAAACCATTGAGTTCGATGCAATTCATATATTAATAGAAAACATTGCAAACAGATTTATGGAGACAATGATTATTGAGCAACATAATAAACCAAACTTTGGTATCGAGCATCAAGCTTAAGCAAAGGTAAATAAATTTTACATGCCATTCATTCATTATTGTGTAAAAACAAAAATCAAGTATAAAATGAAAATAACTTGAATTGAGCTTGACCATTCTAACTTGTAAAAATCACATTCTTTGACACCTATTTAAAAGCATTTTCCCATATTACGAAAAGGATTTCTTGTACAAAGCATTCAAAGCACAAGAATCATCAAATTTCAATGAGAATGAGGCCATGTAGGGATAAAAGAGAACTTTTCAACCAAATTTGGTTTCAACGTATTAGGAGACAATGACTATTGCGCACATGTCTAGATTCCTCCCAATCAAAAATAAAGGTGAAAAAGTCATCTTACAGATAAGAAAAGTTCAGGCAATAAAAGCGATTGGGATAAGCAAGATATACACACCGAAAGACTGAATAGTGCAGACGAAGCTGAGGACAAACAGCAAACTTGCTACCACCGAACTGCCGAAGACTGATTTGGGAGTGACAGGGACGAGATCGATTCGCAATTTCAGAGTTCTACAGGGCATCGATTTTAGGTCTGGGGCTTTAAGACAATTTGGTTTTTCATTTATTTAACTTTTTTTAAAAAAAATGATAGCTTTTACGTCTGCACGTGCAGACGTTTGCACGCACGTGGCTCCGCCCCTGCTCTATGAGAATGAGGGGCAGGAAAAAAAGGATATGTCACCATTAAGATTGATATGGAGAAGGCTTTTGATAGGCTTGACTGGGGTTTCATTAGGAATACTCTCACATGTTTGAATTTGGATACCAATCTTATTGATCTAATTATGGCTTGCATTAATACTTCCTCCATGTCTATCCTCTGGAACGGTGATGAAACCCCTACTTTCACTCCTTCTAGGGGAGTCAGACAAGGAGACCCTTTAAGCCCGTATATCTTTGTCCTTTGCATGGAGCGTCTGAGTCATCTCATTAAAGCAGAATGTGATTGCCGGAACTGGAAGCCTTTTTCTTTCAAAAGAGGGGGCCCCCGCATATCCCATCTCTTCTTCGCCGATGATCTCATTCTTTTTACTGAAGCTTCCTCTAACCAGATGAATGAGGTCCGTAAGGTGATGCAAAGTTTCTGTGAAGTGTCTGGACATAGAATTAATTCGGATAAATCCAGAATGTTTTGCTCTGCGAATGTTAATTTTAATAAGGCTCTTGAGCTCAGCCAGTTGCTTGGGATTGGAATCGCTCCTGACCTGGGAAAATATCTGGGGGTGCCCATTATTCATAACAGAGTTACGAAAGCCACATATCACCCCATCGTGCAAAAAGCCAGGAAAAAACTCTCTTTGTGGAAAAGCAGATTTTTGAATATTGCTGGTCGTTCGGTCCTCATCAAATCTGTGTTATCTTCTCTCCCTAGTTACTGCATGCAATCAGCTCTTTTGCCCATTTGCACCATTAATGAAATCGACAAGTTATCAAGGAAGTTCCTCTGGTCCCAAGAGGAAGAAACGAAAAAAATGCATCTTATTGCTTGGGATAGAATCACTCAGGCCAAGAAGCAAGGGGGTCTTGGGCTTAAAAACCTTCATCGCCAAAACAAAGCTTTTATTATGAAACTCTGTTGGAGTCTCCTGACGAAGAAACAGGCCTTGTGGGTCCAATGCCTCTGGTCTAAATATAATGGTGGTGACAGTCCTGTGCCAAAGGTTTCAAAGAAGAGAAGCTCATCTTTGACTTGGAAAGCAATTGTTCAAGTCTGGGACACTTTTCTCAGTGGAGTGGGGGAAAAGATAATTAATGGGGCAAGTACCAAATTCTGGTCCGATCGTTGGCTTCCCATAGATCGCCCACTTATAGCTTTCGCATTGAATCCAATCTTAATCAATGAAGACGAGACTGTGCGGGACCACCTCGCGATGAATGGAAGATGGGACGTCAATAGGTGGTATGGCGTTCTTCCCCAGCACATGATAAGTATTATCTCTGCGATGCGCCCTCCTTGTAATAATTCTCCTGATTGCTTTACTTGGAGACCGGCGACAGACGAATCCTTCTCTGTTAAGTCGGCTTACCTTTATCTCAGCGATGGAGGAGGGGTTAGTTCTAATAACTTCTGGTCTCGGATGTAGAAGTGGTAGCTACCTGAAAAAGTTAAATTTTTCATGTGGCAAGTGGGTCATGAAAGACTTGTATCCAATTCTCTCCGCGCCAAAAGAGGTCTTGCAAGTGACGGTCTTTGCCCGTTTCATTGCAATAATGAAGAGAGTGTCATCCATATTCTTAGGGATTGTGAGAGGGCAAGGAATCTGTGGAAAGAAATTTTAAAACCTAACTATTTTTCCAAGTTTTTTTAGGTAATTTGCAAGTTTGGCTTAACCGGGTCACCAACTATAATCCTGTAAAAGGAAGATTCCAAAGCTTCTCTTGGCCGAAAGTCTTTAGTCTTGGGTGTTGGATCCTTTGGACATCCAGATGCAAAGCCTTATTTCAGGGAGAAGTGAAGGACACCAGGGAGATGCTTCACCTGTGTAGTTATCTTCTCATGTAAAATACTACTACTGATCAGTTCTTATCTCACCAAATTTTCCATCTTTGCAGGAATGAGGAGAAGGCTTGGACCACACCACCACCAGACGCAGTTCGCATTGACGTGGATGGATCAGTGTGGCACCAGTACCAGGCAGCCTGTGGCAGAGTCATCAGGGATTCACAAGGCCATTGGTTGATGGGATTCTACAAGTCCCTTGGTTTGCATACTGTTGTGCAAGCTGAAATATACGCCATCATGTTAGGGCTAAAAATGGGTCAGAGGATGGGTTTTCAGCAGATTCTTCTCTATTCTGATTCCCTTGACGCCATTAATACCCTCATGAGAGACTCATGCTATGATGACCACCCACTAAGGGGCATCATCACGGAAACTAGGGGCCTCCTCTACCAAGACTGGAACGTAGAGCTTCACTATACTCCTAGGGAGAACAACACATGTGCTGATTATATGGCCAAGATGGGTCGGGACGCCTGCTTTGAAGAAGACGTAACGCTAGTTCCAAGCTTGTCCCCGAAGGATGCCTACCTATGGCCTTGAAGGACCGACTTGCATATCGTTACTAATTTTTTGTCTAGTTTGTTGTATTTTGGGGTAGACTATTAGTCTTCTCCCTTCTTCACTTTCAAGCTTCGGCTTGCCTTGTCATATCAAAAAAAAGAAAAAAGAAATAAGGGATAATTTTGAAGGCATAAGTTTCAGAGGTTAACAACAATATCTATATCTATATTAACAACATAATATTTTACATTAATGACTTCACTTTTACGTTTCAAAACTTAACTCGGGGCAATTTGGTCATTTGGTTAGAATTGGAAAATCACAAATTTCTACTTCGGTTTTTGACATGAGATTTGATACATTCATAAAAGTGCCAACTTGTCTTTTCCTATTTTTAATTGGATTTTTCCTTTTTAAGTATCAATAAAATAGATTTTTCAAAAAATGTATATGAATAAATAAGATATCTTGCTATTTAAAATGAGCTACGACTCATACACTAACCTAACCGGCTTTTGTAGGAATTTGTGTAGAAAGTCTTTTCTATATTGATTAGTTTTTCAATCAATATTATATACTACTACAAAATTGTTACCGTTTATACTAGTATGAAATTGCTTTGCTCATACTTGTTGCAATGTTTTCAATGAAACCGGTGTAGATAGGCCAATGTTAAAACTGTTTTTTTTTCTTTTTTTACACATTAGTGTCATCTTTTTTTTTTTTTTTTTATAATCCACTACCTTTCATAAAAGTTACATATAACAATTGATGATTGATTAATAGATATATACATATATCAAACTTTTTTCTTTAACGATGTTATATTTAAAACTCATAAACAGTACTCCTTCTATCCTTAATAAGTTGCTTCGCTAACTTCATAGATTAAGGAAATGATATAAATTAGTTATTACTTCCTCCGATCCTAATTATAAGAGCTAATAGTTGACTTTTTTTGGAGAAATTAGGAAGCTAATTAAATTACTTTAGAGTATTTTTATTTTTATTTTTATTTTTTTCTTCAAACTAATTAGCTTAACTAATAAACTAATAGATAATCTAAGGATATACAATATATGAAATGGTTAAGTAACTTATTTAGCTTCCTTAACCTATCCAAAGAAAGTCAATTAGCTCTTATAATTAGAACCGAAGGTAGTATAAACTTAACATATATATAATTGATATTAATATATGATAATAACGTGATAATAGATTGTAGATTGACTTCATGGTCATGCAAATTTCATTGAAGTTGTGTAGGTTTACCTGTTCAGACCTCCAAAGAAGTTTTTTTTTTTTTTTTTTTTTTTTTTTTTTTTTTTTAAAAAGTAAAAAATTCAAAATTAGAAGTACAAAAAAAAGGGAAAAAAAGAAAAAGAAAAACTGAGGCGGAATGAAACAGGTAAAAGCAAATGTCATGTTGGAAAAAAAAACTGAGTATGAAACAAGTCAACGTAATATTACTTTCCAAGTTATGCCATGGTTACTTCCTTAGCACCCATGATGTGAAATCAAAATGCGTAAATTAAGGAAATGATATAAATTAGTTAGGCCACCGTATACGTTTGGTCCTTTATGTTTTTTTCGATATCATTTTAGTCCTTAAGTTTATAAAAGACGTTTGATCCCTTAATATTAACACCGTTAGTTTGACTTAACGGAAAATCCGACTCAACAATTTTAAGTGATGACTATGAATTAAAAGCTGATCAAACATGCTTATATGTTAATATTTTAATAAATTAATATTTTAAATCCTATTAATTGAAAAATATTTAATCTTCCCGGACTATTTTACGGATTTTCACAGTTTGTGAAGATTAAATATATATTTTTTGTCAAATAAGATTAAATATTTTTCAATTAATAGGATTTAAAATATTAATTTATTAAAATACTAACATATAAGGATAAATGATCAGTATTTAATTACACAATCATCGCTTAAAATTGTTAAGTCAGTATTTTCCGTTAAGTCAAACTAACGGTGTTGATATTAAAGGACCAAACAACTTAAGAGACTAAAATAATACAAGAGGCAAACATGGAGGACTAAATGTATACTTTAAACTTAACGATAAATGTATACTTTAGCCGATTAGTTATTATAAACTTAACATATATATATATATATATATTTGATATTAATATATGATAATAACGTGAAAATATAGGAGATAAAACGGACGAGATAAATATTTAGAACCAAATTTAACTATACTCTAGCTTTTTATATAATATGCACCAGAAGGAATACATTTGCTTTTATAAATTTGACAATATATATAATTGATATTAATATATGATGATGATGATACATGTTCTCTCCCATTTCTTTTTATATATTACTTTTAAGGAAAAATTGCTTTTATTTCTATATAATTTTATAATTTCGAGACAATATTAATTATTATTTCTTAAATTTTTCCTGCTTAAGAGATTGAAAACGCTATATTATAATTTTAGTTAGCTAATTAATTTTATAATTTTTTATTAAGAAAGTAAGTTAAATTTTTAACACATTAGTTACTTTTTATAATCTCTATACGGAAATCTTAAATATCCAGTGACCAAAAAAAAAACTGAGGCGGAATGAAACAGGTAAACGCAAATGTCATGTTGGAAAAAAACTGGGTATGAAACAAGTCAACGTAATATTACTTCCTTAGCACCCATGATGTGAAATCAAAATACGTAAATGGACTCTGCTTTGGGGAAAAAACAAAGAAAAATTAAATAAAATGCGAACTGTTGAGGCATAAATTATATAACTAAATTTCAACTTTTATTTTTTTTATTTTTATTTTTTTACCAATTTCAACACAAACCATTAAATTATACTCCATATAGTTAGTGACTTGCTGATTACTATTTTGTTTTCGTAAACTATTAATGAAAATGATTATATGATTCAGACTCAACAATTCTACATAAAAGGTGTCTCAAGTTCAATTTATTAAAATTTATAAACATGGTGTTATGAAAAAAAAAAAAAAGAAAAAAAGAAAAGGGAAAGTAAAGATGGGATTGCTTACCGGGGTGAGTAAAGTCTACAGAGGAAAGTTCCAAAACTCCTCAGAATGGTTTTTGTTACTTTCTAAAACTATGAATAAGTACTGGTTCAAAATATATAATATATTTTATAGTGTAGTTTATATTATAGACGATGTCTTATATTTTGGATGAGAGGAATAATAATTAAGCTTATATAAATAGGATTAAGGACAACTTAAGTGGTAACTAGTATCTTAAAATATTTTTTTGCATGTATTTAGTGTCATAAAGTATTTTGTGGTGCATTCAAGCACATTTGAAGCATTTTTTTTTTTAAGAGATATCCATAACACTAAAGTACTTTCTTATGTAATTTTACATTTAACAATTTAGAAAATTTATGGTATTTTTTTTTTATTGAAGATAATTTAGGATGTTGAATACACTTGAAGCGTTTGCAAAATAGTTTAATTTATGGTACCCAAGGTCCATGAAAAAAATACTTTAAAGTACTACGAGCAAAAGAAAAAAATACTTTAAGGCGTTGAGTGCACCATAAAATATTCTAGAGCACTGGATGCATTTAGAATATATAACATCAAGCTAAGAAATTAATTTCAAATTTTAAATAAAATTAAAATACTATTAGATTATATATTAATTTATCGGTCAAACCAATTAGTTTGGAGAAGAAAATAAAAATAAAAATACTCTAAAATAATTTAATTAACTTTCTTAATCTCTCCAAAAAGTTAATTTTATCTTATATTTAGAATCGAGAGAGAGTATATCCAATTAATTGATTGTATATGAGTTCTAACAAATTTACACGGGAGAACAAAAATACATAATAATTATTATACCATTCCCAAAATTTTATCAAAAACAAAATACCCAAGTTTAGGAACCATGTTCTAATGTATGTGCTAATTATTTGACTATCAATTTGAGCTCATCATCCAAATTTCATAGAAGTAATTGTTATATAATCGTGATGTATAGTTCAAGTATATTTTATTTTTATCTCGAAAATATTGTTGGGGGAGTTATGAGCTTATAGATACGTAGCTCAAAAGAAAATTACAAAACAGTATATATAACACAGCCTTTCAAAATCAGTACAAAACTGCTATTAACTCCATTGATTTTGAGCTTACTTTGACAAATTTCTTTAAAATGAAGGGTAAAGGAGCAAAAATACTAATAAACTTTTATAAAAAAATATGTCTAGGAACATATATATTTTTGAAGGTGTATAAATAATCATGAATATTTAAAATGAGAGCCAAAATGGCAACGCCGTTAAATTTAACATAATACGATTACTTTCTAGGTCAAATTTAACGGGGTTGACATTTTCCCCCCATTTTGAATGCTTATGGGTATTTTTACACTCCAAAATATATATAATGCTAGACTCATTTTTAGTAAAAGTTCATAAGTATTTTTGCATATTCACTTTAAAATAAATATAACTTGTTGGGGAATAAAAAAGGACTATAACACTAGTTCATATTGTTAAAGGAAATTTGATAGTGTGGGGGGACCCAGGTTCACGGTCTAAACTAGTTTATAAGTATCCATTATGTATTGAGGTTTGGTGATGTTATGATCACAATGATAATAATTGACGGGCATGCATTGTAATGCATGATGGTTTTTATAATACACGACGGTTTTTATATAATAACCACGATGTACGGATTTAAGATTCTTTAATGAGAGTTTCTGAGATAGTTGACTTCCTCTCTATATAATAGAACAATAGTGCCTTAATCCACATTGAGTTTCTATGCAAATTGGGTTGGATAGAGATATTATGGGCTTTGTGAGGAGAATCAATGGAAACTATCAATGTATATAAATGGTAATGTAACTGTTAGCCTATATATAATTGTGTCTTTTAACAAAGATTAACCCTAAAAAACAAAGAATTCTGGGGAAAAACATATACCCCTATCAAAAAGGGCGGAGGAGGGGATATGTAAACACTTGGTTTTAGGGGTTTGCATAACCTCATGCACCCTTTTTAATACTCCTTCGGCCCTAAATAATATAGTTTGTGTATAAATTATACTATAAAATATGTCATATATTTAGGACCGGAGGTAGTAGGAGTATTTGTTTTTCACCTTATCTTCCTTTGCTTTCTAGGCTTAATTGCTCAAGAGACACAATGTATTGATTCTAGCTCAGAAAATCTTGACCCATCTAAATTAAAACTCGATGTGGGAAGTACTATATATATATATATATAGAGACAAGACGATCAAGTAGGTTAAAAACTTTCATTTTGAAGAGTCTGGCTTGTCACAATATTAAATTCCATGCTTCTTAAATACGTACAGGTTGTTTAAATGTTGCTTTAATAAAATATGACGGTCATATTTTTTAAAAATGAATTTAAATTTTTTAACATGTGGCTTTGAATTCTTCCGTAGGGATTTACAACTAATGTTTCTTGTGAATTATATACACAATTGATTATATTTTATAGGGTTAAACGTGTTGGGATCCATGGTCAAATTGAGACTAAATATTTATATAAAATTATTAAATAAAACTAATAATTTAAAACTACAAAGGCTAAAATTAAAATTCGATCAAATTACTTTTTTGCTCAGAATTCGATCAAATTACAAAGATGAATAAAATGGTATTAAAGCCAGTTTATAAGATTGTTTGGTGTGTCGTACACAAATGTCTTTTAAACACTCATTACTACAATTTTAAATTTTAAATTTATTCATATAATAAATTTTTAAGTAGGGAAAATTCCAAAAAATACAATTAAAAATGGGGAAAGATAAATTGGTCCTGCGAATTTATTAAATCCTAAGTCATAACTGAAGTGAGAATTTTGGATTTCCAATTTTGACAAAATAATCAAAATGCCCTAATTGAGGGTACAAGTTTCAGGGTTAATAACAAAATCTATCTATATTAACAATATCAAATTTTATATTAACGACTTTACTTTCATACTTGACAACTTCATTTTCCAAAAACTAGGGATAGTTTTGAGGACACAACTTTCAGGGGTCAATAATAATATCGTATCTATTTTAACAATATCATATTTTACATTAACGACTTTACTTTTATATTTTACAATTTCATATACCAAAAACCAAGGATAATTTTAGGGCACAAGTTTGAGGGGGGACAATAATAATATAATATCTATATCTATATTAACAACACCATATTTTACATTAAAAACACCACGTTCATGTTTGACACTTTCATATCCAAAAAATAAGGGATAATTTTGAAGGCATAAGTTTCAGGGTTAACAACAACATCTGTATCTATATTAACAACATAATATTTTACATTAATGATTTCACTTTTGTTTCAAAACTTAACTCAAGGCAATTTGGTCATTTAGTTAGAATTAGAAATCACAAATTTCTACTTCAATTTTGACATGAGATTTGATACATTCACAACACCAGTTTGTCTTTTCCTATTTTTAATTGTATTTTTCTAGATTTTTCCTTTTTAAGTATCAATAAAATAGATTTTTCAAAAAATGTATATGAATAAATAAGATATACTGCTATTTAAAATGAGCTACGACTCATTCACTAATCTAGCCGGCTTTTGTAGGAATTTGTGTAGAAAGCCTTCTCTATATTGATTAGTTTTTCAGTCAATACGGTCTACTACTACGAAGTTGCTACCGTCCATACTAGAAAATTGCTACCGCTCATACTTGTTGCAATGTTTTCAATGAAACCGGTGTAGATAGGCCAATGTTAAAACTGTTTTTTTTTTTTAACACATTAGTGTCATCTTTTTATTTATAATCCACTACCTTTCATAAAAGCTATATATAACAATTGATGATTGATTAATAGATATATACATATATCAAAGCTTTTTCTTTAACGATGTTATATTTAAAACTCATAAACAGTACTCCTTCTATCCTTAATAAGTTGCTTCGCTAACTTCATAGATTAAGGAAATGATATAAATTAGTTATTATAAACTTAACATATATGTAATTGATATTAATATATGATAATAACGTGATAATAGATTGTAGATTGACTTCATGAATATGCAAATTTCATTGAAGTTGTGTGGGTTTACCTGTTCAAACCTCCAAAGAAGATTTTTTTTTTAAAAAAAAAAAAAAAAGGAAAAAAGAAAAAAAAAGAAAAACTGGGGCGGAATGAAACAGGTAAACGCAAATGTCATGTTGGAAAAAAAACTGAGTATGAAACAAGTCAACGTAATATTACTTCCTTAGCACCCATGATGTGAAATCAAAATACGTAAATGGACTCTCCTTTGGGGAAAAAACAAAGCAAAATTAAATAAAATGCGAACTGTTGAGGCAGAAATTATATAACTAAAGTTCAACTTTTATTTTTTTTTCCCAATTTCAACACAAACCATTAAATTATATATAGTTAGTGATTTGCTGATTACTATTTTGTTTTCGTAAACTATTAATGAAAATGATTATATGATTCAGACTCAACAATTCTACATAAAAGGTGTCCCAAGTTCAATTTATTAGAATTTATAAACATGGTGTTATGAAAAAAAGAAAAAAAACAGGAAAGTAAAGATGGGATTGCTTGCCGGGATGAGTAAAGTCTCCAGAGGAAAGTTCCAAAACTCATCAGAATATGGTTTTTGTTAATTTCTAAAACTATGAATAAGTACTAGCTCGGTTCTAAATATATAATATATTTTATAGTGTAGCTTATATTATAGACGATGTCTTATATTTTGGATGTGAGGGATAATAATTAAGCTTGTATAAATAGGATTAAGGAAAACTTAAGAGGTAACTAGTATCTTAAAATATTTTTTTGCATGCATCTAATGTCCTAAAGTATTTTGTAGTGCATTCAGCACATTGAAGCAGTTTTTCCAGAGATATCCATAACACTAAAGTACTTTCTTGTGTAGTTTTACAATTAACAATTTAGATAATTTATGGTACTTTTTTGATTGAAGATAATTTAGGATGTTGAATACACTTGAAGCGCTTGCAAAATAGTTTATGGTACTCAAGGTCCATGAAAAACTACTTTAAAGAGCTACGAGCAAAAGAAAAAAAATACTTTAAGACGTTGAGTGCATCATAAAATACTCTAGAGCACTGGATGCATTTAGAATATCTAACATCAAGCTAAGAAATTAATTTCAATTTTTAAATAAAACTAAAAGATTATTATATTATATATTAATTTATTAGTCAAACTAATTAGTTTGGAGAAGAAAAATTAAATAAAAATACTCTAAATTAATTTAATTACTTTCCTTAATCTTTCCAAAAAAATTAATTTTATCTTATATTTAAGATCAGAGAGAGTATATCCAATTAATTGATCGTATTTGAGTTCTAACAAATTTACACGGGAGAACAAAAATACATAATAATTATTATACCATTCGCAAAATGATGTCAAACACAAAATACCCAAATTTAGGAACCATGTTTTAATGTATGTGCTAATTGTTTGACTATTAATTTGAGCTCATCATCCAAATTTCATAGAAGTAATTGTTATATATTCGTGATGTATAGTTTAAGTATATTTTATTTTTATCTCGAATATATTATTGGAGGAGTTATGAGCTTATAGATACGTAGCTCAAAAGAAAATTATAAAACAGTATATATAACACAGCCTTTCAAAATCAGTACAAAACTGCTATTAACTCCATAGATTTTGAGCTTACAAATTTCTTTAAAATGAAGGGTAAAGAAGAAAAAAACTAATAAACTTTTATAAAAAATACGTCTAGTAACATATATATATTTGAAGGTGTAGAAATAACCATGAATATTCAAAATGAGAGCCAAAATGGTAACACCGTTAAATTTAACCTAATATAATTACTTTTTAGGTCAAATTTAACGGGGTTGACATTTCCCCCTCATTTTGAATGTTTATGGGTGTTTTTACACTTCAAAAATATATATGAGGCTGGACTCATTTTTAGTAAAAGTTCATAAGTATTTTTGCACATTCGCTTTAAAATAAATATAACTTGTTAGGGAATAAAAAAAGACTAACACTAGTTTATATTGTTAAAGGAAATTTGATAGTGTGGGGAGACCCAAGTTCACGGTCTAAACTAAGGTTTTGATTGGTTTGGGGGAGGGAAGGGAGAGAAAAATTTAAATGGAGAGGAAAATTCTTGTGGGTCCCACCACATTAAATTTTGGTAAAATTTTCTCCTCATTTCCCCTCCCCTCCCCTAGAACAAATCAAAGCTTAAAAGAAGCTTTTTAAGAAAGTGTCATTTCTAAATATAAGATAAATTTGGATTTTTTTTATAGATATTAAAGAAGCTAAATTAATTATTTAATTATATCATATGCTATGTATCATTAGATTATATATAAGTTTATATGTTAGACAAAATAGTTTAGACAAAAAAGAAAATATAAAAATATTTTAACTTTATTTTATTTTTAGCAATAATCTTTCCGTTTTGTTTAGTACTTCAATTTTTCCACCTTCCCGGGAAGCACTAGCAGCGCCTATATATTCTTCATTTTTTAAGAATGAATGGCATGTTATAGTAACACACACAGGTGAACAGGGCATCTATTGTAACAGACTCGCAACTGCTCCTTCTTCGGACCAACGTCTGTCTCCAGAGAACGTTTTCGTTTTTATATTTTTATTTTTTGAAATAAAACTTGCTGAATCTCTCTAATCAGGAATCTCGAACCTCGTCAATCTTTTGATGTCCTTACCACAGGTGAGAATCGCTGAAGAAATCAAATTTGTGTGAGAGTAGATGGAGCAGAAGCACGTTTTGCTGTCAGCATTGAGCTTAGGGGTCGGTGTGGGAGTGGGGTTTGTATTGAGTTCAGGGCAGGTGCTTCAGAAATGGGTCGGATGCAATCCAACGCTCTCCGGTGAGCAGATTGAGCAGGAGCTTTTCCGGCTCCTCATTGATGGCAACGAATGCGAGGAAACTCTTGAACACTTTCCTTATTACTTAAGGTAATTTAACTCACTTTTCCTTCCTAAAGTGTTAATGTATTTGTTGCTTGACTTTTTATTTTGTATAATGAACCGGCTGCTTCAGAGATTTTGTAGAAAATTACTTGCTATCTACTTTGAAGCTTCTTGTACTTGTAGATTTGACTTTCTGATGCGACTCCTCATTTCCTATGATGCTTCCTTCTGTTCTCTGAGATTTTGTCAGTTTGTTATTGATCTCAGCTTCCATGCTCTGCCAGCCCCGAGATGTCCTTGATTTTCTGTTGGTGAAAATTCTTTCCTTTTTATTATTTCATGGGCCAGAACAGATGAAAAGTCACGCAAAATGAAACTGAATGCTGAAATTCACGTGTCTTAAAGTATTTCTTGCAACCACGGAATTTTTCTTTATTTTAATATTATAAGATTTCCCTCACATCTAGGATATTCTTTTCAGTTGCACATTTATGTAGTTTTTATTTTACTTTTATTGTTCAGATTCATTACCTGGTGAAACATAGCACTCCGATGCAGATTCCAGTTTCAAATCTTACATGACATGTGATTTATGATTTCCCTTACAACTCAAATCTTATTCCATTATTTGGTGATATGACAATGACAGCGAAAGAACTTGTGAGTTATTGACAAGTGCTGCTTTTGTTCATTTAAAACAACCTCACTTCTCCAAACACACCCGTAACCTTTCACCAGCAAGCAGGACAATTCTGCTTTCTGGACCTGCAGGTATGTGGTGCAGATGTCTTAAGATTCCTGCTCAAAATTGTTTAGGTGTTCATGTCTGTTTGGCTCATACTGTTATTTTCAAAATTTGAAGAACTTTACCTTCAAATACTTGCCAAGGCTTTAGCGCATCACTTTGAGTCAAAGTTGCTGCTGCTTGACATTGTCGACTTCTCTTTCAAGGTGATTATTTTCGTACTTTCGTTCATTTATTTAAATTCAATAAGCAAATTTTCGCATCTAACCTATTTCCCTTGTACAGATGCAAAGCAAATATGGATGTGCAAGAAAAGAATCTGTAAGTGTTTCTTTCTCTGAACATTCGTTTGTTTGCTTTTTTGTCCTGCCATGGTGTCTATTCTGCATTAACAACTGAAGATACTTGTCTGTTTACCAAAAAAAAAAAAAAAATAATAATAATAATAATAATTTGTTTCTCACTTTGTGGTTCCTCAAGTCATATTTTAAAATTATTAACTAGAACTTGGATTGACATGAATATGTATGTGGGGAGTGCTTTATTGTGTGTAATTCTGGACTCTTGACTTTCTTCAAATCAAATGAATTTTCAGTTCAATCTATTATATTCTTTTAAAAAGGGACGACAAAAATTTAGTTGTTTCGTTAGTGGAATTTCCTCACTATTTTTCTTTGTATGTAGTCTTTTCAAAGGTCCTTATCTGAGGCGACTCTCAAGCAAGTGTCCTGCTTTTTTGATTCCTTTTCACTTCTCCCTTCAACTGGAAAAACCAAAGTATGAAAGAAATAGCCCCCTGGCTGGGAAAAGACAATTATAATATTTCCTAGTACTAAGTTACTTTTTCTTGGGAGCAGTGGTGCTCCGAAGTTCTAACTATCGATATGACGTTTGGAGTATGATCCCAAAAACATTTAATAGTGATGAAGGTTTCTTTTTCAGTGCTGATATTCTTTTTTTTAGGGTTAAGTATTAATTTTGCCTTTAAAGTATGCGTCCAGGAGCAATTTTGCCTCTGAAGTTTTCGGTGCAACAATGTTATCCTTGAAGTTTAAAAACGTAACAATGTTGTCCCTCTATTAGCAACCCTAACGGTCAACTAACGTTGGATCGTTAGTTGACCGTTAGAGTTTTTAACGGAGGGGCAACATTGACACTTTTTTAAACTTCAGGGGCAAAATTGCTATTTTTTTGGAGCAATTTGCCCATGAAGTTTAAAAACATAGCAATGTTGTCCCTCCATTAAAAACCCTAACGTTGACCGTTAGGGCACTTAATGGAGGGGCAACATTGCTATGTGCCTATATCGAAAATTTTAGGAGCAAAATTGCTCCTGGGCGCATACTTCAAAGGTAAAATTGATACTCAACCCTTTTTTTTAATAGTGAACATGGTCAAGATATTGGAAAAGGTTATAAATTTTTCTATAACATCATTTTACCATTCAGATTTTGTATCTTTGAATATCCTTAAGTTATTTATTGTTTTCTAGATTTTACTAAAATTTTTTACATTATTTCAGCATATCTTGACTGACTATTTTCCTTCAGGCACTTTGCACACTCATGGTAATGGTACTGGAAGTTCAAATATATCTTCAAAACTTAGTAGGAGTTCCTCTGCTGCAACTGATATGAGTGGCACTGCCTCCCAATGTGGTCAAAAGAATTCAGGTTATTCTTGAAAATATATTTAATTCTCTCTGTCATCCAGTTTTAGCTAACATCCTCATCACTTATTTTTTGATAGATTTGTCTTCTTTATATGATAACTGGGTATGAAATGTACTAATCTCCCGGACTCTGGTTTCCAATATGTAAGGCTGGGCTTACTCTTCCTTTCCAAATATAAGTTTTAATACCTCTACTTTTAATTTAGCTGTGTGCTCTGCTCACTTCTTTCACCATGTTGCTGTAATTAGTAGATCTGTCTGCTTCTTATTGCTTCCTTGAAAGTTGGAAGTAAGTGTAGCTGTTAGTTTTTGCTAGGATATTCTTAGAATCCTGTACCAATTAGTTACAAGAATTTTTTGCCATATTTAATAACAAGAACAATAACATCTTATCATTCTGAATGCAGCTAAAAAGCCAATTCCTTATTTTACAATCGAAGCAACATAAATTGCAATTTTTTTGTTTGCTCATTGCTTTGAACTTCCAATTTCAGGTCCCTTGAAGCATACAAGCAGCTTTTGTTTTGATGAAAAACTCTTTCTACAATTGCTGTACAAGGTGATGTCATCGTAGCTTTTCTCTTTAACTTGAATCTGTACTGTATTTGAGAGCTACCATAATTGGCAAGGTCTCTTCATTCTGGGGTTATGGTCCTCTACTACTCTAATTTTGAACTAGGAGTTTTGCATTGAAAGAATACATTTAAGAGAAATTGACTTGGGATACATCTATCAATAATCGTTTCTAACAAGCAGGACCTATATCTGTTGTTGCAGGTCTTGGTTTCTGTCTCAGAAAAAAGTTCCTTAGTTTTATACATTAGGGATGCTGACAAGATTTTCCTCCAATCAGAACGGCTATATAATTTGTTTCATAAAATGATTGAGAAACTTTCAGGGCCAGTATTGGTACTCGGTTCCCAGATATTAGATTCAAAAGATGAATGCTCTGAAGTTGATGAAAGGCTTGCAACGTTATTTCCTTGCAACATTAAGATCATACCACCTGAAGATGATATTAGTCTTGGAAACTGGAAGGCCCAACTGGAAGAGAACATGAAAATTATTCAGTTTCAAGATAACAAAAAGCACATTGCTGAAGTACTTGCGGCAAATGATATTGAATGTAACGACTTGAATTCAATCTACCGTGCAGACACCATGGTACCAAGTAAGTATATTGAAGAAATTGTGGTATCTGCAATACATTACCACTTGATAAATACCAAGGATCCTGAATACCGAAATGGGAAGCTAGTAATATCATCCGAGAGGTAGGAATCTGAACAACGATTTCTAAGTATTCATTTAAGGTAAATGTTTTCTAGTCACTGATGTTGCTAATGAACAGTTTGTCCCATGGTCTTAATCTGTTTCAAGAAGTAAATAGTATTGTTGAGGATACCCTGAAGCTAGAGACTCATGGAAACAAAGTAAGTTCACATCCATTCTCATTTTGAAGAGTATGATGGACCAGCACAATTGCTTCCAAAAAATAAACAAATAAAAGAAGAAAAAGATTATGAAGATGATGAAAGAGCTCTCATAATTCTAAATTGACTTTGTAGGACTCAGCTGGCAGAGAGTGTAATGGTGCAAAACATGAGGTACGGTCTGACACTCAAGCACCTGAAACTAAAAGTGAGACAGAGAAATCTATTCCTCTAACAAAGAGTGATGGAGAGAATTCTGCTCCAAAAGCAGCTGTAAGATTGATTTACGGTCTTGAAACGCAGAGTACCCCTTTTTATTTTGGACCCCACTGGTCAGGCCATTATTGAACCTCTTTCTAACTATGAAAGAGAAAGTATACTCAATCAAGACTCTTCTATGCATATGAGCAGCTGGAAACTGTCATCCATTTCTATTCCGATTGCTAGTATCACCATCAGATATTACACATTTTTTTAAAAGTTGCACTATTTCATAAATTTTTGTCCAATTTGACTATCATAATTAGGGATGTCCAGAAAACCCGAGGTCCGGTTGGTCTAGTCCGACCCGACCCGTTCTAAGGGAAGAAAAAAAAAAAAAATGGTCCAAGACAATATAATCGAATCGGACCAGACCAAACTGCTCAGGTGGGACTAGACTTCGGTCCAAGGGTTTAGACCCCCTGGACCGGTCTAGTCTCGAGCCGAGGTCCTTTTTTTTTTTTTTTTTTTTTTTTCATAAATCACCACTACATTGAACCACTTCTTGGAGTCTAGACATCCTAATGTGTTTTTTAATTTATAGGAACCACTTTTTACTATGTCACTTTTTATTACTTTAGGAAGTCGGGTGAAACCGAGCTAAAATATTGCATCCCAAGAAGACAAAAAAAAAAACTGAAAAAAATTGGAAAAATAAAAAGCTAAAAAAAAACTGGATCGCCTGGGTCGGTCCAAGTAGCCAGCTTAGTCCCGGTCCGGTCGATCCAGCCCGAGCTCGGGCTAGTACTGAGACGGACTAGACCTCAGACTGATTTTTCTAGCCTGAGGTCATATTGGGCTAGACCTCAGGTTGACCTCCAACCCAGTCTGGCCCGGTTCTTGGACAACCTTAATCATAATATACGAGTATTTTGGAGATTTGATAGTTAAGCCCCGAATTGTTCCTAAGCATGTGTTCATTGGTCTCCAAGGCTTAAAGTTTGAAAGTAGTTGATATCAACAAATGCTTTTACATGGTTACTTTCTTCTGCTGATGCTGCTGTGGTTATTATTATTATTTTTTGTGTTGCCTCAAGTTTTTTTTTTTTTTTTTTTTGGTACTTGCAGGAAGTTCCTCCTGACAATGAGTTTGAGAAGCGCATTAGACCAGAGGTCATCCCCGCAAATGAGATCGGAGTTACATTTGCCGATATTGGTGCATTAGATGAAATTAAAGAGTCACTCCAAGAGCAAGTCATCCTTCCCCTTCGAAGGCCAGATCTCTTCAGAGGTGGGCTCCTTAAGCCTTGCAGAGGTGTATTGCTCTTTGGACCTCCAGGTACCGGAAAAACAATGCTTGCAAAGGCAATTGCACATGAAGCTGGAGCAAGCATTGTCAATGTCTCAATGTCTACCATCACTTCAAAATGGTTTAGAGAAGATGAGAAAAATGTCCGAGCTCTCTTCACATTGGCAGCAAAGGTTGCCCCAACTATTATTTTTGTTGATGGGGTTGACAGCATGCTCGGGCTGCGCACGAGAGTTGGACAACATGAGGCTATGAGGAAGATTAAAACTGAATTCATGATGCACTGGGATGGTCTATTGACAAAACCAGCAGAGCAAATTCTTGTCCTTGCTGCAACGAACAGGCCATTTGACCTTGATGAAGCAATCATACGGCGGTTTGATCGAAGGCAAGTCATTATAGTTGCATTGGTTGGTTGTCTTTTTCTAATTAATTTTGATATTGTCATTGTTAAGAAATTGCATAAATGACTATAATCGAGAGTTAGGTGCTCATACAAAAAGGCTGAATCAAACTATAAATTTTTGTCTTGAAATGAAAGCTTTTACACAGAATGCAAATGGTTCCATAGTATGACGTAGTTCTTTTACTTTCTGTTTTCCGAACTCCATGCAATAACACTCTGATTTGTGAAGTCTTCAAGTGCATAGATTGTCCGATATTTGTGTTTACTGACAGAATAATACATCTGTGTCTCAACTTGCATTACTATTTGTTATGAAGATTGTCTCAAGCATGAAGCATCGCTTAGCTATACTATTCAATAATTTGATTTACAAACAAATATTATTGTTGAGATTTGCCACTGGGCCCTGTGTAACTGTTCACGTTGGGCAGAATCATGGTCGGCCTTCCATCTGTTAAGAACAGGGAAATGATCTTGAAGACTCTACTGGCTAAGGAAAAGACTGAAAATCTTGACTTAAAAGAGCTTGCTGTCATGACAGAAGGATACAGTGGAAGTGATCTTAAGGTTTGTTTTACTGCCTGTGATTTTAGTTTACTGCTTCTGATAGGTTGTTACTATCTCTTGACACTGAATTTCTTCTGCATAAACAGAATTTGTGCACAACTGCTGCTTATCGACCTGTTATGGAGTTCATAAAGCAGAAGAAATTGAAAAATATGGTAGTGTTACTAGACAAACTTTACAATGTTTACTTGTGACATTATCCCTATGTACCCATTCAATTTAATCAAGAGCAGTTAACCGACTGTCATCAATTTTATCATTTTTGAGGAAAAGAATAAAAAAGTGGCAGAAGAACAAAGCTCAGAGAATGCTTCAGATGCTATGGAGGGTGGAGAAGAGCAAGTAATTACCTTGAGGGCTTTAAACATGGAAGACATTAGACAGGCTAAGCGTCAGGTGAGGTTAACTGAGAACCCTTCACAATTCACATGAATGACTATGGATTTACCTTATTCTGGTGGTTTGAGAGAATTTAGTGGCTATATTTGGTATTTGGGTAAATGATATTTTTTAGTCTGACATAAAAGATGGTAGCAAATTAAGACTCAGTTAACCTGTACTTGATTCATCATTGGACGAATTTCATTACTATTTTGCTTCCTTCTTATTATGCCTTTCCTTGAAAAGACTTACCTTAACAGTCATGATTTCAGCACCTAGCTTTATCAGATAACCAAAATGGCTCTGTAGTGTGTGAACTTCTAAAACTTTTAAAAGAGATCACAAAATTGTCTAGTACCCCTCTTAATTGTACTTGTGAAAACTTGATCATTAATCATTGTGAACAGAGGAATCAAGGTCTTGTATTTTTCCGGCGGACTATCTATTTCTACTAATAGCTAATTCATTATCCTCGTGATAGCTTAATGGTTTATCTTTATGCAGGTTGCTGCAAGTTTTGCTGCTGAAGGATCAATGATGGCTGAGCTGAAGCAGTGGAATGAGCTATATGGAGAAGGAGGTTCAAGAAAGAAGCAGCAACACACTTACTTCATTTAGGATGTATGTAGAAAGCGGTTATGGACCTGTCAACATTGTTTCTCCAAAACACAGGAACATGGCCCATAGATCCGAGATTGAAAGGTCCAAGCATGCCAAGTTGATGCTCTCAAAAATCAGAAGCAACATCTTATAAATTTAGAGAGGGTTGTTGGTATTTGATGGGGTTGTCTAGAAACCAATTGCCACCTTTACCACCAGGGGATCTGTAATTGGTTTTAGAAGATGATTCCACCTGTACCACTAGGGGATCTGTAATTGGTTTTAGAAGATGCATTGGCTCTTTCAGTAAGTGAGATTGATTATACCAAACCTTAGAGGTTGATGTATATATAAGAACAGCATTGTCAGGCAGTGAACTCTTCTATAATGATTGGGTAATTGCTTGTTTCTTTTGGTTATGTTGATATGGAAAACATACCTCTGATTTCTGCCTATTGATCTTGAACCAACATGTGTAAGATTCTTCGTTTCCTTTGGAGAAACAGACAAGTCACAGATGAGAGAGGGAATGAGATGCAGAGCAAACGGGGAAGTAAACACCGGCACTAACTCGTTTTTTTTTTTTTTTTTTTTTTGATATAATAAAGCTTAGGTGGGGTAGAGCCAGCGCATGCCTTGAGAACAAAAAACGCTTCTGAGAGAATCTTATAGATCGCCCACTAATGAGGCCCTTACATCGACTAGCGATCAAACCTTCTCCCTTTTGGGGTGAAGGCCGATGCTTTTAGCCTAACCGTGCCAATCTTCATTGGCCATACTTTTTCTTACTGCATTTGTTATATACTACGAGAGGTTTGGGTTTATTCCCCATGGAATGGACCTTTTTTTTTGGGGGGGGGGAATTTCAGATTAGTACCATTATAGCAAATTAATTTTAATTAGAGCCTAAAGAATTCTAAAATTTCCCTACAGGTCTATAGTGAAATTAATTTGTGAAATAAAAATACAAAAATAACCCTTTTAAAAATTAAAGGAGAAGTAACCTGATTTCTAAGTGGTAAATATATAGCGAACAAGTAGAATATTTCTATGAATAAGTGAAATTAACTTCTTAACAAGAACAAATTGGAGTATGATTAAGTCAAATTTCATTTGTAAGTAGCAAACATGTTATGAACAAGTGTAATAGTCTTGTGGGCAAGTCGAATGGTCATATGAACAATTTTAGGATTGTTCTTGGTGAAAAAGTGGAGTTCCACTTGTTCAAAGGAATATTGCACTTATTCATGACGTGTTTGTTACTTGCAAATATAATTTGACTTAATTATGATTCAATATGTTCTTGTTAAGAAATTAATTTAATTTGTTCATAGAATTATTTAACTTACTAATAATTTATTTGTTACTTATAAATAATATTGTTTCTCCTTTAATTTTGAAAGTGTTATTTTCCTCCATTTTACTTCACAAATTTCAGTGACATTGGAACTATTAAAGGTAGTTTTTAGGATTTTGGCTCATTCAATCCTAAAGCTCCCAAAATTCCTACCAAACCTTTACCCTACACAACTTTTCGTTATAAGCACATTGGAACTATCAAAATGATCAAATTCTCACCCCTCTAGCTTGCCCTGGTTTGTCCGAAATTGGGTTCAATAGAGCGGAAACTTGTTTTTGCAATTTCACTTCAAAAACAACCTAATCTTAGCTCCAAACAACTTTCTCTCTTGTTGTTTAAACCATAAACAAACTTTAACTAATTTTTATCAATTTGAACAGCACTTCCCCATCGGGGTTTTAGCCACCAAATTTCCAAGAAACACACAAACCACCAATCAAGTTCCAGTAGATATCAAGTAGGCTTAAACTTTGTTCGGTATTTCTTGCAAAATCTCTTCCTCTTTGGCTCTCTATGGGTTTCGACCAGCACACTAATCTACCATAAGAGGGTATTTCATGAGATTAGGAAGCAGGAGAAAGGAAGAACTAGGGAAGACAAGAACATAACACAAGACCTTACCTTAGTTTCACTAGCTTTTCTCTTCTTCTTCCTCCTTGGTCTTGATTTCAGCTTCCTTGAGTGTATGGGGATGAGATCCGATGAGAATGGATGATTAGAGGAGTTGTTGGCTGATCTTTAAGGGTCCAAAGTCAGTTTAGGGGGTAAAGGACCATTTTTCCCTTCAACTTTCACTTAATTACCAAGATGCCATTAGTGACAACTTTGGTTATAATCCAACTATCCTTGGTCCAAGTTTGACCAATTTTTACTGACAATGTAATATCCTAAATTTTGGACCATGGGAATTGAAAATAAGCCTAAAGAAGGCCAATGACTAAGCCCGATTTGGGAAGAGTCGCAAGGATATCGAGACAAAGTAACTCGGCTAGACGGGTCAATAGACCTAGTATGTATAAGCCGTGGAATTAAAATGCCAATGGAAAAATGGACACAGAAAACCTATACAGTGTTAATTAGTTGGAAAGAATGCCATATAGCTATGTCATAAGGTATGAGACATTTAACTGAGCAAAAATGTATTAAAATAAGCGTGCACATGACATTTCTTGGTCAGGTGAAGGTTTCCTGCGTTTTTGAAGAAATAAGAAGAGGAAAAGACACTAAAAAGTTCATATGTCAAAAAGCAAAAGTCAGTGTAATGATTACATTGGGGCACGTATCACCATAGGGTTAAAAGAGGAAAAAGTAAGGGCAAAATGGTCAAATCCTTACCCCTTAAGCATTTAATTTCGTCCACCCAAGAGAGATAAAGAAAATTTAGATGATTTTATCTATATTCGGGCCTAAATACAAAATGCGAGTCCCATAGGTGATTGACCGGTGGAAAGGACCGAAAGGGACCAGTTAGGGCTTCCTTTTGGACTGAATGAGACAAGTGTGGGCCATATTGGGAAGTTAAGATGGCGCCACATATGAGTAGGTGATAAAATATCTAAAAATTTGAAGAAAAGTACAAAAGGAAGCACCCTCTTAACTAGCGGGGCCCGGTGCGGATCGGTAGAAGGAGATTGGATAGGGTAAAGTGTAAAAAGCGAGAGGAAAAGCATGAGGGAAGATTTGGTGGGGCCCAAATGGAACCACCTAGCCCCTACAACTATTAAAAAATTCACTTGGAGGAAAATAAAAGCAAAATCGGTCCAAAAGTCAAAGTGTGGATCCCACTTTCTAGATAAAAGGGATAAATCTGATAAATTGGGGAACAATAAAATAAAAATCAAGGGATCTGATTTGTGGGCCCAAGATGGATCCACCTAGCCCTAGGAATCAGCTAGAGAGCTTGGGGAAAAAGAAAAGAATAATACAGAAGTTCCGAGCTAAATCTGGTAATTTTCATAAATTTCGGGCCAAAGTAGGTAATTTTCTCCATTTGAAAAATAAAATCTGACCTGAATGTAGGGGGATGTGCCAATTGTCTAGAACCTAGAGACTTCTGAATTTTCTTGGGTATTAAGTCAAAAAGCCAGATCAAAATTACTAATTATTGGATAGGAATTTACCCCAGTTAAACCAGTTATGCGAATTCCTTTCAATTATTATTAAAAGGCTTCAATTCTTCATTTTTGGCCACAAAGTGGCGTGCTCAGCTGAAGGGAAAGGAAGATCCCAGAAACCTCCATACACTCAGATCAAGAGCCAAAACACTCGAATCACCAAGCCGAACTTCCGATTCAGGTAAACACCGAAAACTCAACTCTTTAAGGTTTAGAGTTGAGATTTCGTCCATGATGTTAGAGCTTGGTGTTGTGGTTTGATTTTGGTGTTTTTGAGGGTTCCAATAAGTCTCGAACATGATTTTTTATTGATTTAAGTTATGGTTTAAGTTTCCGAACTCAAAATCACCGGAAATCCTAAGAACAAGATTGCTGCTAGTTTCTGGAAAATCTAGGCAGCGAAGCTTCAAATGAGTTTTTAAAATAGTAAATGAACTTGGTTTAAGCTTAAATTTCACAGTCATAAAGTAAACATCCTAAGGTTCATCTTGATGTATAATTTTGTGTCTTTTGGATTTTTCTACTAAGATAAATAAATTGGTGAAGTTTGTTCAAAAAGCCGCAAACTATTTCTGACCAGAGTGTAGATGTTGGGCTACATACCAAAATATAAGTACTTTTGATCTCTGAAATTATTTTTCCTAAACAATAGACATTTCAATGGTTCAGATGGCATTGATTTCATGCAAATATGATGTTTTTAGAATTTATTAAAAATCATGGAAGTTGGGCAGACTCACTGGATTTTCAGGAAAATTAATAGAGGGCTCAGTTTTAACTACAAATGCAAGGATATTTTTGGAAAATGCTAAAATAAGGTCTTTTTGGTGTTACTTAGGGTTGAACCATACCTTGGAGAGCTAGTGGGTCCATTAAAAATTGTAAGACAGTACAAACCTCACTAAGTAGTAATTGCTTTACTCAAGTACTTTTACGTGTTTTGATGTATGTTTGGTTGCTATGTGTGTTTTGTGTTTGTATATTTTTGCCAAATATGCATACAGAACATGTTTGGGTTTGAGTCCTTAACTATGTGATTCCTAGCGCTCAGGATTGATCCGAGGCTTGCCTTGAGTGGCGACTCGACAGTTTGTGATTCTGGTAATTCTGGGGCTTGCCTTGGTAAGGCAACTCGATGGTGCGATGATTGGTTATTGTGTATGTTTCTGTTTGCATATATGGCATTTGACATAACCTTTGTGATTTATGTGTAACATGGTTGCATGCATTCACTTTACACATTTAGGACATGAGTATTGATAGTTACTCTGGGGGCCATTATCGGACTCCAGACGCTTTTGTAGATACAGGGGGTTGTGACTGAAGATTGAAGTACCTTTTTGGAAAGGTAAGGCATTACGGTGCAGATGAAGAATAGGGAATGCCCTATCGTATATTGTACTTTTATATTTTGGGGATGATTGTATACATGTGGTATTTGTTTTGGATGACTATACCCTTAACCCTTTGGGGACTTTTATTTTCTGTTTATTTTACTTTTACCAGTACAGTAGATCGTCCAAACCAGTTAATTGCTCTATTGCCCTCACTCTGATACATACTAAATGGACTTAATAATGAAGGAAAAGTAACTACGTAAAGGAATCCCTCTAACCCGCCACCTGAAAGGGCGAGGCCGGTAGGGGTGTAACAAAGAGGGGATGATTATTATGTTCTTATACCTAATTGAAGAACACCCATGTGGGTCCCACAAAATCCACTTAAAACCGACATGCATTCATTCATTCTTTGTTTTTTTTAAAAACTTTTCCATCACATGCTTCAATCATTAATTCTTGTTCTTGCTCTCCCTTTTGGCCACTTGGCCAAAATTTTAATCATGTTGGCCGGTTTTTTGATCCATTTTATTGACTTGTAACACATGCTCATGCGTTCATAAGTTTTTAAATAAATATGGAACTTGTGGCAAAAATTCTTACAAGATGCAGTTTTAACTATTCTTTAATTTTCTCATGTTCACTAACAAAATTCCATGCAACCTTCTTCCCATCCCTTTGGTTGAATTTAATGAGCTAAAATTGAACAAAGAAGGGTTAATTCCATATGTCCCATTTGTGCCAACTTATGTTTGAAAATTTTTGGTTTCGAAAAATCGTGTATTTTGGGTGAAATTGAACATTTAGACAAAATTATCTATTTCATTCCACCAAATGCTCTTACATCATACAAGGAATTTGTTTGGGCTTTCTCCTCCCGTTCAATAAATTTCATCCTCAAAATTTCTTACACATTTTGATTCATAAACTCTAAATAATGCTTTTTCATGTCTTTCTCTGCTTTCGGGTTGCTTCTCTCGGTGATAATCCTTTCCAGACTACCTTTAAAAATGGAATACTTCTATGTTTGAGTTGTTTCTCTCGACGATCAATAATTTACTCAAGCTCAACCATATAAGTATGGTCATCTTGCTTGTCTATATCTTCATATTCAATGGCATGCTTAGGGTCCGGTTTGTACTTTTTCAACCGGGAGACATGAAATATGTCATGTAGTTTGCTTAAATTTGGGGGTAAATCTATTTGATAGGCCACGAGTCCACATTTTGCTAAAATTTAAAATGAACCAATGTATAGAGGACCCAGCTTTTTTTCCTTTTGATTGCTCAGCCAATCCGTAATTGGAAATATCTTCAAAAATACATGTTCTCTTACTTCAAACTTTAGAGTGTTAGCTCTTGTATTTTGATGATCACAATTTCTAAGTTATTGAATTAAAGTAATCTAATTATTTCATACCCGAGCACGAGATCATTTGATAAAGCGCTAAAAGTATTTCGGGGTAGGTTGCTCGAGTAAAGCATTTTTAATGCTCGAGCAATATTGGATGCAAGGCAAAATCAAGTGTTACAAGGAAGCCTTGCTCAAGCAACATCGGGTTCATGGGAAAACACGTTAACGCCTTGCTCGAGCACAATGGATAAGACTGCCCGAGCATCATCGAGGTATGGCACTGTGAAGACTTTGGAGTCTTGCTCGAGCAAGAGTCTCAGCATGCTCGAGCAACATTAGTCTGAACTGATACACAGTAAGGTGAAACTGCCATACTCGAGCAAGGTATAAAAGCATGCTCGAGCAAGCATAAAGGGGTTGCTCGAGCAAAGTCGAGTAACATGTATTCTCATCCCTATATGGCCCTTGCCCGAACAAACTCTGATAGCTTGCTCGAGCATTAACGATGGGCTTGCTCGAGCATAGGATTTGGCTTGCTCGAGCAACATCGATAAATTGCCTTTTCAAAGTCTTTCAAAAAGCCTTGCCCGAGCATACATCTATGCCTTGCCCGAGCATTGACAAAAGTTGTAGATCTTCAGAATAGTTTGCTCGAGCAAACTTTATCTCTTGCTCGAGCACCAGCGAAATGCTTGCTCAAGCATAAAACTCTGCCTACTCGAGCAACAACGATTGAAGTACATTTTTCTAAGCTACCAGAGATGCTTGCCCGAGCAAAGCTAGATTCTTACTCGAGCACTGAGCAAACATAGCCTTCTTCTGATACATGTTTTACTATTGCTCGAGCATACATATGATCTTACTCGAGCAAATCCATCTCTGTTTTCAAATCACCGTCTTTGGAAAACTTGAATCATCAAATGTAATTTCATCTCTTCAGATTATTATTCATTTCTATTGTCAAATGCTTTTAACAAGTTTGCTTGTGAGTTTCAGATTATTTAATCATGGATTAACAACAGATTTGAATAAAGAAAATCGTGTGTCAGAAGCATTAAATGCAGTTACCTAAACTGGTGATAATCTCGGAAACCAATACTCTGATCAAAGTAAAGCTACCACTGATATTCCGATTGCGCATTAAATGCTATTTCTCAACGGGCAAAACAAAAGGAATGAAGAGAATGTCGCCTCTGCAAATTCCACTTGGAATATTCAAACAGTGAAATTCTTGACGAAAGCTTCATCTGTCTAACGGACACATTCAAGGCTCTTAACGGCTATTCCACAAGCTTCATCAATGGTCATTAATTACAACATCTATAAATAGCCGAAGCATTGAATTCGCCATCTACCGAAACACTGTGCATTCAATTCAACTTTATTGCAAATCGCTGTTTCAACTGTTTCATTAATATCTTAGGATATTCACTTGTACTTCAGTGTTCATTTGTAATCTACTTGTGAGGAGTTATTAAACACTTATCTATTTCATTCAGTTATTTAAATCTTAATGTTAAGGAACCTTAAGTGAGGGTGTATCAATTACAACTTGTAAGGGGGAGTTGAGTCTGAGAGTGAGAGGACCATCCTTCGTTTACAGAGTGTGTAATTGTTTGTGAACTTGAAATTTTAGTGGAAATCCCAAGGTGTGCTTGGGGATTGGATGTAGGTCAAAGAGTTAGACCGAACCAGTATAAATTGCTCAATGTCCATTCTCTATATTTGTTTTTGATCTGTCTGCTCTTGTGCGTACATCATGAAAAGATTTTGAGATCACCTATTCACCCCTCTCTAAGTGATATTACGCCTTCATAGAGGTCTCCTTTTTTTTTTTCTCGGTATAGCTTTTATGGTGACTCTATGCTATTAGGAGCCTCTTCCTGATCAGTTTAATTTGTTATAAGATTTGTTCAATCAAATCCAACCTATACAATTTTCTCTTGGACAATTCTGTCCAACATAAGGGTAATTGTCACTTCCTTCCTTATAACGTGCATACGGAGCCATTTGAATGCTCGCAGGCATCAATTACCCATTTCGCATCATTATTCCTGATCTTAGACGATCCTACCACTAAATCCCTAAAAGCACTCTCCTATTTCCATTCAAAAGTTTCTAGACCTAGCAGAAGTCCTGTTAGTCATTGATGTTCAATTTTTCACCTTCTGAGATGTAAGACTTTGAGCTACATTTTTTGTCGCATCACTCTTTAGCCTTGGCCACCAAATTTTGGGGTTTCAAATTCCAATACATCTTGATCGCCCCAGGATAGATAGTACACCTACTCTTATGCGCCTCATCTAGTACCTTTTTCCTCACATTGGTCTTCAGCGGTATATATCTATATACTTTGTATTTAACTAGCCCACTTGGTGAAAGATCATCATCATGATTTCACCTTGTGAATTATCCCTCGGATAGAGCTGTTGGTCATTTCCTTAATGGCAAGTGAACCAGTCGAACAAGTAGTAAAGTGTAAGTAGAGTATCGTCCCACGGAGACTAAGATACTGAGAAGTGATGCTCGAATGCTATGATAGTTGTGCGAAACAGAAAATAAATATGATTGGTTGAGAGGTTTTTGCGGTTATGCTAAATAACAAATAAAAGTAACAGAGTATCGTAATCATAAGAAGATATCAGTAGGAAATTAGGCTGAACTTGGAATCATCCTTAAGCATCTCAATCCCCCAGTTCCTTTACCCATTACTATAGCATCTATACTGCACAGCTTCCGTAATGCTACAGCATAGCTACTAACTACAACGCTATTCAATTAACCCACCACTATAGTCTATCGAAGCTTGTCCGATACTTCTAATGCTAACTTTACTCCTTCCATATACCTATGTAAATTTTCTAGTTAGATCAACATTACAAAACAGGGTGTAGTGGTTAGAGCGGTAGACCCATTCCTAAAGCCTACAATAATAGATCAAGCCTTGCACCAACCTACCTAGCAATCACTGTTTCTCAGAAGTCTAACCTCGACTCCTTGCCAGTAAACCGAGGCCACAAATCTCACCCTTAGCTTTCGCTAATCGACTAATTAAATCACTGATAAGCAAACTGAATTTATTGAATTAAGAACTCGCAACTGGGTTCATTCAAAACTTAAAGATTCATCCTCGTTCAGCCATAGGAAATTCAGTTCATGACTGACGAGGGACACACAAAACAGATAACAACAAAATGACCCATGATCAAAAGATTAAAATAAAAGAAAATAAAATAGAAAGCTTAACGAAGTTCTGACGGCGTGGAAGAAGCCCTGTCACGTCACCACTCCACGTCTTCTTCTCTCTGTCTCACTGCAAGGAAAGATGCTGGGTTCTCTTGAAGTTCTCATGCCTCGTGAATTCTCTCTTTCTTCTTTCGAGTTTGGCCAAATGTGAAATCTCGTTTTGGCTCTGCATGACTCGACTCCCCTAGGGCTGGCTTGCTGTTTCCTTATATATTCAGGCTTTCTTGTGGTGTAAGTTCCAGCGAGCTGGGCTTTCCAAATTTTTCGAGATCCATCTATCTTTCGATCATAGTAGATTGATTCTGCTGATCCTGCAGGATTCTTCAAATATTTTAGTTTCGATCCTCCGCATCTTCTATTCCGTTACGTCAGCAATCTACCTATCTTTTCTCGACCTTCGCAATATTTCCTAAAACAATCTTGACAAAAGATTAGAACATATGCCGCATAGCATTGCGTCCTTTACTTTGCTATAGCTTCAGAGATGCTTTGCATTGCACTTTGATATGCTGTCAGAATGCTATAGCATAGTATCAGCTTTGCTATACGTTCTTCTCATAAAACCTTGTAACTTGTTTCTTCTTTTAGCACATGTTTAGGATGCGAATGGTTTTTATCCTTCAGTTCCCTATATTCATGAATTAATGCCTTTTTACTTAGATTGATTGCAGTTAAGCTTGTATTTACCATATAATTTAGTCATAAAATATAAGAAAAACATGGCATAAATTGTGCTCATCAAGAGCTTAATTGCCCATCCTGTATTTGAGTTTTTTCAGTTCTAGCTCTCGGATCATTTTCTTCTTAACTAACGTTGAGGTTAGCAAGAAACACTTTATTGGGTATATTTATGGTCAAGGAAACTTAATTTGACATATTCAAATCCCAACATTCTTCTAACAATTTCTATTCTTGTGCCATCATACATACTACCTATTGCCTTTCCTATGCATGCTCATCAGGCATGCAACACCGTCATCATATGACAATCTCATTCAGTCTGTACCCAGGGATTTGGTTAATTTTGGGTTGTTGCATGATTTTCAAGCAAAAGCTCATGAGGTTGAAAAACAAAAATTTTGTTCTTTCTTGCCACGTGAAATTTAATATTTTCTTATGATTTATAACTCGTAACTCTTTACGGTACTCACGAGTTTTAACTCGTAACTTTTTATGGTTCTCATGAGTTAGAGCTCATAACTCTTCACGCTTTCATGAATTGAAAAGTTAATTTTCATGAGTTACAACCCGTAACTATTTATGGTACTCATGATTTATGCTCATAATCCTTTACGGTACTCATGAGTTATACCCATAACTCTTTACGGTACTAATGAAATTAGGATGTGGAAAATTAGAAATTTTTGTTAATACCCGTAACTTCTTAAGGTCCTTATGAGCTATTAACCATAACTACTAGACCAATGAATTATTATTATTATTTTTATTTTCTTAAACCCGTAACTCCTTACGATACTCATGGGTTTTATTCTGAGATATTTTATCTTGCTATTGCCTTAAAATTATAACCTGTAACTCTTTACAGTGCTCATGAGAATTCATAACTCCTTACGTTTCTCATAATTTATAACTTAGGATCTACTCGTTAAAACATATAAAGGGGTTTTAGGAATACGTTTGATCAATTGATGAGACGACAAAGATTATAGCATTCTTTAATGTCGATCTACACGGCTATCTCCTGATTGCAATGAGATATCCTTCTCCTTAACTCCTCCTTCTTCTTGGATGCTTGCTAGGCGATAGCAAGATAGAGGCTTCAAGTTCTAGGGTTTTCATTTCTCAAGACGATGATGGTGTCTTGAGGTTAGGTGGAGGTAGAATGAACAATATTGGATCTTACCACTTGAATTGGCGCCTTTCTTGCCCTTCTTAGATGCTGCCACTTGACTCTCAAATTTGTGATTAGCCGTGCACATTCAAGTTCTAGTGTATTTATATTACACGGCCAAAAAGCCTTAATTAGGGTTTTAAAAGAAAAGCCAATTCCAAGATTTAATCCGATAAATCAAGACAATATGGATCATATCCATATCGATAAAACAAGAATATACCAATTCACAATTTAACCACCAAACTACGTTCATAAACTTTCAAAACACCATATAATCACATACATATGGACAAATCATCATGAATCTCAAAGAACCCTAACTAGCCAAAAATGTAGGTTATCTTAAAATATTCAAAAACTCTTCAAAACCTCAAACCAATCGGTTAAAAAAAAAAAGCTTACACTTACCTTATCACGATTTCATAATTAGTTCAGAAATCCGGTGGCATCTCCACCATGTAGATGGCACCATACACCTTTGATCAAGAATTCAAAACCTTATAAATATTACCCTCACCAAGAGGAACAACGTTAGAGAAGGCTTCAGGAGCTAGAAACACCAAATTAGAGGTGAAATCAGGTCAAGACTCCCTCCTTTCTCCCTCTTTCTTTCTCTCGGCCTCCCTCCTTTCTTTTTTTTTTTTGTTCTAGCTGACTTGAATGAGATGGGAATTGGAATAATGAATATTAAGGGAATGGAGTGCCGTACAAGACAAAATAAAAGAGAGCTGAGGTGGCAACATTTGATAAAATGAAAGAATGAAGGGTGAGGTGGCATGGAGATATGGGAGCATATGTGTTTGTGTGTATCTTGACCAAATGGGTTGACAATTTTGCATGCCAACTTGTTGGTCAAGAAGCATATGGCAGCAAGGAGAGGTGGAGAATATTAATTTGTCACTTTGTTACACTTATTTACATATTTAACCCACCAATAATAGTCCTTTATGTGTCCTTACTCATTTTCGCACAAGAGTCAAAACTGGCAAAATTTTCAACCAACTTTGAAAATTCATATCTCTATATACAAATGTCCAATTGCAGTGATTCCAAAGGCTATATGACCACTATTGAGTCTATATTTTTAGAGAAAAAAGCCTCCATCGTCAATCACACATAATCTATTCCGATTCATCAACCATTACACACTGGTCCGAATACGTTCCAAATACAATAGCTATCTTTAAAAATTCATAACTCATTGTGTACAAATCCAATTGACCTATATGATATATCAAATTAAATATTATCATGTACAATTTAAATATGAAAAGTTTCATAGCCATTAGATATCATTTTTTTAGTCAAATGCACATCACAAAATGACTGCCTTCCTAAAACTCTAATGTGCCAACATCAAGCAAAATTCCCTTTTCATTCTCCTATTATGCATTACTTTTGTCAAGGAAGGGAAGGCCTAATGAATTTTCTTGGCTCTTGAGTTTGGTGTTTGAAAAATTCAAATATGTGTCTGAATTGGAGACGGTGGATTACCAGACTTAAGCACTAGGTGGCGCGTCCTGGTGTTGCCAACACAAAAGTGACCTTGTACTTTGTCATGATAAGGGGACACGTGTCATATTTCTATTGCGCCAATGCAAAAGTGTGTCATTATGAGAGGACATGTGTCATATTTCTATTATGCCAACCCAAAAGTGTGTCATCATGACTTTCTTTAGTAAAGTTACTTTAATAAAGCTACTTTATCAATGCCTTCTTAGGATTTTGCTCGGGTTTTACTCGGGATTGCGGCACGCATACCAAGACCCGCCAAATGACACTAAGTTAAACTCGTCTATGGGCCCCCACATGGCACCACATACCAGCGTCTTTTCCCAAGAAACACATGGTATACATGTACGCCATGGAAATACATTTTTTGCAACTAATCGTCTCATACCTCATGACATAGTTGAGTGGCATCTCCCTACCAACTAAATGACATTGTATGTGTCCTGTGTCTTTCTACACTGACACTTTAGTCCTACCACCTATCTATACTAGCCCTCTACCCGGTAGGATCAAATCACATAGTCCTTGAGAGTCATTCTATATCTCAACATTCTTGGGACTCTTCCTGTGCTGGGCTTAATCATCTTCCTGATGTAGGCTTAGCCTCAAGTCATTAGGCTTGAAACTCAGGATATTACACCGTCCACCATAGCCAGCACCTCTGCCCCCTCCATCAATCCATCTATTATGCTGAACGACGAGTTAACATAAGGAAAAAGAGCACTAAGGAAGGGTATTGTTGTCATGAAGGAAGTCCAAAAAGCAAATTAAGAGAGTGGGGAGGAAACTTACTGTGAGATGGAACATGAAAGGAAAAAAAATTGTTAAATCTAACAAGGTCAAAAGCAACATGCCGTGGTAGCTAATGAACTTGTTAAATTCCACAATCTGTCATTCTCTTTTTCCATTTCACATTAAGTTTCCTCTTAATTTGCTTTTTGGACCTCCTTCATGACAACAATACCCTTCCCCAGTGCTCTTTTCTCTTGTGTCATCTCATCATTTGACGCAATAGATGGATTAGCGTAGGGGGAGAAGGCGTTGGTTATGGCAGAAGGAGCGACATGGTTAGGATCATTAGTACTTTGAGCCATTTGTTGCCATCAACAAGCGTTGAGGAGGAGGTGGTGGAGAAGGGGGTGGTGGCGGAGGAGGAGTTCCTTAAGATCTTAACATGATGAAGTATGAACCACAAGGGTCAAGGAATAGCTGAGTTTAAATAGAGGTCTAACTGATTAGAAAGGGTTATGACTTATAAAACTCTAACGAGATTACAAAGGCTATAAGTTATGAAATAATTAGATGAGGAATGTTTCTAAAGGATGTTATGTTTTGTCTTCAGTAATATAAGTAATGGAAAAAGAATCACATGTAAGTGTTACATTACGGTTATTTCTTAAGAATTGTCATTGTTGTCACTAAATAAATGATGATTATCAGCTATAATCTTTGTTTTTAGGGTCAAGGTGCAGATTTGCTAACTAACTATTACCCGAGGAGCGCCTAAACGAAATAACTATTAAGGGGACCAAAATTGCCAATCAACAATTAAAAAGTGAAAAAAAACACAATTTGGAGCAGATTCGCCAACGAACTATTACCCGGTCACTGTCTTGGTGTCTCCTTCTTCCATTGATCCGTCACAAATGTCGGCGATGTTGGCATTTCCAAAGCTTCTATTGTTGTTGGGTGTTCCACTCACCCTCTTGAACTCATCCAATAGTCCACAGCGTTTGACTAGCACGCACCTTGCACCCTGGTTCCATCCCTCTGATGCCACAAGCAAGAACAGATTCTTTGCCGCCACAATACTGCTCCCATGGGTCCCATCTCGTTGGTGTTTTCTTTTTCCAACAAGAAGGCTTAACCGCTCTTTTCTCCAGCGTTTCCACAACCGTCCTACGCCAGTGCCTCATATTTTAACTTAATCATTTGGTGTTTTTTTTGTAATAGTTATTTGGTGTTTTTTTTCACTTTTAATAGTTATTTGGTGTTTTTTTTCACGTTTTAATTGTTGATTGGCAATTTTGGTCCCCTCAATAGTTATTTGGCCTAGGCGCTCCTCGGGTAATAGTTGGTTGGCAAATCTGCACCTTCACCCTTGTTTTTATGTTTTAATCAATTCCACTTTGTAATACATGATTGTGCATATAATTAACTGTTACAAAAAACCTTATATATCCTTGTGCGACTTCCACCTCAAGTGTTATGTATTAAGCGTTATAAATGTTGAAATTATAGTAGTGAAGGTGATTGAGAAAAATGGAAGGGAAAGGTTGTTGTTCTAATTATTCGACTCCCAAAGTAGAGGTCAAGAAGGAAGTGTATCATGTTAAGCTTGAAAAGGGTACGAAATAGGTGTTTCTTGTTTTAAGCTCAAAAAGGTTAAAAAAAGAAGTAAAACCCAAGGTCGAGGTCAAGAAGGAAGAAGCCACAATGAAGACAATGTTTGTATGTGGTGGTGGATGATGTGGCTTTTAAAGCAAATGAATGTATATGAATCAAGGAACAAAAAATTGGATCGAGCATTCAATCATATAGGTACAGGTTCAAGGGTTAGTGGGTCAATTTGGGGTCAAAATGACATATTAAAATAATGCAATTAATTGACAATAACTAAATATAATGATGACCCCCACTCAAAAGTACATTAAAAATATATTTTTGATATATTTAAGGAGTTATGAATGCTAAAGTTGAGGGATCTAGTCGAGTTTTTTAGGAGAGATTAATTTTTTTTTGAATTATTTGAAATATTTTATTGTAAATATCATAATTTTTTAATATGAAAATAGTTTATATAGGATAATAAATATTAGTAATGAAAATGTAAAGTATTTTGAAATTAATAAAAGGAGATTGACAAAAAGAAATTAATAAAAAAGAAGAGCTTCATAACTTTTGTTATTATTATTATTATCATTATCATTATTATCTCTATATTTTCTTTTCTTTTGGTTATTATTGTTTTTTGGGTTAAGGTGCAAATTGGCCAACGAAGTGTTATGCTAGGATGACCGAGGACATAAATGTTTTGAAGGGAGCAAGAATACCAATAAACAATTGAAAGGGAAGAAAAATACTAATGAAGAATTTAAAACATTAGCAAATAGATCAAAATGGGGATTGTGCTACTTTTACAAATTTTAAATTCTTCATTAGTATTTTTGCTCCTTTCAATTGTTCATTGGTATTTTTTATCCTTTCAAAACATTTTTTTGCCTAGTGCTCCTAGTGTAACATTTTGTTAGACAATTTGCACCTTAAAACCCTTTTTTTTGGAAGGATCACTATAAATGTTTTAACCTAAAGGAATACAACGATAGAGGCAGCGGCCTTTCTTAGCAACTATTACCTCTGATTCTAAATATAAGACATAGTTTATAGTATAATTTTCACTATAAACCATGTCTTATATTTAGGACCGAAGCTAGACATGCATGAGCAAAATAGGACAAAGGGTATGATGCCATTCTTTAATGTTGTTTTGGAGTATGTCCTCCTTGTTATAGGAATATAGCTTTATGTAACCAAATTGAGATGCACCATCTCATCCTCCTTTATTCACTATTTCAACCTCACCATCTTCACTTGTCGGCTGTCCCAACCATCCTTCTACATACTCTAGTCCTTTGTTAGTGTCTATGAGTGTGATCACATGATTTGGCTTTTTTGAGGGGAGAAATTAATTATATATATTATATATATATTAACTCCACGAGTTGCCAAAGTTCGACACCAAGTTGGCCAAGTCAACTTGGATTTTTTCGGTTTGATGCTTTTTCCGATTCACACCTTTAAACATGACTAGACAAGCACTGTTTCACCGGTTGAACCAATGAGTCTAATTTGTTTTTTTTCCTTGATCTTGAATCACTCATGATGAAAATAAATATAATAAGGGGGTTTATGGTTGTTCATAGTTTTTTTTTTTGGGTCTTTTTTTGGTGTTTTTGTGACACCCCTTAGGAAATAAATTAAAGATATATATATATATATATATTCATGAATATACATCTTTATTTTTGTTTTTTTACATATTAAGCCCTAAAAAAAATAATTCAAATTTCAGAGTCTTATACAAGTAATACTCGTATTAAACTACTTAGGCTCTATTTAGTATAGCGTTTTGGGCAATAAATTGCATTTTTTAGGGGCTTTTGGGGGTTTTTTTTTGTTTGGTAAAGTTGTCAATCCCATTCTGCTTTTGGAGGAAAATGAGCTTATTTGAGAAGCTAATTTTTGGAGCTTATAAATCATGCTTATTCTGGGTTCGTACTGTACATTTATATTCAATATTACTCTACAACTAGACTCATCCTTCAGCTCTCAACCAAACTTGTCCTTAAGCTTTTGCATTAATTTGTCTAAAAAGCATAGCATTGATCTCACCTCGCGTCTTCTCACTTAAGAATCACATCAATTTGGCAACAACCTAATTTATCCAACCAATTAAAGTAAACCAACAGTGGTTCAATTCAAATTTTAGTGAGATTGGGGATCAATGGTACCTTGCGGTGGATGGTAAGGAGGCAAAGGCCGTGGGGATCCATGAGGACAAGCTCATTTGTCATGGGCTTCGAGTCCATAAGTGTCGACACAAGATGAGATGGCCATGGGAGTCGTAGATGGTGAAGCCATCACCGGAGAAAAAGAGGGAGGTCTTGAGGACATTGAGATGGGTTTCCTCTTTGAAGACGGAGGCATCTTGGACAACGGAGGACTCTCTCATATTTTGAGATCAGGGACGGTGTAAAAAGACCAAAAGGTTGGATTGGTGGAGAAGAAAATTAAGAGAAGAGGGATGAGGCTAAGAAGGAGGAAGGCATGCAATGAAATATATAAAGAGACTAGAGAGATATAGAGAGAAGAAGAAGAAGAAGAAGAAGAAGAATGGGGGAAAAAGATGAGAGTGGGATGGCTTTGGTTTGAGGGCCATGACTACTAATGAGGAAGAGTGTGTGTAATACCCCTCGATATACCGACATGCACAAAACTGAACACACACAGTTCAGTGGGCGAAACAAAAAATAGTATTATTTACGATATAAAATTCTTGATTACATTACAAAAATACTCAAAGGGTTCGTACATATTACTTACAAACTATAAACATAAATATAGAATTCCTCAATAAATAACCACGACAAACTGAACTAGGTTCGACATCTCCATTTGCTAACATCCATAATCTTGCCCTGGGAGCCACATCCAGTAATCTGTTCATTTCTCAAATAATAGCAAGGGTTGGGATCCCAAAGAAACCCAAGGTAATAGTTAATCTCATAGACAAAGTATAGATAATATATGACAATAAACCACAAACGGCAAACAATCCACAACAACATAACAACATTCATAAATCATAATATAGATCACATAACCACAATACTAGGAACCTCCCAACTCATCTAAATGCAACTAGGTTCGTCACCTATGACTACCGGTCCATTAGGCCTTAGCCACCAGGAAGGATCTCCATGGTTAGCAATTTCGCTTAATCAAGCCGCGAGTGGTGCTGGCCCAACACGGGACATGAATTTTGCAATGTGGTTCAAAAAAATATATATAGTCATACAAAGTATGTGAGATAAGAGTTACCACCTAGATCACCAATTCTCAAATTGGCTTCCAATCCTTCAGTCGTCCAGGGCAATTGTCAGGTCCTAAAATACACATTTACAAATGGCGGGTTATTATTTATCTAAAATCTTCACAATCTCTAATGTTATTGCACTAGACTCAATATGAAGTTAATGGGCCTATATTAATTCTCAAGAGTTCATATTAACCCTTGAAGATCAAACTATTTACTTTGGGCCTTACTTTAACATTTTCGCTCCTTTGGCCCAATTCTGTCAGATTTTTCTACAAATTTTGAAAAATCATATCTCATTGTACAAGTGTTCGAATGGGGTGGTTCCAAAGGCTATGTAATCATTTTTGAGTCTATTTTCAATTAAAAAAAAATACTACCAACAATCATATATACACATACTAATCCAAATTCAACAATAATTATGTAAATGATATTCCAGAATCATAAGTCATTTTCAAAAATTCATTTCTCCATGTACACAAATCCAAATGAGGCATATGAACCACCAAATTAAATATTATTATATCGACTTTAATTGTGAAAACTTTCATAGAAATTCACACCATTAACACTTTCAAAAACATGACAACCTCTATCTGTCTCACAGGAAACTAGCATTTGGCAGATTAGGGTTTTGTACAATTTACTTTTAATGCATCCAAAATCACTTCTTAACCTTTATCCTACACAAGTTTTCATCAAAATGGACAAATACCACTCCTCAAGGGTCCCCTAATCTGGCCAAAACTTGAGGTTAAAAGACAACAAAATTATCCTTCAAAGTTTCATTGCAATAACACCATATTTTGGTCTCTAATCACACCCTAACTTCTAGTTCAGGCCTTAATCACACTTTAACCCATTTTTAGACAAATGTACACCACCTCCCCTTAACACTTAGGGTTTCCAAAGTCACAAGAAGACAAGGAGAAGCCACCACAAACTAACAACAAGTTCAAAATACAACAAGAAGGCTAAGGAATCACTTACCTTGACTTTGTCCTGAGCTTCTTGCAATTTATCTTTTTCTTTGTCTCTTAGGGTTTTCAGCCCTCTCCTTTAAACACCATAAACATGAGCTTTTAAGAGGCTAAAGGTTTATATAAGTGAAGAATTAGAAAGGATGGAAACATATACACCATACTTAGCTTGTGTCTTCAAGTTTTCCTATTCTTCTCCTTCTCCTCTATATTTCAGTTCCTTCTCTCTTGGGGTGTGTTGTTTGCCGATGCAAATAGAGGAGCAAGAAGGGATTTAATGGATAAATAAGGGTCCAAGCAGCTATGAGGAGGAGAAAACATTTGGGAACTAATAAGTCATATTTATACCATGTTTTTCTTGTGTTTTGATTTTTTCAATGGTGAATCTAAGCTTAATTGTGTTTTATTTGATAAAATGAGTGAGAATTCAGTTACATAGGGAAATAAAGGATAGATTATGTAAAATGTTGCATTTACCTTATTATCATGTACATGTGCATAAGAAAAGGGCTACTTTATGGGTTACGTTGAAAGTGCATAACAAAACGGAGATAATGTTATAGCATATGTTATCCTTACTTCTGTGCTAGCAATTCAATGCAACCACTATGCTGTAGCATCATAAGTGATGCAGAGTTATGTGCTATTTTACTCTGATCTTTCCTTGAGAATTTTTTCAGGAATTAAAGACAGGTGATTAAGATGGACGTTTAGACGGCGGTTGAATTGACGAAGGATGAAATAGAAGATGCGGAGAATCGAAGAAAAGGTTTGAAGAATCACGTAAAATTAAAAGAGGATCAATCAACCTAATCTAGGGATTTGGACCTAGTAGATTTGGAAGGCCCAGGTTGCTAAACATATGGTGCAAAAGGACCTGACTATAAGAGGAAAGCGAACCTAAATCTAAAAGGAGTTGAAGTTGTGAGAGTCAGAGAGTGACAATTCCAATTCGACTTGGACCACGCTGAAGGAATGAGACAATCATCAAGAGAGAGAGAAAGAGAGAGAGCTGCAGAAGAGACCTGATTCTTCCCCAAAGTTAGATGAATTGTAGAAGACGTAGAGACGTCGCATGACAAGACATTCTTTACGGCGTCGATTATTCCAACGAGCTTCTCTATTTTGATTATGTTTTCTTATTTTAATCTTTCCATGGGCTGTTTTTCCTTTCTTTGTTTTGTGTTTCCCTCACTAGTTATGAACTAAATTTCCATTGGCTGAGTGAGGATGGATTTCTAAGTTTTAGATGAACCTAGTTTGCTAAGATTTTAATTCAATATAGAGTTAAGGTGTAGATTGGCTAACCAAGTGTTATACTAGGAGCATTGGGCACAACAATGTTTTGAAGGCATCAAAAATACCAATGAAGAAATTAATTTTGATGAAAGTAGCACAATCCCTACTTTGGTCTATTCGCTAAAGTTTTAAATTCTTCATTGGTATTTTTGCTCCCTTTGAATTGTTCATTGGTATTTTTGATCCCTTCAAAACATTGTTGTGCTCGGTGCTCCTAGTGTAACACTTGTTTGACCAATCTACACCTAGTGAATTAATGTCTTGCTTTTTAGTGGTCTTTAAGGGACTAGATTAGTGGCCTCAGCTTACTGGAAGGAGTCGGGGTTAGACCTTTATTAGACAGTGTTTGCTAGGTGAGCTTGTGCAAGGCTCGACCTAAATTGTAGGCAACAAGAATGGGTCTACCTCACATAGCTAAAACACCTAGGTTAAATTGACATTTTATAGTGAAATTCACCATAGGAATATGGGATAAGTAGAGCGAGGAGTGAACTTACAAGATGCAGATGCTTATGTATAGGTTAGTGGTGGGTTAGCTGAATAACATTGTGAAAGGCATTTTGTTGTAGCATTGTGGAAGTTGTCTAGCAAAAGGCTATAGCAATACGTCATATACAAGCTAGGGAAATGATGCGACTTAGGATGAAATCCGAACTCATCCTATCTAAACTAATATCTTTCTACGACTTCCGATTACTTATTTACTTATTTGTTATTATTAACAAACAAACAAACAAACTTTACTCTCATCACACATAACTTTCACGAGAAACCAACATCATCTTTGGTTTCAACAGTCTCGATGATAACTCTACTTACTTTTTATTACTTGTTTGATTGGCTTACTTGCCACAAGGAGATCAACCAGCAAGCACCAACTATCCACTTATTTACTTGTTTGCCATTTGATTACAACTAAACCATGTAGTTAAGCTCTTGGGCTTTTTCTTCATCCCTTCCTTTGGGCTTCTTGGCTGAAATTTAGAGTATGAGAGAGGAGTATAGAGTGTTGTTGAATTATTTGGAGGCCAAGTCCATGGCCCTTACAAGCTCTTGGCCGAATTTGACCATTTTACCTTTACAAAATTTATTTTCAAACAAATTGGTAGAATCTTCACCCAACTTTGAAAACTTATATTTCACTGCAAATATGCAATTATAGTGATTCCACAGACTACTGTGACCATTAATAAGTATATTTTTAGGAAAAAATACCTCTCATAATCAATGACATGTCAACTATTCCAGAATCATCATTTAATGCATACAAGTCCAGAAAATGTTTTAGATTCCAAGGCTAACTTCAAAAATTCATAAGTCATGGTACACAGGTCCAATTAACCTATATGACTCATCAAATTAAACCTTATCATATCTACTTTGATTATGAAAATTTTTATAGCCATTGGATATCATTTACTTAGTTAAAGACACATCACAAGCTAACTACCTTATAGGAAATCCAGTTTACCAGCATCGAGGGAAAAGTCCCTTTTCAATATTTGTCACACTCGAACTTGGCTTTGTCATTTTCCGATACAGGCTTATGATCAAATCTCTAGGCCCAAAGTTCAAAATATTGAAGTAGCGGGTACAAAAGGGAGAAAGAGGAGTGGGATAAAAACAATTAAAAATATACTTTAACAAAATTTAAAAAAGAAAGAAAGAAAGAAAGGGTACATTACGGAAGTAGGTGTCAAATGCCACATGTTAGTATTATCTATTATAGATGAAGAGGTAACAGGGTATAAAAAATTAAGTATGTAGCTGTGTCAATATATGATGCCTTATGTGCGCAAAAAACCATGTAAAACTAGTACAGACACATGTCATTTATGGGTGCAAGAAATATTGGGAACTCATGTTTCACAATGACAATACATAATTTTATTAGGAGAAATTCTCAAACATATGATATTAGTGTAGATGAAAAGCCTTCATGGACTAATTATGCTACACTATCTTCAACACAAATGAATCAGATCTGTGACACAATTAGAGACCAAATTGTACAGGGCATGTGATCCAGTTACTTATGTAATATTATTTGATCAAATTATGTATTTTAGCATTGCTAAATTTTCTTAGTTAGCATTTTTCATTTTTTTGTAGTTTTAATTTTAATTTTTCTCTTATAGTTATCTAAACAACCACTTATATTATCAAAACAGCCACTGATGCTATCGTCATTCTAAACAAGTTTCAATTTTGCAAAAGTTTCTTATGCTACCACCAATCCGAACATAAATCATAATACATAATCTGACTTTTACTCAATCTTAGTTTTTCATAAGTTAGATTACAAATAAGTTACTTTTCTCATCGCTCTCTTAAACAGACACACTAAGCCTTATTATATTTCTTGACCAGATGAATGCTTCTTCTTTCTTTCTTTCTTTCTTTCTTTCTTTTTTTTTTTGTCAAAAGAAACTTATATTAATACTTCAACAAAAAATCACAGCAAATACAAGAGCAAAGGTACAATAAGAACTACATCTGGAAAGAAAAAGACATACTACAAACAAATGGGCAAAAACAAGGTGACACATTTATGCGATATTTTCCGTATGTATTTTGACTGTTTTGAATGGTGAATCTGAGCTTAATTGTGTGTTATCTGATAGAATGTTTAAGAATTCATACACATAGGGAAATAGAGGATATAGATCCTACAAAATGTTGCATCCATATCATTATCCTGCTCATATGCATAAGAAAAGGACCACTTTATGGTTTACCTTAAAAGCGCATAATGAAGCTGATATAATGCTATAGCATATGGTATGCTCACATCCATGCCAGCAATACAATGCGATCACTATGTTGTAGCTCGTAAGTGACGTGGAGTTATGCACTACGTTATTCTAACCTTTCCTCATAAGTTTTCAGGAAATTAATATAGGTCATCCAAACAGACGTTTAGTCAGTGGTTGAATTGACTAAGGCTAAATCAAGAAGATACGAAGAATTGAGAGAAAGATTTGAAGAATCATTTGTATTAAAAGATGATCAATCAACCAAATTTAGGGATTTAGACCTAATAGATTTGGAAGGACCAGCTCACTGACGTACGGCGTGAAAAGACCTAACTATAAGAGGAAAGTGCGATTAAACCTGAGGAAGTCGTCGAAGTTGTGAGAATCAGAGCAGTCAATACAATTCCAATTCGACTGGACTCACATCGAAGGAATAAGAGAAATACCAATCGAGATAACTACAGACAAGATCCAACTCTTTCCTATAGCAAGACGGATCGTAGAAGATGTAGAGACGTCGTGTGATAGGACGCCTCTTACGTCGTCGATCTTTTCGACGAGGTCTTTGTTTTATTCTTTTATTTTATTTCTTTAAATCTTTCCATGAACTGTTCTATATTACTCTGTTTTGTGTTTCCCTCATCAATCATGAACTAAACTTTCATTGGCTGAGTGAAGATAAATTTCTAAGTTGTATAATGGACCCAATTTGCTAAGTTCTTTATTTATCATATTCAGTTCGTTTAATAGTAAATCAATCTATGGTCGATTAGTGGATACTAAGGGCTAGATCAGTGGCCTTGGCTTACCTAACGGGAGTCAACATTATACTTCTGTTAAACAGTGTTTGTTGGGCAAGCCCGTGCACGACTTGACCTAAATTATAGGCTACAAGAATAGGTCTACTGCTCATAAGAACACCTAGGTTACAACCGACAGTCTAAATTGAAAAATTGACATAGGAATGTGGGAGAAGTAGAGCGAGGACTGTACTTACAGAATGCAGACGCTTCTGTATAGGATAGTGGTGGCTTAGCTGAATAAAATTGTAAAAGGCAATTTTGCTGTAGTATTGCGGAAGCTGTACAACATAATTGCTATAGCAATGTGTTGCATGCAAACTGGGGGAATAATGCGACTTAGAATGAAATTCGAACTCAGTTTACTTTTAAACTAATATCTTCCTTCAACTTCCGATCACTCATTTAGTAATAGTGAAAAACAACCAAAACCAACTATAGTTTCACTTCACACAACTATCATAGGAAACTAGATCATCTTTGGTATCAACAATCTTTGTGGAATGATAACTCTACTTACTCTTTATTACTTGTTCGCTTGTCACAAGGAAATCGACCAACACAAGGTCCATAATAAGATTTTAGAAATGAAAATAGTCAACATTCATCAAAAGAATGGAGGGAAGAAAATCCTTAGCCAAAATCATCATTCTCCTGTGTATCTATGGTTAGAAGAGATAGTAAAGAAGATGTTGGTTATAAAACCCATCTGATAGGGCATACCCCTTATAAGCATTAACTGCAAGTAAATTAGCTACACGGTTACCCCGACTTGGAGTAAATGACATAGAAAATCCAACTTTAGAATACAGGAGGCCAATGATATCTTGCACAATACTTCTTCTTCTCCAATCAAACATGTCTGGAGACTTGGCATCAACACAATTGACCAAAGAAAGACAGTTAGTTTCAAAAATCACTTTATCACTTTCTAAATGCAGAGCTAAAAAGTATTTCCCTTTTCAAAGCCAAAGTTTCAGTCATAAATCCTGAAACAGATTTCATCTTATCCATATAACCCCATCTAAAATTGCTAAAGTTATCTCGGCATATCACTCCTATAGCATCACCTTTCTTGTAAGAAGAGAATGTCTCATCACAGTTAATTTGAAGGCTATCAAGAGGGGAATGAAACCATTTACAGCTAGAAGCATTATTATTAGAGAGCACATCAAAGCCCAAAGGAATAATATCACAAGTAACCCAATATTCTAAATTGCTTTTCATAACCATTTTAATAACGTGAACATGATTTAGATAATTATGATTAACACACGAGAGGAATGCTTTTTGACGGAGCTATATACTCTAGTTTGGAATTTAGGACGCAAATCACGAGAGAAAGGATCAGTGAATTTAAAAAAGAGGCGCTTTAAGTCCGTGAGCAACCCTTTATGCCTCCATTTAACCCTTCACACAACTCACGTTCTGTCGTCTCTTCCGCTGCCTATTTAATGCTTTGGGCCCCCCCCCAACATTACATAAAAAAGGTGGCCCCTCACTAATTGTATTCAACATCCTACCAATTCACCTTTCTTGTCATTCATCACCAACTTTATATATCTATCCAACATCGACAAAAGTTGGTTTACCACTTCTTAACCTTTTTTGTTTTTTATTTTGAAATCAAAAACGATTTTACAACCCCTCATTTTTGGGTTCAACTGGCGTACGGGTCGGTCTTTCCTCACCATTAGGGAGGAGGTTCGATCCTCACGTTGGCATTTGGAGGAGGATCCAGGTGTCTAGGTAGCGTAGTAACGTGGCTTATTTGCGGGTAAAAAGCGCCGTATCCCCAAGAGAATACGGGCTCCAAGACCGCCTTCGGATCGGAAAAGGTGGCAACCCTTTCCTAAAAATTTTTTAAAAAAAAAAAAAAAAAAGAACGATTTTACATTAGAGATGTATTCAAATAAAGTTTTGGGAAAATACCATAAGGTCCCAATGAAATAATTTAATGATCCAAAAGTCTAATAACAATGGAGAAACACATGATGTCAAGTATTAGAGGTTGTTTGGTTTGAGGGGAGAGGGGAGAGAGAAAAAAGAGAGAAATTTTTTCTCTCATCTTTACTAAATAGCCCATGAAAAAAATTTAATATTCTAAAAATACACTCTAAAAAAAAAAAAAAATATTCCATTTATTAATGACAATTTGATCAATATCATTCCTAAGAATTTATCCCCTCTCATCAAACCAAACATAATCCAAACATAATGTAGGCAATAACAATATGTTTATACAGCTCACTTGTCATTCCTACTTTTTATAGTTACATCTGTTTATTAGGGCCTCATGGTAATTCTCCCATGTTTTTATGAATTAAAGTATTTGTGTGTTAAGAAAACTATTGATCTAATTAAGAATTAAAAATACAAACAAATATGTTCAAACAAAGGAGATAAAAGAAAAAGGGAAGGCAAAGGCAAGCAGAATGAGAATGAATTGGCAAAAAAGCAAAATCCAAAAGTGGGAAGCATTCAAAAGTGAAAATTGGAAGAGAATCTAAAGACAATAGTAATACATTACACATAAACTACATTGCTATATATATAATCTCAATCATTAGTCTTACTCTCTCTCTCTCTACTACTTTACATCATCTCTTCCTTTCTCTCTCTATCCCACTCTCACTTTTGTTACAGCATCAGCAATAAAGTGATGAAGCTCATACCAATTTCAAATCCACATAACCCAATCATCATCATCACCTGCATCAATCACAAGCCCATCAAAATTTCTCTATCTTTATATGTCATATTTAACTCATTTAATATTTAAATATTTAATTTAATTAATAAACAAAAACCCCACTACTAGTACCACACACGGCTATCATGGGCCATGACTACAGTTCACGTGTTTGTCTTTCCCTAACTATCATTATTCAAAATCGACCCACTATCATTTTCAACTTGGATTTTCCCTAATGACAATTTTTGTTTTTAAAAAAAATTAAAAATATAACACATCATATAGACATGCAATTGAATTTTACAATTTTACTATTGATAGAAAATTTTATTAGTAGCTAATATACAAGTTTTATATACACTTTGAGTATCTTGACATGCCCTAACTCTTAAGTACTACCACTTTTTATTTATTTATAAAAATTAAATTAAATTATTTGTAACTTGTGGATAATTTAGTTTTAAATTAATTTTTTCTAAGAAAAAATGCAACTGGATATTCTTTAAATTATGTTTTACGGTTTAAAAAAAAAAAGGCAATGTCTTGAGTGTAAATTTTTCCCCAAAGAGAAGTGCGAAAATTTTTCCACATATAAGGGTACATGACTAAATATGAAAAATCTATTCATAATTAGGGAAGAATACAAAATAAGCATAATACAAAAAAAAAAAATGAATATTGTAATTAAAGAAACGGGAGTGAGACAGAGAGGAATGGCACCTGTCTGTCTTGGCCTGAGGTGGGAAGAGGGCGTATGGTGGCAGAGTCCACTTCACCAGTAGGAAGAGGGACCGCAGGATTACTGTTGATAAACGGCATGCCGTTTCCTCCTCCTTTTGTCGGTACTAACGGAAATGTCGCCGTGGAGCTACCGACCGGTGCTGGACCAGGTGAATCTGCTTGGTGAGGACGGAAAGGCCACGGGAATGAAGGGGACGACGACACTGACCCGCCACCGGAGGCCGGAGCCTGAGTGGGAGATCCCTTCGGAGAGAGCTCCGGCGGCACTGCTGGCGAGACCTTTATGTCTAGCTTTAGGGAAGCTTGACATGCTTTAAACGACCCGTCGTTGAAGGTGAAGTAGAAGGAACCAGGACGCGATGGGTGCCACTAAGAGCATTATTACAGAATTGGTCAGAAATTGTGAGAGAAAAACAATAACTTTGAGAAAGATAACATTTTGAAGTCATTTCGAAAATACCCAGATAAAAATTACTAAGAAAAACACTATTTTGAATTTGTTTGTAAAATACGATGATAGAAAATGCCAAGAAAAATCAGATTTTGAAGCCATTTGTGAAATACCCAGATAAAGATTGCTAAGAAAAACCAGATTTTGCAGCCATTTGTGAAATACCCAGATGAAAATTGCCATAAAAAAGTAGATTTTGAAGTTTTTTCTGAAATACCCAGATGAGATTGAGAGGGAAAATTAGTTTACCGTGTAGGAGCTTGCGTGGGATTTGGTGAGAAGAGTGGCTTGAGTGAAATTGCAGAGATCGAAGGCTTTCTGGTTCTTGAAAATGTAAAGATTGTAGTGTTGCCTGTGCTTGAAAACTTCAAAACCAAAAGCAGAGTAACAACACACATTAATAGTTGCTATTTGTGAGTAAAACAAAGCTCAGGAACATTCCAGAAAAGTAGATCTATTCCTGAGAGATGTTAGTTGGTAGTACTATACTACTTACTTATGGAATCTCCAATGTGAACAGTAGGGTTCTTCCACTCTGAGGCTCCATCAACTAAAATTGTAGCGCAGAAACAAGACTCGAAGAACAAAGGAAGAAGAAGAATAGGAAGAAGAGAGAGAAAAATGGGAAAGGAGGAGGACATGGTGGGTTGATGATGAAGATAATGATGAAGCTGAGACAGAAGCTGTACCAAGGAGGACGTTTATGTTATGGAAGCTTTTTATGCTGCATATGAGTGAATAATGGGGGTAATAATGAAATGCTGAGGAAATACAAATAAGAAAAGGTTTTTGGAGACTGTGTGTGGGGACGAGGGAAAGCGAAAGCTACAAATAAATTTTTGAAAAAAAAGGTTTTGAAGACTGTGTTTGTGAGAGAGAGAGGGTTTGGATACAGTTAAATTGTAAAATTGTCAAGGCCTTGGGGGTATGGAGAGCTGAGCTTGACCTCGTTTGTTACACGTAAAAGGAAGTCTTATTTTGCTTCTCGAAAACTACCTTGGAATTAATTATGCTAGAAAATAAAACAAAAGGGTTTTTTATTATTTATTGAGGAACTTGTGGGAATTAAAATATAAGCAGTGTCTTTTTTTTTTTTTTTGGCCGATAAAATATAAGCAATGTCACGTTAACTAAAAGCAATTCTAATGGCCTGTTTGTTACATGGAAAGTAAAAGAGAGAGAAAGGAGAGATTACAATGTTCTTGAAGTAAAAATATGTTTGGCACCCAAAACTTTCCTGAAAACAAAATCCCATTAGCTCCAATATTTCTTTAAACATGGTAGAGGGAGTTCTCACCAAAAGTGGCGTCGATTCAAAAAGCTTCCAAGACAGCAAAATTATGGGGAAAGAAAAAGAAAAAAAGAAGCCCTTATAGTCTCTGATATGAGAAACTGGATGGTAGACTCAAATGCTGCTAAACACATGTGCTAATAAAAATGGGGAAGACCACATCAATCTTGATGATTCTTAAATTTTAAAAGTTTTAGGAAAAGAAAAATGGTGTGGAAACTCACATATGAAAAGACCTTAGCACTAATTGATGTTTTATACGTGCTTGATGTTAGAGCCAATTTAAACTCTATACCTCTATTAGGAAAGCTAGAGTTAAGGTGTCATTTGTATCTGACAAGATCATAATGACAAAAAACAATGTTCTTGTTGCCGGGAATTGTTTGTATTAAGCATTGTTGAAATAAATTATGCATCATCTACTTACTTGCCAGTCTATCTTATTGATTCTTTTGATATGTGGCATGCTAGATTAGGACATACTACTAAATCCTATATAAAAAGACTGCAACACCTTGGGATTATTTCAAAATTATAAGTGATAATTTTAGCAAATGTGAAATTTGAGCATAAACTAAGTAGACTTAAAAATCACATTTTTCTACTCAAAGAGAAACTGAGCTTTTATTAATACAGAATCATCGTTATATAATAGTTATTATTGGCTATAAATTATGGTTTCAAATGGTTATATAAACAAGTACTATATATACTCAGTTTCGAATCATTCTATATGCACTGTAATATATTGAAGGCATATATAATGATTATTTATTAATAACGGTGGTGTATTGACTTCATTTTTTTTTTTATTATATATAGTTATTATTTATTATAGTCTTATTATGAATATTTATTATATAAATTAAAACACAATATAATCATTGATAGTAATAAGATAATAATATTAAATAAAAAAGTATTAATAATATTCAAAATTCAATACATTATATATAAATATAAACATCATACACACTATCACAAAAAGATTTTAAACTAAGTTATTTCGTAAATATAAAGAACTTTTAGATCGATTCATTTAATATAAGGTCTAAAAGATATTATTTAGATTTATTTTTCGAACAACCAATCTAAAAAGATTTTTTTTAAAAAAATGTCAATTACTTTTTAGTCCGGTTGTCTCTTTTAACCGGACTAAAAGATGAAACTTTTTAGATCTTATATTTCTTATAACTTGTCTAAAAGATGCAAAATAAAAAGTAATATATTCATTACTTTTAAAGGGTTGTATTATTTAATGGTCTAACAGATGAAATTTTTTAGAATTAAGCCAAGGTGACAAATCGATTAGGCACAACAAGGGGTCATACTGCTTAAGCCAAGGTGACAAATCGACGTTACATTCAGTCCTCAAAGTAATTAAATTGACATATACGGTAGGACAAAAAGCACAAACACTGTAGTAGAAATCAAAATCAAGATGATCATAATCAACCAAGAGCCTGGAGATGTAATAAGAGCCATCCAATAAATCAAGTTATCGGAGACGTCAATGAGGGAGTAAAAACTAGGAGTAAAGTCCTTAATGAAGTCAGCTTCTTTGCCTTCATTTCTAAGATCGAACCCTCTAATATTGATGAAGCCCTCTTAGATAATGATTGGGTGATAACAATGCAAGAAGAATTAAATTAATTTGAAAGAAATCAAGTTTGGGACTTGATATATAGGCTTAAGACCATTCGATCATTAGTACCAAATGGGTATTCAAGAATAAACGTGATGAATCCGCAGTCATTGTTAGAAACAAGGCAAGATTGGTGGCCAAAGGTTATAATCAAGAAGGTATTGATTATGAGGAAACATATATTCCAGTGCTAGATTGGAAGCAATAGGAGTACTCCTAGCCTTTGTGTGCATCAAAGGATTCAAACTCTATCAAATGAATGTCAGAGGCACCTTCCTTAATGGCTATATTATAGAAGAAGTCTACGTTGAACAACCTATTGGTTTTGAAGACATTTCTCATCCTAATCATGTTTATCTTATCAATAAGACTCTCTATAGTCTCAAACAAGCTTTTAAAGCTTGGTATGAAAGATTAAGTATTAAGGATTTGTTAGAGGAAAAGTTAACACAACTCTCTTCATTAAGCACAATAAGAAAAATAATCTATTAATTGTGCAAATTTATGTAGATGATATTATATTCGGTGCTACTAATGATATTATATTAAAATCACTATTTAGGATCTTAACTTGATCGTGGCCTATGGATGATTTCCATTATCTTTCAACGATTACACAAACTTAGAGTAGTTCTTGGACTTTGTACGACTATAATCGGATGTCACATTTAAGGTGTACCTTAAAATTTTACAACAATCGATTGAGTGATAATAACACTCTCACAAAGTAAATATATGAATACTAAAGAATTAATTATTTAAAGATATCTTTAAAAATATTAATGAGCAATAATTGAGCAATGAATGATATCATCGTTGGTTGGTAGCTCGAATTGAATGTTGTTCGTATTTATAGTTGAACTTTATTAATGGCCATTGGCGAAGCTTCAAACTATTCGTTATGGGACTTCAAACTTTCTATTAGACTCAAAAGCTTTCGTTAGACACAAACCAGAGTTGTTGGGAGATTTGAGGATATGTTCAATTTCATATCACCGTTGATAATCTTCATACGACATGCCTTTTGTCTCTATATTTGACTAAGGAAGAGTTTCTGTCACTTTCCCTCGAATGAGTGTCTGAGACCATGATCATTTGACCTGCTCTGAATTGCATTATGTGTGTGTGCTCTACTTTCTGCTACGCATTTAATGCTCTGACACTATCTTCGCTTTTGAGGATTTGCATGTAATCCCTTAGCTAATCATCTGAAACTTACTAACAATATGTTTAGAAGCATTGAGAACAATAATGAATAAGTAATCAAATGTTATGGAATGTTAACTAGAGAATTTGAATTTACAAAGACAAAGAAGATGAAGTATCGTAAGAACTGTAAAATCATTACTCAAGTATCCATTACTCGAGTAACACACTATTATACTCGATTAACCTTCAAGTGTTTACACAAGAAGTTTGCGAGAGATACACGGAGAAGGTTCAATAAACAAGCTTACTTGAGTAGGCATATACTCATACTCGAGTATAGCTTCTACGCATACTTGAGTAACAACTTGAAAGAACTCAGTATATTGTGAACAATTAATCATACTCAAGTATTGGCTCTTCTCTACTTGAGTAACAATACAATATACTCAAGTAAACACAATGAAAGAAGTCCAGTGTCTTGAGATTGATTGAGCATACTCGAGTAGAATGATCCCCTAATCCAAAACCTGTCTAAATTTTTTTTAAAAAAATGATTTTTACCCGGCCTAAAAAGTGATCTTTTGCATTATCTTATAGTAATATTTTGAATTCTAAAAGAAAATATATTACAAAATTTCTACAATATTCTCTATTGCCTTTGTTGTAAATTGTCGATCACATATCCGTGCTCTAGAGTTCAAGTAACTGCAAAAAGAATAATAAAAATATGAAAATAAAAATATATATAGTAAAAGCAAATATTAAAACTTGAGAAAATCTCATATCTGATTTCAACATATCTACTAAAGTTTAGGAACATGATATGGAGAACGTTCAAGTAGTTCATGATTCAACAAGCTGCTAAAAATTAGGATAAAAAATATATTGATTTTAATTTATATAATCTAAAGTAATCAGAATTATTCTCAATACAATAAAACAAAGATAAAAAAGTTGACATTCTACCTCATCGTCTTTTTATGCTCACTTTTTCTCTAGTTTTTTTCTTTGTTTCCATCTTCAAATCATTTGCCATCATCAAAAATTAGATATTGTTTTTTGTCTATGATTCTTCTTCCCAAATAATATGGCGACCTTGAGCCTCAACTAGTGAGCTCTCATTATATAAAAAAACAAAATATTAATTGAAAAAAAAAAAAGAAAGCTTACTTGAGGAAGAATTACGAGAGGAATGAGCTATATAGTAAAGATCCATATTGGTAGTAGAGGATAGAAACTGCAGTGGTAGACCAAAACCCAAGGAAAGAAGAGTTATGAGACCCACTAGGTAAGCTCAAAAATGTTTAAGAAGGTGTTGGAAGAGTTGCGTCAAATAAATTTTGGGAAAATATCTTTAAGATCCCAAGGGACCAAAAAATGTCAAAAAAGTCCAACGAGAAAATTCGATGTGAAAAAAGGTTCCAAAAAGTTATTAAAACCCATGAGATGAAATTGTTAATCACCTATTGAATGAATTGTCAATAAAACTTTTTTAACATTAGAATTTTTTTTGGACTTTTTTGACATTTTCTTAGTTTATTGGAACCTTAAAGGTATTTTGCCTTTTTTTTTTTTTTTTTTTTTTTTTTTTTTTTTTCCCTCTCAGAATCTCGCCTGTTTAGATATAAGAATACTTAATGGTTCTTTATGAAGAACCGTAATATATTGTCCATAATATTAATTAATATAAATTACTTGTGAAGAATTGTATTGTCAAATAAAATTTTTTTTATATAATATGATACTTAACGGTTCTTTATATTGTAATATATTATCAATTTTTTTTTTTCCAGAATCTCACATTTTTATATTTTATAATACTTAATTTTAATTAATATATCAATAAAGAATATATTAATATTTTCTTAAAATTATTTAACGGTTACTTGTGAAGAACTATATTGTTAAATAATTTTTTTTAAATATAACTTGATACTTAATGGTTATTTATAAAGAATCATAATATATTGTCAAATAATTTTTTTTCCATAATCTCACATTTCTATATTAAGTAATACTTAACTATTCTTTATGAAAAATCGTAATGTACTAATGTATTGTCTTTAATATTAATTAATACATCAATACTTCACGGTTCTTTTTGTATGGTGGATGTTCCACAAAATTTCTAAGAGTTCAGGCCTATCATCAGTCTTTGTAATGTTATATACAAAGTGGTTATGAAAGTGCTAGCTAATAGATAGAAGCTCTTGATGTTGGAAATTATTACCCCAAATCAGTGTAGTTTTGTCTAGGAACGTTGATCGAGCTCTAATAATATTATTCTTGCCAAGGAAGTGATTCATTTGATGAGGACTACTAAGAAAAAAAATGGTTTATGGCACTGAAAATCGACCTTGAAAAGGCTTATGATACAATGCATTGAAATTTCGTCAATAATTGTTTGGTGGAGCTGGGGTTGCCGTCAATATTTGATGAGATGGTTGGGTATTTTGTTCATGGTAGAGTTGCAGGTTTTGTGGAATGGCTAAAGAGGTTCGAGGTTTAAACTAGAACTGAATATTAGACAAGGGATCCTTTGTCTCTTTATCTGTTTGTTTCCAACATGAAGATCTAACCTAAAAGTCCCATTCCTTTTAAGAAAATATCTGCAACCATCTGAGCAGATCATCAATATAAATAAATATATTTACAAATTATCAATGTACTTATTGCTGGTTAAGGTTTTATGGCGTGGTTAGAGACTCAAGTTGTTCTTTCTCCCAGAAAAGTCGCAAGTTTAACTCTTATAAACACCAAAAAAAAAAAAAAAAAAAACATTAATGTGCTATACTCCCTCCATTTATTATCACAAAGCATTTTAAAAATTCGCATAGAAAATACAATAAACTGATGTCCCTAAAACATTTTTTTTTCCAAATATACCATTCATCAAATACTGTGAATAAATCTCTTCGTAAACAATGAACAAAAATACCAAATCAATGGGGTAAATATAATTATTTTTATTTATTAAGAGTAAACCCTTTAATTTATTAAGAGTATTGTCAATACAAATACTTAATAACTTTTAGCATTTTGTAAAATGTCTTATAAGTTGTAATATAAAACATTTCAAAACTTATCTTGTAATAGTAAGTAAAAGGAGTATTATATATTCTTATAATAATGCTATAAGGTTGAGGTGAGTCTCGCACTCTGAGCAAAAAGAATCCAACACTCTGAATTATTTTCTCATGTGCCTCTAGGATCCTAAAATATTTTATAGTTTATCTAGCATTTTATAGTATTTTCTTAAGTGCATCCAGTAGCCTAAAGTATTTTATAATTCATCCAACATATTAAAACATTTTTTTTTTCATATGCCTCTAACACCCTAAAGTTATTACCAAAAAAAAAAAAATTTATTTTATAATTTTGGATACACCTTTACTTAAAGGACTTTTTGAGAGTTAATGACAATGTTAAAATTGGTCCTAAAAAAATATTTTACGGGCAAGATTTCTACTAAAAATTAATATTTTAAAGGTAAAATTGCACTACAAAATATTTTAGAACATTATATATATATATATATATAAACTTATTATAAATACTTTAGAATGTTAGATACTCTTTAATCTTTATTATGTTTTCCCACAAAATTTCTCCTAAAAGATTAATATTTTAAAGGCAAAATTAATATTGTACTACAAAATATTTTAGAACCTTAGAAGCTAGGGCCCACCAATCTTATATCTCACCAAAATTGTTATATTTTTGAATGATTTACCCCAAAAATTAGTTTGCATTTGGCGATTTTTTTACACAAGTTTATATTTTTTTAAAAATATATTTTAACTTTTTTTTTGAATTTGTAAAATACTTTAAAATGTTAGATACTCCTCAATCTTAATATTATGTGTTCCCACAGACAAACATATATTAAATGATTCTCCCGTGCAAATCAATGGGAGTTCTCCAAGTTTGAAGCAAACGCATCAAAATTTAACATCATGTCAGTTTTGGATAAAATCAAAGTTGTGCAGAAGGATGAGGAAAACTTCTAGGCAGAAGTGAGATATCTCAGCTCATATCATGATGGGGTTTATTATTGTTAAATGATTAGTGCATTGATTTAATCATTTAATATTAGGTTGTATTTTTCAATTCAAAGACCTTTCTGGCTTTCTCCTTGGTTGACGAGAAGGGCCAAAGCAACATGGTTTCTTTATTATTACAATTATTTTTATTTTTTTTTTTAAAAAAAAGATAAATTAAAATAAAGCTTCTTCTTTGTAGAATGTGATGGTGGTACTCATACTTTGATGCAAAAGGGAATAAAATCCTTCAAGCTTATATCCCTTTCTGCGATTCTTTTAAAGCCATATTCATTGGAAGAAATGCCACAAATCTGCAGGATACGAAAAAGCAAATGCTCTTACCAGCTCATCTCTGTGGAACACCTTTTTAATTTTCTCCATTGTTTTGAATTTATTATTGTTGTTGTTTAAAAGGTTCATCAATCTGTTAAGTAATCATCATAATCTAAAGAGATCATTTAACCCTATCCTTAATCCTTCTAAATCAATTAAATATGTCCTATATAATTAGGACCGAAGGAAGTATTTTAAATCAAATTCAACCTTAGGATAGCTCTTTTCGGTAGTAATTTTATTTGGGTTGCATTGGTGGCTTATCTATTATTTAAAGGGTGAAGGTGCAGATTTGTCAATCAACTGTTACCCGAGGAGCGTCTGGCACAAATAACTAATGAGGGGATCAAAATTGCCAATCAACAATTAAAAAGTGAAAAAAAAAAACACCAAATAACTATTAAAAGTGAAAAAAAAAACCAAATAATTATTTTTAAAAAAACAACTATCACAATTAAGTTAAACTATGAGGCATTTGGTGTAGGACGATGGCGGAAACACTTGGAGAAAAGAGCAATTAAGCCTTCTTGTTGGAAAAGGAAAACACCAATAGAGATGGGACCCATGGCGTGAGCATTGTGGCGATGCGATTCTTGTCTTGTGGCATCGAGAGGATGGAACCAGGGTGCAAGGTGCGTCTTAGTTGAACGTTGTGGACTACTTGGATGAGTTCAAGAGGGTGAGTGGAACACCCATCAATAATAGAAGCTTTGAAAATCTTTGATGTTCGACACTTTGATGACGATCAATGGAAAGCAGAGACACCAAGATAAAGTGGCCAGGGTAATAGTTCGTTTGCGAATCTGCCGCAAATTGTATGTTTTTTTTTTTTTTTTTTTTCCACTTTTTAATTGTTGATTGGCAATTTTGGTCCCCTCAATAATTATTTGTGCCAGACGCTCTTCGGGTAATAGTTAGTTGGCAAATCTGAACCTTGACCCTTATTTAAATTATTTGTTTTGATTAATTTTTTTTAACTAAATTATACATATGCAATATATATAACCACAATAATCTATAATTTCAAGCATTATAAAAATAACGCGTGGATTATCGTTTATAAAATTATATTTTATGCTTTACAATAAATTTAATGCTGAGACTTAAACCTATTTTTAAGTTCACAATTTTGTTCAAAATTATAAGTAAAAAAAATTAGGCTAACGTAGTACTAGAGCCGTCAAAACGGGCCGGGCCCATCGGGCCGGCCCATTTAGCCCTGGCCCGTTACGGGCCGGGCCTCAAAAATAGAAGAAAGAGATGAAGTCAGGCCCTGGAGGGCCGGCCCTGACAGGCCACGGGCTACTGGCCGGCCCGTTTAGCCCGTCATATTTTTTTTTTTTTGTCTTTTTAAATATTGAGTCTTAAAAAATTTCTTTGATATATTTTCCTAACAAAATCAACCGAGTTGGAATATAATGTTTATGTCTTATAACAATGTAGAGTCTTAAAAATTTTAAACTAATATATTAATATTGTTATTGACTACTCCTATGATCCTTCCACTATAAATTATGTTCATGTCCCTTCCACTCCTCATCTCCTCCTCGATCGCAACTCTTCTCAGCTCTCGCATCTCACTGACCATAATTTATGTATATTAGTGGTATGCTTTTTATATTTTATGTAAGTTATTTTAGAACATAATTTGTTTTTGATTATGAATTCGTGAATGCTTATTTGTTGGATGATTGTGTTTTTGGATATAAATGTTGACAACATTTATTTGATAAATTAGATGATTTATGTTGTAATTTAGAGCTTTAATTGTTGTAATTTACTAATTATATTTGTGTGAAAAACACGGAGAAAAAATAACTAAAATTTGGAATAATAATTTCCAGGCCCTGCGGGCCGGCCCTGGCCCTGGTGCTCTCGAGCCGGGCTTTGAAAAACAGGTGTTTTTTTTACTCCGGGCCCTGGAGGGCCGGCCCTGATTGACGGCTCTACGTAGTACCAGTATTAGTTATATATATATATATATATCAGTATTAGTTTCTTTTTTTTTTTTTTTTTTTTTTTTTTTTCATCAGTTTTACCAGGGCTTCGCCTCAACTAATTCGGATCCACTCGCGTCGCACACCGGCTTTGGTGGGAGAGTGTTCCCGGGGTTTTTTTGTATCCACAAGGCTTGAATCCGAGACCTTTATTTAAGCGACACAAGTCGCTTACCACTTGTACCAACCCCGTTAATATCAATATTAGTTTTTGTTTATGGAGGCTACGCCATTTTTCATGACGGGCCGTGCGATATGAATACCACATATAAAATCACTATGATATATAATAATATAATTTATAGTTGAGTATGAATGACAATCTAATAATAAAGATATATACGTTTATAATATATTTTTTAAGAAAAATTGCATGCCTAAGAATATTAAATTAAGAAATTGAAGAAAAGTCATAATTTCCAATAATATGAAAACTCGTTTGTAAGTAAGATGTTGTGGATTCAATCTCGCAGATAATATAAGGTGTTAATTCCTCCATTTTTAATTAAAAAATTGCAGAAAAACATTGCAACAATAAATCCCACAATTTTTTTTTTTTTTTTTAAAAAAAAAAAAAAGAGATATTGTGGGGGATAAAGACTAAAAAACAGGTAATCTAATCTGGCGTATCTATCTCATCATATATATATTTTTTTTGGTTGACAACCAAAATTAAAACTTTAATCACACTTCTTTCTAGCTAGCTACCCATTCTATTACTTTTTATTTTTTTTTATTTTTTTATTTTTGTCAAAACCATTATATTCACTGTTCCACCAGCAATATATATAAAATTCGTTCAGAATTCAACTAAGAAACGAAATCACGCTTCCGAATTTTCAAGGTTTTGAATTTGAACAATTTGACTTTTATCAAAATTGATTATACATATATAAGATACTTATATAAAAAATTACAACAAAGATTAGAGCTAGGAAAGATTTTTGTTGTACTTACTTTCTTACTTTTTTTTTTTTTTTTTTTTTTTTTTAATAACAAAGAAGGCTAAAAAGCCAGAGTTACAATGAAAAGAAATTAATACGGGGGAAATAAATCCCAATCCATCATGATTCAGCCACGTCCACAGATGCAACGAACAAGCCTCCAGAATATCAGTCTTCGAGATACCCTATCAAGATACCCTATTTAGCTAAGGCATCAACGATTTTATTAATCTGCTGAGGAACATAGCAGATACTAACCTGCCACTCCTTACCCAGACTCAAACAATAGGCTTCTAGTATTGAAATCCTGATCTAATAATCTATTGATAAGCTCCTGAGCATCAGATTCCAGCAAAATCTTCCTTAACCCAAAATCCCAAGCTAATATCAATCCTTCATAGATAGCCCATTCTTCAGCTGTATTGGCATTACACAAACCAATCTTTTTCGTAAATCCCACTAACCAATCCCCATTGCAATCTCTCAATAATCCCCCACAACCTGCCGCAAGAGTAGAACGAACAACAGCACCATCAATATTCAATTTAGCCCAACCCACAGGTGGTCTGCGCCATATCGGAAAATCCACCAGAGAAACAGCAGTATCAGCATCATACCTAACCGACAGCAAATCCTAGGCTATAACAAAGTTTTTCCAGACTTGAGCAATAACCACCTCAGGATTACGTGGCTTAAAAAAATTACTATAAAAATCAAGGGAGTTTCGCCAGCCCCACAATTTCCAAATGGTCACCCCAAAGATTAAATTCCAGCAGGAACCTACATCTATACCAATCTTTCTTTTCAGATTCATGGCAAGCCAGTCCCGAAGGCCACAAGCAAAAAATGAAGGCACATACCTCGGTTGGATAAGCATCATCCACAACTGCTTAGCATACTTACAGTCCCTGAGAATGTGTAGCACATCCTCCACACACTCATTACAGAACTCACACAATGCTAAGAATATGTGAGAGTCTCCCCCAATCCCATGAGCCATCACACACCCAATCTAAAACTGAAGAATGATTTTCCTCCGGGGAGAGGAGTCTTCTGCAACAAACACTCAGAGACTTCCCATCAAGTAACCACTTATCATTGAAGAAATTAGTAAGTCTTCCATTCCTCACCTGCCACTTAGTACCCATCTCCATAAACTCTTTCTGAGAACAAATAAACTTCCAGAGCTTAGAATCACCTGGCTTACAAGACAGTAAAGAGTCAGAATCATGTAGCATATAATTTTGTTGCAAAATCTCAGCCCAAAGCCCATGGGCACCGAGAACTAGCTTCTAAGCCAATTTAGTCCCACACGCATGATTAACCGATGAAAGCTTGCGGAAACCAAGACCTCCACATTCTTTGGGCTTTGAGATTTGATCCCAACCCACAGGATGAAACCTATGAGATCCATCATCATGACCCCAAACAAAGTTTGGTTGCAATCTTTCAATCTCCTGACAAACACTGCTAGGTATTCTTGAAACTTGCTTTGGATACAAAGGAATAGTGCTCAGAACTGACTTTGACAGGGACTACATAGGAAATTGTATATAGGAATCCCTAATTTGTAGGGATTAGGAATAATCTTCATTAATAGTCATTATTAGTCATTATGAGCCATTATTATTGAGGCTCTCTTATCTTCTATATATATATAACGTTTGTATATGAAATACAGGACACAATATTTTTTTTTTTTTTATGAGTCATTATAACTATTAATGGAGATTATTCCTAATCCCTACAAATCAGGGATTCCTATATACAATTTCCTATGTAGTCCCTGTCAGACTTAACAAGAGTAATTCTCCCAGCTGTTGACAGACAATTAGCCTTCCACGTCGACAACTTTGATCTAACCCTCTCAATGACATAATGGAAAGTTTCCTTAGTCTTCCTACTACTTGTAAGAGGGAATCTTAGGTACTTACCAATCTCATTCGACACTTGCATTTGGGGGATATCTTTAATCTTCTGGCGCATTTGCATGGGAACCCTTAGGGAGAAGAAAATAGATGACTTGGATTGATTAACCTTTCCCCTATAACCAACTAGTCGAGGCTTAAGAAAATAAGTGTATCATTTAGTGGGCTATCTTCTTGAACGACAAATGGGCTTCCCGAAATTATCATCATTATGGTGGTGGGATCACCTACCATTTGCAGCCCCTTTCCTATATAGAACTGGTTTCGGTGTCTATCCAGATGATATGTACCATTTGTTCATTCCATCTCGAACAAGTTGATTTTTTTTCCATTTTTTTTTTTTTTTTTTCAAATAAAAATATCTTAATGGGTAGAAAATCTAAAATAAAGATAATATTTTAACTAATATTTTTTTAAAAAATATTTTTTTTACTAAAAATTTACCAGTTAAAAAAAAATCTTAACCGATGGGACTAGTAAATGGTGCCTATCCAACCGAAACTAGTTCCTTTCCTATATATTCATGCTTTGACTATATTTGTACTACTCTTAACTTTTCAATGTCAAATTTATCATTTAAATAAAGAGACTGCTGATTCAATGAGAAGTGGTAAAAACTAATCCCAAGTCATGACTGATTTAATAATTTTGTGGTCAATTCCATGTTCAATTTAATTTCTTCACAATGATAATCTATATATAATTGAAACATAATGATTCATGTTATTTGCATTCTTTTTTCAGTATATTTTTTCTTTTCTGAAGTGAGATCATATATATGTGTTTGATTCTATATACAAAAAAAAAAAAAAAATGCATTGTCAAAATTGCAAGACTAAAGAACAAAATAAAAACTAGACTATGAATTTTTAGTATATACTCTCTTTACAAGTCATTTGAGTTTATTTCTGTAATTTAAGTAGTTCCATAGACAAACTATGCATAGATGCTTTATTTCATGCTTCCCTTTTACTATAATAACCATATATGAAAATTGCGGTGTAAATTTTGTAGTTGTTATTTGTTAGTCCTCCCACTTTAATGATACACATACTCCCTCTTCTTTGGGTCCTTATAATAAGGTAACTTCTAAAAGAGACAAATAGTCCTTATTTTAATAAGTTACTTTATGAAGCATTAATAAAAAAAATTTCAATATCACTTCTATTGAAATTCATTAATTATGACAAATAACACAATATTAATATAAAAATTTCCTATTTAAATATGGATGTACAAGTTGAAAAGGTTATTCTATATATGTTCAGATAAGTTGATGAATTAATTATATTTCTTTAGTTTTGCTGAGGTAGTATGTAGTTAGAGGAGCCTTATAATAGAGGCCGAAGTGACTGTAAAATTATAAAATGATTCGTTAATTTAAGGAAAAATTGGCTAAAAGTCCTTATTGAAAAGGTAATTGGTCTTTGATATTTGGAATCTGTGGTCTTTTAGGAGAAACATATAGAGAGAGAAAATGACAAAATAGCACACCACGAAAACTCAATTGCAATTCGTGAAAGGTCATTTGTATTTATACTCTAACTTAATTTTCATAGAAGGTCATTTGCTGAGGTAGTATGTAGTTAGAGGAGCCTTATAATAGAGGCCGAAGTGACTGTAAAATTATAAAACGATTCATTAATTTAAGGAAAAATTGGCTAAAAAGTCCTTATTGAAAAGGTAATTGGTCTTTGATATTTGGAATCTGTGGTCTTTTAGGAGAAACATATAGAGAGAGAAAATGACAAAATAGCACACCACGAAAACTCAATTGCAATTCGTGAAAGGTCATTTGTATTTATACTCTAACTTAATTTTCACAGAAGGTCATTTGCAAGTCATGAAATATTATTTACAATTCATGGAAGGTCACTTGCATTTTACTTTAATTTGCACACCACGAAGCTCATTTATAATTTGTGTAAGGACATTTACATTTACACTATGACTTAATTTTCACATCATGAAAGATCATTTACAATTCATTGAAGGTTACTTGCATTTTAACTTCATTTGTATACCACAGAAGCTCAGTTGAAATTTGTGGAAGGTCATTCACAATTTGTGGAAAGCCAATTACAATTCATGGTTCACCTTCTATTCTACCAATTTGTATGTTACGTCTCACCTTCATCTCCTTCTTTGTCTCCCTTCATCATCAAATCTGTCATGGCTTGCCACTACACGAGATCTATTATTTTTCTTTTTGAAATTTGATTTTTGTTTTCAACCAAGAAGGTAGAGGAGGGAGGGAGCGGCAGCAGAGATTGAAGAAATGGGGGAAGTAAAGAAGGTACATGCAGCGGCAACAAACAAGGTTGATGATCTAATGTGGTGTTGCAAGATGGAGGTAATCATCATTGGTTGTTAGAGTCACCATTATTCATTATTAAAATTTGCTTAAGGGGGATATGAGTTTGTGAAAGGTGAAGTTGGAAAGATAAAGGATATTACACCCCTATCGGCCTCGCCTTTTCGGGTGGCGGGTTAGAGGGATTCTTTTTATTAATTACCTTTCCTTTATAATTAATTGGATCCATTTAACTTATATCAGAGTTAGCATAACAGAGCATTTAACTAGTTTGGACTATCTACTATATTGGTAAAAGTAAAAAAAAAAAAAAAAAAAGTAAAAGTCCCCAAAGGGTTATAGTTATTGATGAGCACAGTTTATGCCATGTTTTCCCTATGTTTAATGACTGAATTGTATGGTAAATATAAGCTTAACTGCAAACAATTCAAGCAACAAGGCATATATTCATGATATAGGGAACTGAAGGATAGAAACTATTTACATCATAAACATGTGCTAAGAAAGGGGCAATTTACATGGTTTTTAAGAGAGAACGTATAGCAAAGCTGATACTATGCTATAGCATTCTGACAGCAACTCGAAGTGCAATAAAAGGGATCACGAAAGCTATAACAAGGTAAAGGACACAATGCTATGCGGCATATTTTCTGACATTTTTATCTAGATGATTTCAGGAATAAAGAAGGTCGAGAGCGACGCGGTAGATTGCCGACGTAATAAAATAGAAGATGCGGAGGATCAAAGCGAAAGATTTGAAGAATCTTGCGGGATCGAGAATCAATCTACCAAGGACGAAGATTCAATGGACCTCGATGATTTGGAAAGCCCAGCTCGCTAGAACTTGCGCCACAAGAAAAGCCGATTATAAAAGGAAACAGCGAGACAACCCTAAGGGAGTTGCACAGGGCCCAGAACGAGATTCCACATTCGGCAGACTCAAAAGAAGAGTGAGAGATTTCACAATGTAAAAACCGGCTGAACCCAAGAGGGGGTGAATTGGGTGAAGTATAAAAATTTAGGAACTTTGAAAATCTTTTTGCAACTCAAGTAAAACCGGTTGTATGACAAAAGAGTTCTAAGATAATAGACTTGAGTCATTCAAACATATATGCTAGAAATATAAGAGATAAGGGAAGAGAATATGCAAACTGAGATTTATCCTGGTTTGGTCCTATCCTTGACCTACGTCCAGTCCTCAAGCTCCACTTGAGATTTTCAATCCACTATCCTCTTGTTTAATTCGGGCACAAGAGAAGCCTTTACAATCCCACAAGTTCACCAGGCACTTGTGAAGCCAAATCTCTCACCGAGATACTTCCCCTTACACAATGCAAGGTTACAATCTGTTTGCCTCTCAAGATTACCCAATCTTGAGTAACTCTCAAATAAACAGATACAATGTTTATAATGAATCTTCTCTCTTAGAAGTGAATAAGATAAACACTGAAGTGCAATACAAATTATCTCACTCTCTATGATAAACTATGTAAACATTGAAAAATAGAGTGTGAGTAGTAAGAAAATCAGAGTATAAGCATTTTGAAGATGTAGGCTTGTGTCTCTTGTTTTTCTGCTTGAATCTGTCTTCTTTTATAGGTAGAGATCAATATATGACCGTTGTAATCTTCAATATAATCGTTGCTTTGATTAACCAAAGTTTTGGTTAAGCTTTGGTCTTCTTTCTCTCTAATCTCGCACTTAATCTAGTAGGTAAGTTCGAGTTGACTTCTTAAAAATAAATCCGTTGGAATAGCAGCTCTTGGATGTGGAAAGCAATCTTTAATCCTTTGTTAAACGTGTGCAGAAGGATTACCCAAAAGAATGCAACTTTCTCGGGTTTGCAATTAATGTCCGACATCACTTTTGCTTTTGTTTTAAACCTTCAATATACAATCTCTAATCTTTCAAACTCACCAAGAAAGTGGTTAAACATATCTAGGAACATTAGAGATTAATCATAGGAAGTATTAAAATCAAACAAGAAGGTATTGCAAATTCGTCAGATTTGAAATTCTGAAGTTGCGAAGAAACCTGGAGGTTTTTTTGGAAGCCTGGAGGTTTTCAAAACCGAGAGAAAAGTCATTTGCTCTGTTTGCCCAAACCTGGAGGTTTCTATCAAAACCTGGAGGTTTCGTCAAAAGTGGAAATTTTGAATTTTTGCGCCAAACGAAAACGGAGGTTTTTCTCAAAAGTGGAAATTCTGAGTTTTGCGCCAAAACAGAAACTTGGAGGTTTTGAAAACTTGCGAGAAACTGAGCTTTGTTTAGAAAACTTGGAAAATTCTTGACCAATCTTAAACTCAAGTTTATATGTCCAAGCTCGAGGTGAGAATCCATTGCAAGAAGAATTAGCTCCAAACTCATTGTGTTATGCCCGTTATGATCCGATGAATAAAAGCTGTTCTTGACCAACGTTTTTGCAACGTCTTGAACTGACTGTCAACTTTTGAGGGACATATCTCCTTGGTATGAACTTAGTTTTGGTCCATTCAAGTCTTAATGGAAATATCTATGAGTCTACTTTCATATGCCACTGATTTTACCTCAATCCGATTTGTAGTTTGTGAGTTACACTCAAAATACCGAAGGTGGGTCTGGACTGTGACGTTGATTCTTGTGGGCACTTGTAAAAGTCATAGCTCCTTGATCTGAACTCCTTTTGGCTTGAATTGTATATCAAAATGACGCATTTGGAGTCTATTTTCATATGACACTGATTTCACCTCAATCCAATTTCTGGTTTAAGAGATATCATCGAATTACCCGACGTCGCCGAGCTGAACGTGAAACAGAGAAGACCCGAGTTGCCGATCAAGTCTTTGAAACCTCGAGGTTTTGCTTGAAACCTCGAGGTTTTGCTTGAAACCTCGGGTTTTGATTTGAAACCTCGAGGTTTCTTAGTCCGAGAGGTGCCGAGATGCTGAAGACACTCAAACCTCGAGGTTTGTACTCAAACCTCGAGTTTTCTCGTCCTAAACCTCATATTTGCTTGATTTAACTCTGAATTGACTTATTCCAACTTCCATATGATCTTGGAGTCTTCTAGCATCAATATAAGAACTTGAATAACTATATTCTCATTCCATTTAACAAGTTCTTCCTTCTTTAATCTTCCATCTTGATTATTCTTCATAATCCAACTCTTTCTTTCTTCTCTTCTCTTGATCATTCTTTGTCATTCAACTTGGACTCTTCATTCTTAGCAAGTTATACCTTCTTCAATATTTCCTCTTCTTCTTGATTAATCTCTATGATTCAACTTGAACTAATCTTCTTCAATATTTCCTCTTCTTCTTGATTAATCTCTATGATTCAACTTAAACTAATCTACATTAAATATAGTAGTTAGTCAATGTAGGAGATAACTATATTACTCAATATATTACTCAATCTTTTTGCTTTCAATAATGGCATCCATATAAGACATCATCAAAACTTAATCATAACCAACACACAAGGCACGAGATTTTCAGGACAACCCAGCATCCTTCCCTGCAGTACGACTGAGAGAAGAAGACGTGGAGTAGTGACATGACAAGCTTCTTCCACGGCGTTGGAACTTCATCAAGCTTTCTGTTTCTTCTTTATTTTTAGTATTTAGATCATGGGTCATTCTGTTACTATCTGTTTTGTGTTTTCCTCGTCAGTCATGAACTGATTTTCCTATGGCTGAACGAGGATGAATTCTAAAGTGTTAAATGAACCCAGTTGCAAGTTCTGAATTTAATAGATTCGATTTGCTTATCAGTGAATTAATTACTAGGCGATTAACGGAAGTTGAGGGTTAGATTTGTGGCCTCGGCTTACTGGCAAGGAGTCGAGGTTAGACCTCTGAGAAACAGTGTTTGCTAGGCAGCTGGTGCAAGGCTTGACCTATTATGTAGGCTTCAGGAATGGGTCTACCACTCATAATCATGACACCCTGTGTGTAATGCAGATCTAACTAGAAAGTTGCCATAGGAATATGTAAGGAGTATAGTTAGTATCATATGTATCGGACGCGGAAGAATCGATAGATTATAGTGGTGGGCTAACCGAATAGCATTGTAGTTAGTAGCTATGCTGTAGCATTGCGGACGCTATGCAGCATAGATACTATAGGAATGGGTAGAGCAACTGGGGGATTGATGCACTTAAGGGTGATTCTGAGTTCAGCCTAACTTCTACTGATATCTTCTTCAACCTACAATACTTTGTTTACTTCTGTTATTAGCCATAATTACAAAAACCTCTCAAACTAATTATATTTATTTTCTGTTTGCACAACTATCATAGCAATCGAGCGTCACTTCTTGGTATCTCAATCTCTATGGGATGATACTCTACTTACACTTTATTACTTGTTCGACTGGTTCACTTGCCATCAAGGAAATTGACCAACAGTTATCCAAAAATATATACAGTCATCACAAAAAGTAAAGTACAAAATATGATAGGGCATCCCATATTCTTCAACTGCACAACCATGCCCTACCTTTCCAAAAAGGTCTTCTAAATTAGGCACATCCCCCTGCGTCTACAGAAGCTTCTAGAGTCTGATAAAGGCCCCCAGAGTAACTGTCAATACTCATATACTAAATGTGTAAAGTGTATGCATGCAACCATGTCATATGTAAAAACATAAATAATATGCCAACATACCATATATGCAAACAAAAACATACACAACAACCTATTTTCGTACCGTTGAGCCGCCTTACCAAGCGCGGGCCGGATTTACAGGAATCACAAACCTCATACCGTCGAGCCACCTGAACCAGGCCAGCCCTGGATTTACCAGAATCACAACCGTTGAGCCACCACTCAAGGCAAGCCTCGGACTAGTTCTTAGTGCTAGAAAACACAATAGCTAGGGACTCAAACCCAAACATGCTCTGAATGCATATTTGGCAAAAGTACAAAACACACATGGCAAGACAAACATACAACAAACACATAAAAGTACTTGAGTAAAGCAGTTACTACCTGGTGGGGTATGCACTGTCTAAAAATTTTAATGTGCTTGATAGCTCCCCCAAGTATGCTTTAACCCTAAATAACACCAAAACACCTATTTTTAGTATTTCCAAAAATACCCTTACATTATTCTCTAAATCTGAGCCTTTCACCATTTTTCCAGAAAATCCAATGAATCTGGCCCAACTTCAAAGATTTTTAATAAATTCCAAAAAAATTATTTTTGTACAAAACTAGTGCCATCTGAACCATTAAGATGTCTATTTTACAGTAAAAATATTTTCATAATCCAAAAGTACTCATATGTTGGTGTGTAGCCCAATTTCTACCCTCCGGTCAAAATTATCCTGTTGCTTCCGAACCTTTTTCAAAAATTAATTTTTTTTCAGATGAAAAAGAAAAAATATGTAGAATTACATATCAAAATGAAGCTCAAGAATTTTACTTTATGCTTGTAAAACTTCAGCTCAAACCGAGTTCATTTTGCTTCAAAAACCTGGTTGAAGCTTCATTTGCCCGAATTTCCGTAAACGGGCAAAGCAAGCTTCATTTTAGGATTTTCGGTGTTTTTGAGTTCGGAAATTTAAACCATAACTTAACCCCAAACAAAATCACTTTTTAGACTCAGTGGAACCCTCAAAAACTCCAAAATCAAATCACAACACCAATCTTTAACTAACACCATGGACGAAAATCTCAACATAAACTTCAAAGAGTTGAATTTTCGGTGTTTACCTGAAATCGGTGGTCGGCTTGGTGATCTGGCTCTTGCTCTTGGTTATGGAAGCTTGGCTGGTCACTCTCTTCCCTTTGAAAATTTCAACCCTTATGGCCAAAAGAGAGAGGGTTCAAGTATTTTTAAATTAATAAAAGGTGATCTAAGCAGTCTAAATTAATTGGTGTTCATTTCTGTCCCGTAATTAATGAGTTGGATCAGACTTCTTGACTTATCCTCCAAGAATCTCTAGAGAATTCCAGGGAACTCCAGAATAGGGACATGTGGCGCATCCCCCTCCATACATGGCAGATTTTATCTTTTCAAATGGTAAAAATTACCTGTTTTGGCCCGGAACACCTTTTTGTCTAGAAATTAGGGCCTACGTCTCATGGAGTGATTTTGCTTTTCTTTTTCTCCAAGTCAATTTTAAGAATTAAGGGGGATAGGTGGCACCATATGGGCCCCATTAAATCTGCTCCCTTGCTTTTTATCTGTCTTTTTCACTTTATCCAGTTTGGTCTCTGTCCACCGGTCCTTGTTGGGCCCCGTCGGTTAAAAGGGTGCTTCCTCTTTGCACTTTCCTTCAACTTTTTCAGATATTTTCTCCTGATTGGATATACATATGTGACGCCATTTTATATTCCTACATGTCCCTACATTTGTTTTATTTAATCCAAAATTAAGCCCCTAACTGGTCCTTATCAGTCCCCTTTTTACTGGTTAACATCCTGTAGGACCCGTATTTTGTGTTTGGGCCTATGTACAGATAAAATCATCTGATTTTTCCTTCTCTCTCCTGGTTGGATGAAATTATTGCTTAAAGGATAAGGATTTGACTATTTTGCCCTTACTTTGTCCTCTTTTAACCCTGTGGTGACACGTGTCCCAAAGTAATGATTACACTAACTTTTGCTTTTTGGCATGTGCCTTTTTGCAGTGTCTTTTCCCTTCCTTATTTCTTAAAAACGCAGGAAATCCTTACCTGACCAGTAAATGTCATGTGCACACTTATTTTAGTACCTTTTTACTTAGCTAATTGTCTCATACCTTAAGACATAGCTAAATGGCATTTTTACCAACTGATTAACATTGTATGGATCCTCTGTGCCCCTTTTCCATTGGCACTTTTAATTTCTCGGCTTATACATACTAGGTCTACTGACCCGTATAGCCGAGTGACTTAGTCCTTGAAAGGCTTCTTATCTCTCGACATTCTTACGACTCTTCCCAAACTGGGCTTAGTTGTCTGCCTGTTTTAGGCTTGTTGTCAGTTCTTAGAGTCCAAAATTCAGGATATTACAAAGGAGACGATGAGGGAATACATGATAGTGAGGGAACTAATGGGTGGAAAATGTGAACTAGTATATCCTTATTTTTAATCAAGGAAGAGGATTCTCTCACTAGCTAACTTTCTCCTCATCTCTCATCATCTAATCCAAACCATTGATTTGATTTAATGAGATTATTGGTGTGGACAATTTTATCAAATGTATGGTCCAGATTTAATGCCGATGAGGGATAATGAAAACGTCAATAAGATAATCCGGACCCTTTAATCAAGAGTAGAGGGGTTATTTCATATGATTACATATTTCTCTTAGAGGGCCTCAAGCTTACTTTTTTTTAGGTCAAATTACCCAATCAATTTCTCAAATGGGGATTTATTCCAAAGTTTCCTTAATTCAATAAGCATGGAAAAATTCTCTTTTTTCCCCTGAAAGACTTGTATAAAAAAAATTTCAAAAAGTAATATAAAAATGAAGAGCTAACTAGAAAAGATCTTTTCAAAATATGGATGGGAAGATATGTCATTTAATTTAAGAAATGGGCCATATTTATTTGCTTTCATATTTATGAATGAAGGCAGAGTCAAAAGACCCCAAGTTAGGAAATTCCAGTTTGGTCACACCCTTTAAGAAAATAAAACAATTGGGCATAATAATATATTAAGCATAAATTTGAGTTTGGTCCACAGCGTTGTGATCTTGAGAATTGGTAGCAGCTAAGCTAAACTGCCTTGTGATGAAGGCAAGGAAAGAAAAGACAGAATTGCAAAATTTTCAAGGGAAAATGATATAAGCAAATTATTAGTTTCCAATAAAAAAAAAAAGGCAGCATCCTGCCGTCATATTTATCATCACCCTATCATCAACTTCATCTTCAACTTCAAAATTAAATCATCAAATTTAAAATGGTCATGTTATCTTTCTCTCCTGCTCTTTGACCAAAGAACCAGTCTAATTATTGAATTTAAAAAAAGGGTTAAGGTGCAAATTTGCCAACAAATTATTACCGAGGAGCATCGACACAAAAAACAATTGAGAGTACCAAAATTATTAATAAACAATTAAAAAGTGAAAAAAAGTACCAAGTAACTATTAAAAAAAATAACTATCACAATTACGTTAAAATATGAGGCCGACGTAGGACGGTGGCGGAGACGCATTGGAGAAAAGAGCGGTTAAACCTTCTTGTTGGATAAGGAAAACACCAACAGAGATGGGACCCATGCTAGCAGGCACTGTGGCAACGACGGCTACTACTTGTGGCATCGGAGGGATGGAACCAGGGTGCAAGGTGCGTCCCGGTTGAAAATTTGTAGACTGTTGGATTTGGTTTCGGTGCGTGATTCTCGCCCGAAGTTGCATATGGACCGGGACCTTGATGAGTTCAAGAGGGTGAATGGAACACCCAGCAACAATGGAAGCTTTGTCGACGTCGACGTCGCCGACACTGTGACAAACAATGGAAGACGGAGACACCAAGATAGTGATAGGGTAACGGTGACGGGGTAATAATTCGTTGGCCAATTTGCACCTTAATTTTTTTTTTCACTTTTTAATTGTTGATTGGTGATTTTGGTACCCTCAATTGTTTTTGTGTCGATGCTCCTCATGTAATAGTTTGTTGGCAAATCTGCACCTTAACGCTTTAAAAATATTTAATTATAACAGTTATGACGTGTTTTTTTAAGAGGAAATTACTGCATGATCCCCACTTGTCATCAACACTTTTTTTTATTAAGTCGTAAGTTTTTCTTTTTTAAAAGTGTAGCATTTTAAAGAAAACATACTTAAGCTAGTTTATAGGATCTTTTTATTTTTATTTTTTTTATTACCTTCATGAGAATATGAGATGTTAGTTTATAGATGTAAGATGAATTTTTAATATGGAGAATCTCTTTTTCATGTTGAACTATAAGTAACTGCATAAAAATTATGTATATAAAAAAAAGTAACTGCATAAAAATAGTTTTAGAAAATGCTCAAAATTGTTTATATAAAAACAGTAGAATTTCTTTGTATGTGGCGTTAATAAATTTCTCTACAATGGCATCTAGCAAGTTATTACATATGTGTATATGTACATTATTAAATTATTGTTGATTAAATATCAATATGGTACTTAGTTTAAGAAAAAAAATATAAATATAAAAAATAAATCTTACTTTTATAACTAAAGTCAGACTAACCCTTCAATTAGTTCTTACTTGAAGCAGTGGAGAAGTTTTAATTAACATTGTTGTAGCATTAATTCGAGCTAATGATAATCAAATGTGGGTCCCAATGTTTGATTCGTATGATCACAGTCAAGTCAAGATAAATATAGAAGCCACTGACGAGTCCACGATCATAACAAAAGTTGCTAACGAGTCATGTGTCAGCATGTACTAAGCCTCCTCAATCTCGTTTGAAGAAGAATACAAATTTAAATATTGATAATCATATTTATTGGAAGAGGTTAAAATTATTAGAGTAAAGTTTTAAAAAAGATTAGGCTTGAGTCCAGAGTGACTCAAAGGCACCTTAGTCATATAAAAACAAATGTTAAATGAGCTTTTTAGGAAATTTCGAAGTAGTCTTAAGGATGTCACCACATTAAACACTTTATTAGAGGGTTTTGCTTATTATTGATATAGAGACTTTGTTAGTAAATAATATACAGTGAAACACATAAATTTTCTTGCTATTATTAATAATTTTAAATTAAATTTCAACATATATACTTACGAATAATAAAATTAAGTACTATTTAGAATATTTAACGAGGCAAACTTTGTTCTTCCATTATGATGATTTTTCACTCTTCCACAGAAAATTTAGTCAAACTTTGCTTCTCGGGGCCTTATCCGTACTCCTTCACTCGTCCATACCCGACCCGTGACCCGTATTATGACTCCGGAGAACCCAATTTGAGCGGTTGATTTTGAATTTCTAACCAAAAGCCCCGCCACCGCCACCACTGAAATATAGAGATCTTGCTTTCTTCATTCAAATCCCCATTTCCTACCTTTTTCCCAATTTTCCTTTTCAAGTTCTCAATTGCCACCATAGACTCACTGCATCAAGGCCCAGCAGTACCAATCTTTCATCGAGGTTATCTTCTCATTCTCAATCTCTTGAAATATTCTCTTCTGGCCTTAATCCTTCAACTCAACGCTGGCATACACTTGTTCGTAGATCTGAACTCTTCTCAGTGTCTACTCTGCAGTTGTCATTGTTTGTTTTATTGCGCACAGGCTGTTCGGTCAAACCTCCCAATCTCCCATTCACTGAAGCTGTTCGCAAAAGGTTCTTTATTTTGAAATTGCAAAATGTATGGGAGAAAAGCGTGCCAACTTGTTAAAGAGCTAGCGAGTGGGGAGAAAGGCCAGTTGACGCCATTCAATGTAAGGCCTTATCCTTGTTTTTAACGATATATTTCATCTTGCATCGTCCTTGAAATTGGTTTTTGTAAGCATTGTAGTACTTTACAAAATTCACTTAGTTATTAGTTGGGCGGGGCAGAAATCTCTGTGGTGGTTGCCATGCTCAGCTACTGCAAGAAATTTAAGCAACTGCATGGGTGACCTCCACGGACACAGGACAAACGGGCAAGAAGGGGAAGTTATTGAAACTAGAATCGTTAATTACAAAGCCCAATTTGTAAACTAATGGGGAATGTGCGTTTCTGGGTTTCAGATTTGGTTGGTAATGATGTCTTCTCAAGTATATAAAATTTCCTAAGTTATGCAAAAATTGTTAATTATTGATGATATCTTGTTAACTAGCTTTTGCTTAGCTTATTTTTGGCTGCAAACATTGTTAATTAGTGTCAACTCATGTGATTTTTCCACATCAAGTGCTGCTAGTTTCTAGTGGAATCAATGTTGTACGAGTTCAATATTTTATTGTTGTTTGCAATGAAAATATTTCTGAGAGTCTAGCATGCTTAAAGGAGAAAGCTAATAATTGGGTTTTGGTCCATAGTTGCTCCTTCACGTAAACTATATCTATTTTTGGCTGTTAGGTGGTTCGATATGGTTTACTGCTGGTGGACTTCTGATGTTCATGCTTTATGTGAATGTATTTAATTTTTTTTAATAAACAGCTTTATATTTACCACTTCTAAGCTATGTTGAGATTGGTTTAACTAATGAAAAATTCTCCTTATATTGATAAGTCTCTAGACACTCTACATTGAAACATGAGCAACTGAGTGCCATGGTACCAATTTGTAATTGTGTTTTGTCCATCAGTTTCATTTACAAAGTTTTTCTTATAAGCCTGGTCTGGTTAGCTTTATCATATAGTTTCTGTCTAGCTTTCTTATGTAATTCTACTAATTTCACGGCCTTGAAAATAATGAAAACTTCTTAGGAAATGGCTTGAAACTCCAGGGCTGGAACAATTGGGCCCCGGAAATATGATTTCGTGGGAATTTAACCTTCTTTATCTGGCCTTCTTTTCTTGTTGATTTTTTTATCCATCATGATCATGAATTAATAATCCAAATAGAACCACATTCACTACTTTCCATACTATGATGTGAAACTTATTTTCCACTCTATCTTTGTGTTGTATTTGCTAGCCTTGGCCTGATAGTTTTTTCATAACCTCACAGAGCGATCTATTTGAACAAGTAGTTGCAGAATGCACTCAACATCACCTTGAGCTTCAAGCCTTGATAAGGTAAAAATTATATGGATTATTGAATACTCCTTATCCTAGAGAATTCCACTTCTTATTGGAGTATTGTTCATTCATATGGTTTTAATTTTATTTATAGGGGGACAGCATTGTTTTGAAATTTCTTTTAGAGGCGAATCTTCAATATTAAATATAAAATTTATAACATGCCGCAGTATGTATAAGTTGTAAACAAAGTGATTTATTTTTTAAAGTCTATTAAATACGCAAAAAAAAGTGTCTAATTTTGTGACTACTTTGTTTTTATACCTTTATGACATTCTTTTGTGAACTGTGATAAATTTCTTAAAGTAGGTAATCTATATCTATTAGCATGAACTTCAGGGTCAAACAAGTCTTCCTATGGGCATATAAGCATGAACGTCAGAAAATTATTGTCATTGCTCTGTCAAAAATTTCCTTCCTACTCATAATTGCATCACCTTTGTTCTATGTGGTTCATAACTTCGTGTGAATATGGTGTGCCCTGCTGCAACAGAAAGATGCAGGAAGAAGGGTTGGATGTCCAAACAACTAGAAATGCGGAACACCACGGCGCACTTATCCATCATCTTTCTTTAGTTCGCAATAAACGCTGCCTAATGGCCTATGTGTGAGTGTCTCATTTAAATATCTTTCTTTCTTTTTTCCCCATCAAGCATAGGCTTTTAACTTGTTCTTAAATATTCTGTAACTTATCTCAATGTAGTTACAATCGAGCCGAGACAATACAGAGTTTCTTATGGAAAATTGGACATGTACTTCCTCAAGAAATTGAGGAGAAACTTTGTCATCTGGAGGTAGAGTATTTTAAGAAGCATTCAGCGGCTTTGAAATCATATATGTCAAAAATGCAACTTGATCTGACTGTGGTAAATTCTTTTCTCCCTTCCTCCTTCCTCCATCTAGTCGTTCTATCTCTTCATCACATACACAGTGACACACACACACACAAACCCGCATCACTGATATGTACATTCAGGCCTTGTCCAGAACATGTGGTCACGATTACTAATCATAGTGAGGGCTAGAGATTGTGGAACTAATTTTGAATGTGGTCCAGGGACTTTGTTTTTAAACTATTCTGCAGCTCTATATTACCCTGGATGATTCCTTTTTATAATTCCACTTGGTTGTCCCCTGACTTTATGATATTGCACTGCCGCATCCCTTGTATTTTGTCCTTTAAATTTTCCTTGAATGGTGAGGGAGCTGATTTTTCTGGTTTAGTATCTGCGGGGAAAATGAAATTGAATCTTATCTCTTCTTAAAATAAGTAATGCCGATGTTTATGTGAATGCACCTTCAGTTCTTTTTCCATGGACAACTTGAATACACATTCTTTAAAAATGGTGTTGCAGTAATGCACATTGTAAGTGACAATCTTTCAATGTATATAGAAATAGACTTGATTCGGTTCTTGAGGTTAAGGAACAAGTAGGACTAATGTAACGCTATTTGTCGTTTTATTTGTCTTGAGGCAGCAGAATGAAATTATATTCTGGGTGGCTGCAAATAACTGAATTATCGTTGCTGAAATCTGCATTTGACAGGATATGGTGCCGCCGAAAGATCCCTATATCCAAGTGAGGGTCCTCGATGATATTGGTGATGGGATTGTTCTTAGCGATGACAAGACTGCCAATTTTGCCAACCATTCAATGCATTTTCTGAAGCGAACTGATGCAGAGCAATTTATCTCACGGGTTAGTTGAGTTGTCTTTGCTTCAAATTCCAGTGTTAACATTCAGTGAATTGCCTACTGACTTTTACTATTTCAATGACAGGGGTTAATGGAGGAGCTCACAGGCTGACATGCTAGATAAGCTTCTTGTTTTAATGTTGTTTCATACATTAAAATGATGTAGATAATAAGAAAATCAGTGAACATTGTGTGAAATTCCAAGTTACCGCTATATCATTTTTTCCTCTTTTAAAAATGTATTATCATCAATAATGTCCCGTGAAAATGGCCCTTGATGTTGCTTTGAGCACATGCGCATGTTTAGGAAGATTATATGTATTGAGAAGATTCAATTCTGATCACTTTTGTCTTTTTGGGCCACTGAGGCATTTGTGTTCTAAAAAGTATGAGCTTTTACGCAGAAAACATTTTCATGAATCCAAGGATGCTTAGGTTAAAATTGAATCTTTTATCTCTCAAAACATGCTTAGTTGGGATGTTGGATTAGGTCTCAAATTTCAGAGTTCAATTAACTGTCTTCTAAAGTTGTAAAACTTTTTCCAAATTATCATTGTTGATTGCATATGTTAAAAGGATTTTTTATTAAGGATCATTTTAAATGGAAAATACAGTATTTTTAGAGAAACTAACATACTTTTTTAATAAATAACTAATTCAACTATTTTTTTAAAATTTTGTGGAACTTAGTTATCTATTGTAGGTGGAAGTATCGTAATAGTAATCACCAAAGAATTACTATTACTTCCTTGATCCCTAATTATATGAGGGTTGATTTTGGCCTTAATTATATGACAAAGTTTAATTTTTGTTAATTTCTTTTCAAAATACCCGTATTGTTTTTAAGTGGTTTGGTGTTTTACAAATTTATAGAGGACATTAGAGCGGAGCAAAACAAGCGTATTTGAATAAGGACGCTACACTAGAGGGGGTGGGAAAAAAATGTAGAAACAATTTTAAATAAGAGTATTTTAGAAAAACAAATATAATTAACTAATTTAACTATTATCCTTAATATTTCAAAAATTAAGTAAATATGTTCTATAATTAAAAAGGAGTACAAGTAATGTTATATATTGCTGAGCCTTCTCAATTTATTACTCACAAAATAACACAACGAGGTAGCTGGTGTCAGGGAGAAATGACCAAAACTCAGGAATCGTCTCAATCAAAAGATGCAGGAAGCAAGAGTTGGGTGAATTAGAATTCCCCTTATTGAACAATTATGGACCTTTTTACCCTTGATGCAAACACACCCTTCAACCCAATTCCATTCCCATTCACTACCCTCTTCACCTCATGGGTTTAGTTTTTGGATGGATTGTGAGTATTATAACCATATATATAGTTGAGCTGGGCACGATCATGTGTAGACTTTCTAAATTTTGTAAATAAAACATTTTTATAATAATATTAGGAATATAATTTCATGTATTTTTACATATTGTATTAATTTTCTAAGCCCGACAATATTCAAATCTTACATAATCAGATATTTTTATTAAAAAAAAAGAATTATTAATTTTACTTTTGTTTACCTAGAAATTTTTTATAAAACTTTAATTGGCCAAAATGTGTAATTTAGTTCTTACTATTGGATAAATCAATTAAATATGGGGGGCGGAGAGTGAAAGGTATGGTTGGAGTTAGGGGGAGACGACAATTCAGGCCTAGCTTTTTTCTTTTTCCTTTTCAGGCCCTGTAATTTAGGCGAGGCTATGGAACATCGCTTTATTCTACTTTTCGGTTTTATTTAGTTTATTTAACTTAAAAAAAAAAAGTTAATTAACTCTTATATTTGATTAAGAAATTAATTTTAATTCTTGTTCCATTAATAGCAACTAGCCAGCAGAAGGTGGGGTTGTATCAATGCAATGCAATGAATTCAAAAGTGGAGACCAATATGTGGTTGGTCCAAATAATGTGGTCTTGGATTTTAAGAGGTGCCTAGGATTTAGGCTATGCGAAAAACCATTCGTAATCCGCATCGTTGTATGGGCCTACCATTTGTTGGGAGGGTGTCGTCGCTATTTGAAGAGCGAGTTCCACAGACACTTCCCGCCACCATTTTACATATAAAAAAAAAAAAATCAAAAGTAGAGAGGTTGATGTGGTCCCCTCTTTACAGACAAAAGGGGGACCAAGCAGGTGACTAGCGATGATTTAGTGAAGTGGCGGCTATGATGGTGTCTAATGGTGGGGTTGCTATGTATAGAGGGTAAGGTTATTAAACTAGGACCAAACGGATCGGCCAGCTTGAAAATGGTGATCCGGCCACAAAACTTGTTGCCTGACTTGAGATTCTATGCAATCCGGGTGACCCGGTCTCAACTCAGCCAAGTTATTGGGTTGATCTAGTTGTCTTTTTTGTTTTTGTTTTTTTTTTAAACAAAATATTTTTGTGGGATAGACAGTAATATTAATCGAAGTTAATGATAATTTTTGTATTAATGACTATTAATTTAATGGTTAAGTGATTCTATCTAGGAAAAATTGGGTAACACTAGATCTTGTATGTGTCTTTGTTTCATGGTTTTTGTAACTTTTAGAGTATGAATTCTACCATCAAATGCCTTGTAGTCTAGTTGAATGAACGTTTTCTTTATAAGCGGTAGTTGTGGGTTTAATCTTGCTTATAACTCATGTCATTAGCGCCTTTAATTGTAACTTAAAAAAATTCCTATAACATATTTCTTTGCTTTGGTTTGTAGCCGTGGTCTTGCTAATCATGCTGCTAGAAATTGGTTATACTATCCTTTTATCCCTCAATTTGTTGTTTGCTTTAATTTGACTATTAGTTTGAGTAGTTGTATATGAAGTTTTTATGTTATTTCTTGTAAATTTTCTTAAAGTTGGTTACGTGGTGTGTGGCATTTTTCTGTGTAATTATCTTTCTGCATATTTCTTATTTTTCAATAATATAGTTGGATTTCTTTTGCCAAATATAATATAACTGGATGTTTTATAAAAAAAATTATAAGCAACTATGGGGTGTTGTAAAAATGAAAAACTGGAGAGTAGAAGAAATAATAAGACTAGCTGGAAGAGAGCACAATATGGATGCATCTTAATCCTTATTTATAAATTATAACAGAGATGCGTCTTAATCTCTATACAATTATTATTATTATTATTTAATAAAAAAATAATCTATCAATATTATTTTACACATTTCAATAGACTCTATGCAATATTTGCCTTTTTTCTTCAATTTTTCTTTACACATTTCGACATGAGTTAAATGTTAAAAGAATTGAGAAAAATATTTTTAAAAAAACCTTTAAGTCATATGAGGAAATGTATAAGATTTTTTTTTTTTTCAAAAAAATAATATTGTATTGAATATCTATACATAAAAAGATAATCCAGATTATTTACTGACCATCAAATATCATTAATTAGATAAGTCACATATTTATCAGAATGATTTGAACATAGTTCTCCCTATATATATATATATATATATATATATATATTTGTTTGCCTTTTAATAAATAAGAAAATTAAAGACATTTTAATCTAAATCAAAACACTATGAAGATTATCAAGTTTCACACTTCACGCCATTAAAAAAAAAAAAAAAAAAAAAAAAAAGTGAACAAGTTGGGGTTTGAGATTAATTTTAGTGTTCAGAAATATTGGATTAATCTTTGTTCGTATCATCACCAATTCATCATAAGTCTCCTTTTTCAATGATCATTTCCTGTACTGCTTTGAGACTGATTTTTATTTGTTCTTATCATCATGTGTGCGTATGATTGAGATTACATTTTGTTCTTATCAACAAATGTCCCATTTTTTTTCTGGGTGGAACATCATTGGTCTCCTTTAATCGATCGTTTCCTTCTCATTTGCAGATGAGTTTGGTGGGGCAATGTATTATTATTGACCTTTGACTATAATAAAATAATTTACCACATCAATGCACTATCATTTGATTTGTTTCATGTTGCCCCATATCCTAATTAATTAATATTTGTTTACAGATGAATGCAGTATAAAGTTAAATTTTCAACAATTAAAATAATATAAATTTGACCCACAAACTGTTTATTGAGATGGTAAGCGGTTTTTACTTCGTAAGAGAAGAACACAAATTCAAATTCTGTGAAACACACTTGTTGAAGGGTTTTAACCTTAACGCTCCCAGCCCAATAAAAATTAAGCTCAAGTTCAAAATGACTTGGGGATTCTCTGAGTTAACACAAAAAAATAATATAAATACGGTCACCGGATTGGTCCAAAGAAAAAGCTAAATCTCAAATACATGAGATGATAATATATTTCATGTAGCTGAAGAAAGAGATATAGAATCTGTCTGTGGCTTCAACGGCTAAAAAAAAAAGATATAGGTTACGCCTTAATTATAAAAAAGAAAGAAAGATATAGGTGCCTCCATTTGGATTGGATTGAGTTCAAACCCTTCCAAAAATTCTAATTATAAAAAAAGAAAGCTACATATTACGCTTTAATATATATAAGACCCTTATACCAAAATATATATATATATACATATAAGACCCATTTTATAATACAATTTCTCCATTAAGATGGGTTTTATATTAAGAATATGACGGAAAATTATATAGGCCTATTTGCAAAATGAGTTCTATTACTATATTTATCTTACCTTAGCCAATAAAGATTGGTCTAGTTGGTAAATATTTGATTGTAATAATTCATAAGATCGTAAGTTCAAATGCTTCTATCAATGTAAACAGGTTATTAGTAGGCATATCTTTATAACGTTTTTTGAGCCAAGGTTCCATGACCCCAAATTAGTTTTAAGGGATATGATTGCTGTTTGGACAAGCCTAATTATAATAAGTGCAAGCACACCTTTTTCCCGAATTTTCGAACAACAATCACAATAAAGCAAATTACAATTAAGATTGAATTAGTGAATATTGAATTATAAACAGTTTTGTCATCATTGAAATATACCTCTAATGTTTGTCTATTTCAATATCACTACAAATTATACCTGTAAGAAAACATTTGAGATCATCATTGAACCCTGCTATAGCTTCTTCCAACGTCAGATAGTAATCTAATCCCAATTGATAGTTATATGAAGTTAGTGAAAAAATGAATTTCTCCCTACTACATGAATACTGTTTCTAATTATTTGCGGATAATTGCTACTTGTTCAGTTTCGTATCTAGCATCATCGGAATTGATCAACCTCATGAGTTTTGCGGGAAAACCTTGCAGTCCAGTTTGCTAGAGTACTGGAGGAATTACTTTCAAACTACAAATTGTGATATAGTCGATATAATTGAACACGCGATCATGGTGGCAGTTTCTGATAGTCCAAATGGAACTTTTGTTTTCTAGAAAAGATGGAGGTTGTAAGAGTGGTTTTGATGGAGAAGTTACAAAATTAGAAGCAGGATCCAGTAAAGAGAGCAAGGCCAATAGTGGTAGAGACAATCGCAAAGGGATGAACAAGAACCAAGTTAGTAATGTTAGTTCTGGATAAACTAATGAGATTTTGAGGATCAAAGACTTTCTTCATAAGAGCAGGGAAGAGGTATACAAGTCCCCTTTTTGTGAAATTCTCTTCTATGTTATTGTTCAACCATTCATCTCTTTCCGAAAAAACATTTTTTGGATGTTACTATTATTCATGGTGCTTTCTTTCACTTTACAACAAACTGATTCAATATTATTTGAGTCATCGAGGAGGTCATGAGCCACGCAGCTGTCAGACCGACCGTGGACCTTCTTAAGGTTTGAATTATATTGAGTCTTCCATTAGTCTTTCAATAAGCTTGCCATGAGTCTTCATGTTTTTGTTTCCTTCAGTGCTCAATTGTCTCAGCATTGAACTTTTTCTAGGAAACTGAGATTGGAAAGGCTGTCGCACGGCTTAAAAGAGATATGTCAACTTGCACGAACTCTTATCGAGTATAAACAAGATTATTACTTGAATAGTTTGAGGAGGTTGTGTGGCACATCATTTATAATCTATTTTCAAAACTATTCTAAGCATAGTTTTAAATTGCAGTGGCTAGAAATTAATAGTAGATGAATGAATCAAGTCCACAGAAGCTATAGAAGGTTAAACCTTCTATTTGCATTCCTAACCTAGCCATCAAAATATTTTGATTACTTTGACCTTTTCTAAAATGACGTGCCACTGATTCAGTTAATCCATCAATCGTTAATGAAGAGGAAGGGCTTCCTTCTCCTCCTCTGGATGAAGTTGCTACGAAACATAGTAAATCAATCTGCACTGATTTTAGCTCTAGCAAGCAACTAAAATCAAGTTTGCCACAAAAAAGCAACACAGGACCAAAGATGCAACCCAAAAAAAAAAAAAAAAAGACATGTTACCTGAAGGAGGCCTCTTGTTGCTCAACAAGATTGTCGAAATCCAGTGTTCAGATGATGTTTCAGTCCAAGCAAAACTAGAAGCCACTAAAAGGAAACTCCACGACTCTTATCAACAAAGCTGCAAATGGTGTGTTATTTCTTCTCTCAAATCAACCTTTGTTTTTTATGTTTAGCCTTACCTTTAAATATTGTGATTATTATACTGCATGCTTTACACTCATGATATTATTAATCATTGAAACTTGTTTGCTTTATTTGCAGCCAAGAAGCAACGAACAATACGGGTTATGGAGTTACATGATCTTCCAAAGCAAGAGAATATTGACCCCCGAAATCCACACTCCAAGCTTTGGAAGGCTTTGGGACGAAGAAGATAGATATCTTTGTATGCAACAAGAGGAATTACAATAGTTTTGCATAGGTTTGAGAGCTATGACTCACTTGTCCATTCAGAGGCTCTCTCTTTAGTCAAAAGGCATTACTTGTTTCGAAAATTATTATATAGGAATCTTCATGAATCCACTCTCCAATTTTATCATTGTAACTTTGTCATAAAGCTAGTGGTTTTCCACTCACAACACTTGGGGAGTTTATATTTTGGAGTTACATTGACTACTCGTTTATTTTATGTTAATTACACAAACATCATTTCTTTTTTGAAAATGTATATATAGACCTCCCTTGAAATTAAGATGCATATTATAGAAATCTCCCTTATATTTTTGAGATTTCATTTCCATCAATTCCACCGTTAGTTGACCGTTAAGTTTGACTATTAATTTTTTTTAAGGACCAAAATAACCGTCTTTCAACAAATAAATAAACATTTATATTTACCTAGAATAAGTTTTATAAAAATAAAAAATGATTCTAATACATATATGTTCAATTTTTTTTTTTTTCCGAATATATATAAAATTTATTAATTTTAATTATATTATAAAATTTTAAATTTCTATCATACTTACGGAAACTTATTTATTTAGTATTCTCTTAAATGACTTTTTTTTTTTTTTTTTTGCCATGACACCATGATTGAAACCATATTAGTCTTTATATATGGCCTATCAATTTGTTGATGTTTCTAACGTAAACTCCTTTTTTTTTTTTTTTTTTGTCATAAAGCTAAAAGCTCTTATAATAAAAAGAGTTTTTTTTAAAAAAAATATATATATAAAAAAAAAAAAAAGCCAAAAACTCCCTAGATGAGATCTTTTTTTAAGCTCTTATTAGCAAAAGCTCTTATCCGCCTCGGGTCTCTCTCTTACTCACTCTCTTAGCTGTCCATTCTTCTCTCACTTCTCTGCGAACCGATTTAGTGAGATCCAATCCTTGAAACCTTGGAGGTGCCGAGCACGCAAATACTCTGTTTATTAAAAGTTCTATGAGAAACAAGTCGTATGTCACGCACCGTAAGGAACACCAGATATTTTTATGCAAAGACACTTTCATGAAGGTTTCTAGATAATTCAAGATTGTTGTAGATACTTATACATAGATATAAAAATGTATAGAGAAAACTTTTCTTTGCCTTCTCTATTCTCTTCTATCTTCAAATACGTATTTGTTGTGTCATATTTCAAGTTCTATGTGTGATTCGGATTCCTGAGTTATTAGGTCGTTTCGCTAAACTTCAACTATGTCTTGATTTCCTTCACATGTTTTTGGGGACTGATTTTTAAAAATAAAAAATAAAAAATTGGGTGATAAATGGAGATGGACTGATGTTTCTTGCAGAACAGTGAAATCAATCTCGTGAACAAAACCCAATAGATTCACAGGAATCAGAGAACTTGAAACGCTTTTATGAGACGCAGATCAATACCCAATTTTTTTAATATCTAAATATTTAAGGAAGAAAACCAAAATCTATTTCAAGCAGTAACTAGAGTGAGCTCCAAGCTATGTTGCACTGACATCAACATAAGACATGAAATATGATACAGCTCAACACTTAGACTCGTTAATCCAAAGCAATCTAAATTTCGATACATTAGGACACGTTTTGATATTAAATATGTATTTTTAATATATATAGTATAATTCACATTTAATACAAAACATCCATAGATTGTAGAGTGTAGACTACTCACAAGTTAAAATATTTTGATCTCCAGCCCGTAAAATCATGGCCTACGGCTCTGACTCATCAAGTGAAAGATTAGCAACTTCAAGATCTCTAACATCATCAAATGTATCTCCAGCAATGTCCCACATTTGAAGTTCTCCTTGTGCATAACTTGGATTCTTTCTTGAAAAGGGCCAAAGGTTGCTATGCATAAAAACCAAGTCTTTAACATGTTTTGGTGTGATCCTATTCCTCTTCATGGAATGCGCAAAAGAATAAGTACTCCAATTGCCTTCAACACATGATGAAGAAGAGGGTTGTTGCACAAGGCCTTCAACACATGATGAAGAAGAGGGTTGTTGCACAAGTCTCAATGTTATCTTTTGAAGCAAAGGTGCAAAAGTAAAATAAAGTAGACACTCCCCTGTAATCTTGCTTCGGTCCTCGGGGCCGGTCAGAATCTCCTTAAGCATTTATGTCGCTATTGAGTAATCTCTACTTCCATATGTGGAGGAACTCAACTAGAATCTTTTTACAACCATTGGAGACTATAGTTTTTAGAATAGAAATAATTTTTTTTTTTTACCAAATTATCAAATTATATCAAGAGAAGTATTAATTTTAAACTCAATTATTTTTAAAAACTTACTTAGGATGTGAAGCATGCACCAAAAAATGTAGTGAAGTTGAATTTTTTGTCAAACGACCCACAAGAATATGATGCACCACACTATAAAAAGAAGACCTCTCTTCCATCCTTTTTCCCTCTTTATGGTATATAACTTTCTTCACTTTCTCAATCATCTCATCTCACATATCATATACTCCCTAGGTCCTAATTATAGGAGTAAATTTTGGAGTTGGTTTTGGTCATAATTATAAGAGTAAGTTTTAACTTTTGTCAATTCTTTCCTATAATACCCATATTTATATTTTCTCAATAATAATTTAATAATACACCTATATATTTTATAAAGTAAATAATATTTGTAATTCATTAATGTCATATACACTTAAATTATACTTTTTTATATAAAATAATTTTGAGCAATTTTTGTCATATTTTTCCCATATCACCCCTACTAATACTTTTTCCACAATAATTAATTTAACATCATCTTATATTCTATCAAGTGAGATGTTCTACTTTATTTTTTATTTTTAAATAAAATAATTTTAATATTCCTTTAAGAATATTTTTTTAACTAATTTTATTCTATTAATTAATGACCTTATGACAAGTAATCTAATAAAGAGTTTTCAAGACACTACCCTTTCACCAATGGACTAACGCTATCTATGTAGGCTCTAAAGATTCCTTTTATTTATTCAACGCGATAAGTACTTACCACATGAGTAATCTAATATATTATGTATGAAACATGCCATAGCAAAAATAATTAATTAACGTCATTTTAAATTTTAGATAAGGATATTTTAGAAAAATACACATAATTAACTAATTTAACTTCCTTAATCCCTCCAAATTCTAGTAATTTACTCCTATAATTAGGACCAGAGGGAGTATCAATTAAAGATAAGGTCTATTAGTGTCACACACTCTAATTATATCATAAATAGGAGCGGTGAAAGCAAGTATATAATCAATTGAATCCCAAAAATCATCATCTAATATTTTTTTCCTTCACAAATTTGGCCTTCCCAAGATTATCACCTATATAAATACTCAATTTTTCACTTATTACCATATTTAAGAGATCTTCCTTTATTAACTTGAACCTCTTCAGTATCACAATCATTGAAGCAAAACGAGTGTCAACAATAGAAAGCAATTTCAAACTCAAACTCATTATGGATAGACAATCTCATAGAATGATTCATAATAAGATACTTTATTTGAGCAACATCTCCTACAATATCATAAATCCAATTGCATTCCTCATAAGCTATTTGATTATTCTCCACATTTTTTGCCACATATATTTTTCACAGTCAAATTCAATGTGTGAACAACACATGGTGTCCATGTAATAGATGAAAATTCCTGTTCAATTAGTCGCCCCTCCTTTACAATTTGCAACATTATCTGTGATTACTTGAAACACATTCGCCTCTCCTAATTCTTGAATAACTTCCTTTAGCAACTTGAAAATAAAATTGTTATCCTTAATCTCCCCCTAGCAATCAACTAATTTTAAAAACATTGCTCTACCATCAGATACTAGCATGAAATTAATGAGTGGTCTCCTTTGTGAATCACTTCACCCATCACTAACAATACTCACCTCCTTATGAGTCCAATCCTCTCAAATAGGTTCACAAAACCTATCAATATTTTCTTTCCCCTATTGCAATAGAGTGGTTCACAATGTATTATGGCCTAGTGGCAAATAACTTGCAATATTATGATTTGCTATAAAAGTATATGAAGTTTGGAAGTATGGGTTCTTTGCCAAATTGAATGGCAATCCTATTTAACAAACTTTCTAACAATTAGATGATTTAATTCTTTTCGCTCCCCAACATTGAATTCTCAAGAGGACTCTTGGTTCTTTTTTTTCCCCCTTCTTTTTTTTTTTTTTTTTTTTTTTTTTTTTTTTGAGTCAGCGGAAAAACTAGAAGAGGAGGGGTAAAGGTCCGTTTCTAAGTTTGTTAGATTACATTTTTAAAGTAGCTTCTTGCTCTAATTTTTCCATCTCTAACAGGTCTCTATTTTGCACTAATAAACATTTTACAACTTCTTTGCCTGATAATTTCAACAAATGAGCCCTCACTCTAATATATGAAGTTTTACAATCTTTTTCTTTATAGAAGTTGCATGTCCAAGACAAATTCCCTCATGCTTCCACTCCAGCATTTTATTTGGTAACATATTTCCATCATGGTTTACTTAGTAATTCACCAGCAGTGGCACTAGTAGAAGCACTGGAAGTAGGACTATTAGCATTGGCAGAACTTGAATGATCCATACTAAAAATAAGTCCGACAAAAACAAAATTAATCAAAAAAACTATCAAGCTCACTACCTCCTAGTCCTAATATATATATATATTTTTTTGACTCAACCAATTACAAACTAAGCATACATTACTAGATACTAACTAATCAAACACTAAAAATGCAACCCAGGTCTTGTTCATTTAATTTAACACAATCAAAGCCGCACAGAAAAAATGCAACAGCAAAGCACATAGACGAGGTTTGTAGTTCGTACCTACGACAATGGAGCCAAGCATGCATGCACAGAAGTTTGTACTTGTGACGATGGAGTCGCTAGAAAGTGAAGATTGAAGGCAAATGAAGCTTAGGTTTAGATCTGAGAAGGAGAGAAAAGGGAACAATGGCGAAAGGAACAAGACTGGACTTGGGCAAAGGGAATGGCGACAAAGGGAACGAGTCTGGACTGGGCGAAGGGAATGGCAACAAAAGGAACGAGATCAGACTTCAGCGAAGGGAACCACAGCGAAGGGCGAAGCTCAAGTCCAGAAGGAGAGAAAAGGACCTCGGTGCGAAACACCGAAACAAACACGATCTAAATGTATCTCAATATCTCTTCTCTGCCTTATTTTTTACTGGCTTTTTTTTTTTCCCTTCATTTTTTTATTCTAAGATTGCCCCTTGACTGTGTCTAACACAGTCAAAGACGCATGTCAGATCGGTCAACGTGTCAGAGCTTGTTGACCACGTCCGACACGCATGTCAGACCGTGTTGGAGTCCAACACCCATCCAACACGCATATTTCTCCAGAATTAGTATGTTCGTGCTTCAGAGGCTCCAAGCAAAATAACACATAACTTAGAATGGGTCATACAGTTCATGTCTTGTAATAATGAAGCCAGCGGATCTCATTCACATATTGGTTTGAAGAACATGGGTCTCAACTCTCAAGACTAACCTGCAATAACATATAATATAAACATTTTATGTATACATGTTCTGGACATATAACTAATCTGCCTTAGTTATATATACTCTCCTAGAATCCCCCATTGATCTAAATGTGCAGCTCCATATTTCTACCTTTTTGACTTCTACAGATAGGGAAAACTCTTTCTTAGGTATCAAGGAATTTCCCTCATGAGTCAGGTTTCAATTCCTTCTTATATTAAACCAGATCATTAGCCCCAACTGCCTGGGACAACTAATAGATTTGACTAAGTTTAATAAATAATTGATTTGCCCATTTAAATTTAGTTAAATCTCCCATGTGCAACATCATCAGCTCCGGTTCCCATTCTGCACCTCAAGCAGATTCAACCTACCACTGCCAGGAGCGAACCCTACGGAGCACACGTGGTTGCTTATGCTTTTCGACAATGGGAATAACTCTTTCCATGAGCTGCAGAATAGTCAAACAGGTCAGTTGCAAGCCAATTAAAGGTGACTTCAATAACAAGCACATAAGGTTTTAGTGGTAGTATAGTGGTGAATGAGACACAACCCTGAACAGTAACAGCATGAACCGGTTAAGCTTCATATTTTGTACTACAAGACAATTTGGTTGAAAACTTGAAATATTATGTAACCCTTTTATAGTCTACTAAAGACTAAGGGGCAAATAAAATTAAACTGATGATGCCAGGGGAGATGGCATTGCAAAAGTTCCCTAAGTTGACCTCACATATTTTAAGCACCTTTGATGATACACTACGCCAATACCTTCAACTAAAACATGATATAAGTGCAAATGTTACTAACCATGTTGAAGTATCAAAGACTTTGGAAAACACCCGACATTGACACTATATTCAGTCAGTAGAAAATACCATAGATATTAAATCAGTGAGGGAAAAATATATCAGAAAACAGAAGAGCAAATCATTACCTGCTTGTATCTTTTCTTGGTCCTCTCAGCCTGCACAAAATTTTTTTGTCAGCTGTTAAAAAATAAGAAAGATGCATATTTCACTCTTTGGTTGGAAAGATCAAAGGTCTGAAGGACCATTTAGCCATAAAATAACACTGATATTTGAGAAGGAAAAGTTATTAACAAACTCAGCATAGGGCGTGTATCTTCATTGGTGCTTCTAAACAGCATTGAGCATGTTAATTTATTATTGTCAGAAATCAGCATGTAAAATTAAAACGATCTTATCTGATTATCTTAATCAACAATTAGACAGACCAAGACAACAAAATTCCTAATAAACAAACAACAGTGATCTCAAATGTCTGATAATTTTTCCATACACAGTACAAGACCTCCAGCAGAAAGAAAACTAGAACCAAGCTTAGGAATCCATCAGCCAGCAAAATCTTGCTCACTTATTTTTTTCATACACATGGAAAATTATACTTATGTTGAAATCAGTTAGAGGAGGACTTGTCATCAATTCACTGACAAAAATAAATCATGAAACTGCAATCCCATGTGTGCACGAACTTGGACCAAAAGGGGAAACCATGTTTTGAGAACAAAACTACCCTAATTCATAGAGACTACTGGTGCATTTAAATGGGGATAAAGGAGAAAATGGGCTGAAGGCAAAGAGTTCGGAGTAAATTAATCCATCAACATATAATTATGATAGAAAAAGGGTATATAAGAATTACTATCTTTTCTACATGTCGGTGAGAACACAAATTGGTTTCCCTGAAACTTTTGATTCACTTAAACAACTACATGAATGGTTTCACATGAAGCAGAACCGAGTAACCGACTGCTATATAATGCAATACGGAATTAAATGCTTCACCCATAATTGCAAACATAGCGTGTTATCATTATCACCGATTATGAAATGGGCCACAGTGCAGCACCTTTTCCCTCATCAGCAGCTCATTTTCCTCCTCTAGTCTTACCGCTATCGATTCTAATTCAACTTGGTACGCCTGAAGTCCCATATTCAAAAGCATGAAAACCAACAGTTACTTCAAGTCATAAATCAAAAGTCAACCAACAGTTAATTCAAGTCATAAATCAAAAGTCAACCAACAAAAGTAAAAACACAATTCTCGGGCAAACCTGCTTTCGTTCCCTGGACCTTGCTGCGGATTCTCTGTTTTTAATCATCCTCCTTTGCCTCTGCAGCGCAGCCTTATCCAACGGCTCCAATACAGGACGCCCTCTCTTATTCCTCTCTCCTCCTCCATCCACCTCCAGTCCATTACCGAACCCGATTACCGACCCTTCAATTTTATCCAATGACTGGAACGTGGTTGGATTGAAAGAATCAAACGAAAAGAGACCCCCACTCACCCGTTCGGTGGGGGCCACAGGTATCTTCACATCGTCGTCGTCGTCGTCGTCGTCTACAGCCTCAGCCTTGGCTAGAAAATCCTCTAGAGTCATCATTTCATCAAGTGCCTCCTCCTTGCACTCCCTCCTTTCACCAGAAATCATATCCTTCCAAACATCATCCATAGTTTTCGAAGGATTCAGTGACCCACCGCCGGCATTGCCGTTGGCAGAAATCACTGCGGCGGCGGTATTGGCCGGAGTTTCCAATAATGTTATTTGGGCATCTAGAAGGGTAGACTCCGTGGTAGGCCCGGACTCGTAAGCATCGCGAAGAATGCTGTCGAGGTTCATCGAGCCCAAATTTGCTCTGTTAACATTCTTATCAGCGACTGCAGAAGTGGATTGGGGTCTGGTAGAAGTAGAAGCAGCAGAAGAAGAAGATCGTCTCAATAGATTCGATTTTCTTGAATTCGACGAAGCCATCAAATTCTGCTACCCCGTCCCGAAAAGACAGGCTTGTCGGAGTCTCTCTCCGTGATCCAACCCTACTACCTTCTAAGGGCTTTTCTCTCTCTAGGGTTTGAGGTTTTGGGAATTCGTCGTCCGTTAGAATCGGAGCTCGGAGGCGGATCAGGGTCGAGCGAGTGCTGCCACTTGTGAAACCGGGAGTGACCGGAAGACCAAAGGAATTTGAGTAGCGGGGGCGAAATAAGAGATAAGTGAGCGGCCGGTCCCCAGTATTTCTGATATCTCTTGAGTTACTCATCCGGTCTTTTTTTACAAGCAACTTTTTTTGTTGTTGTGTAAAATGAACCGGGTTAAAATTAATTAAAAATATTAAATGTATAAAATGTCATTTTTTTAAAAAAAACATGTCTTTATTTATAAAAGGAATATATGAGAGAGAATGAGTAAAAATAAGAAAGAGAATTAGTAAAAAAAATATGAGAGAGAATAAGTAATAAATGATTGAATGAAAGATAATCGATGTTGAGTGGGGGGGGGGGGGGATAATTAATAATATCTCCAGTTTTAAATATAAGATAAATTTGACTTTTTTTGGAAGAGATTATGAAATTTAAATAAATTAATTAATCATATCATATATTGTGTATTCTTAAATTATATATCGTTTATTAGTCAAACTAATTAGTTTAGAGGAAAAAATAGAAATATAAATACTCTAAAGTAATTTAATTAGCTTTAATTTTTCTAAAAAAGTTAACTTTGTCTTATATTTAAGACCGGATAGAGTAATAAGTTATGTATTTAACGGGGTATAAAAGAAAAAAGTAGTTTAAATTATGAAATAAAAAAGAAAGTTTCTTATATTAAGGTTAAGTCTCATGAGAGAAAAAGTTTCTAGAAGGAGTATTTAGTACCCTATAGTCCAATCAACTTTTTTTTTTTTAGAGGTTAAGAAAGCAAAATAAACTATTTAATCATAGTATATGTTTTTTTTTTTTTTACAATAATCATAGTATATGTTGGACATCTATATTATATATCAGTTTATGCGAATTGGTTTAAAAAAGAACCATAAATATAAACACTTTAATGTAACTTAATTAAATTCCTTAATATCTCCAAAAAAATCAACTAGGTTTTATACTAAAAACTGAAGGTGGTATCTCTTATCTCACCCCCTCTACACGCATTGGACATGTGTGAGATTGTTTACTAAGCGGTCAACATCGGTTGACTTAATAATCGTGATATTTTCATACCATTTTTGAATCTTCATGTGTATTCTTTGCATCATTTTCTTAATTAACATATTTTCCAGATGGTTAGCTTTGGTGAACTTAACGGTCATAACATTTTTGCACCATTTCAAAATCTTCATGTATACTTTTTCACCCAAGAAAAGTTTATGGTGTCAAGTGCACATGGGCAATTACTTTATAGGTAGATTTCCACCTTAACTCTTCAAAAAAAAAATAAATAACCAACTTATGAAGATAAAAGTTAATTAAGATTTATTAAAAATAATAAATATGTAGAATAATATAAGTGAACTAATTCATTTTTATCTCTTGATGTATTGGAAGATTAATATTGGGTGAGACACTATCCACTATGATTTTCACAATTGGCTCATTCACTAGTAATGGACTAAAAGTAACAAAGTCTGAACATATCACTCAATTGATTAAGTGTTTCAGCCTTTTTCACATAACTCAAGTGATTAGCTACTATAAGTTTAAAAACTATTTTCTTATGTTATAAATTTATGATTCTCTTACAAAACAATATTCGTAAGCTTTGTTATCTTTAAAACAAGGAATCTAATAGGCGGATGTTATAAATAAGCGATTCTCCCCTTTTGATTTATGTTTGGTTTCTTCTTATATGCATTGGTCAAATGCTGATGAAGCTTCAGACGTACTTCAAAATGAAAGGCGGATCAAATAGCGAGAGAGATTAATCATTCTAAGTCACTGCATAAAGGCAATGTATACAGAAGAAGATTCTACAGTTCCACATCTCAACTGATTCTCTCATTGAATATGCATATTGATTATTCGAATGCATGCCATTATGTTTGCATGGATTTGAATCATACTAGTATTTGTTAATCATATTTTATAATCTTTATAAACTTGTGCTGTGTGAGGTTCTTAGAGCCTCCGTAGGCACTTAGGTTCATTGGTAAGCCGTATGAGATTATTGGAATCTCTATGGGCATATCAATGTGGGCTATTCTTTTTTTGAAAAATGATTTAACCAATTTTTATAAATGAAAGTAAAGTGGAAAAGATCTCTTTTAAGAAAAAATAAAAATCATTTTTGAAATATTATTTTTCTGTCATGAAGTTTTTAGAGCCTCCACGGACAGAATTGACTATTCTTCTGTGTGAGATTATGAGAATCTCAATAGGAAGTTTAGTCCAAAATGGTTCCTTCAAAAATCTCTTTTTGTAGATAAAAATGAAGGAATCACTCTTTTAAAAAATAAAAATATACAAGCCAAATAAAAATCATTTTCTCAAATTAATTGACATCATTATAAAAAAATACCAACCAAGTGACATGCTAGCTTTTCAACCCTTAAACTATATAGGCTTTGATACCTTTAAAGGGTATGTAGGACTTAGGTCAAGTCCAACCAATTTAAATAAACAATCTTCTCTTTTATTATTTTGTAAATATTTTCTCAATTTCTTTTTTTTTTTTTGGGGGTAATTAGGATTTTTTTTTAAAAGGCCATACCTATTTTTAAATAATTGACTTAGGATAACTGTTCTCATGAACAAGTGCTCTGGGGTTCCTAACACATTTCCTATACAAAATTGACTCCCAAACCCTATATGTTTTTCTAGATCATTTTTCATGTGCAAAAGGGTTTCCAAAATTACCCCTTTTTTAGCAAATTTGGTGGCGGCTTCTTATTTTCTAAATTCGAGTAGTACAAAGAATGATTAAGAACAACATGATCATGGTCTATATTAGTTTGAAAGAGTATCGAGAAATCTGAGACGGTGATTAAAACTGTGAAGTGCACTACTCAAGTGACCTCTTAGAGTTTTCAAAGCAACAGTACATCACTGGAAGTGGCATTGGAAGTGATGTGTGTCACTCTTTGGTTCATTGCAGTGATGTGAAAGTGCCGATTAATGAGAAGGTCACTTGAGTGCTCACTCGAGTGAGCAGACTAAAAGTAATTTTGAAAAGTATTAATAACTTCTTGAATCACTATAGAGATGTAAAAGTGATGCCAATTTGGATTGTCGCTCGAGTGCTCACTCAAGTGATATGATACGGGGGAAACAGACTATCTAGAAGGCAAGTGTGAAGACACGAATGAGACGGATCATCAAAGGTAGGACCTTAAGAGAACCTGTCTCTTACAACCATAGCCACAAAGACACCATAAGGATGATCAGCCCCATAATACAGTCAGAATATTCTCAGAAGAATATAGGGATGCAAGCAAAACTCACTCAAAGAGAATTAAAATTTTCAAAGAACAAAGTTCTTATTCATATCATTATAACATTATGAAGATCAAATACACAAAATGCACCCATCATATATAGGCAACCATGGAACACCCTAGAGTTAAAATCCTAATAAAAAAATGCATTAAATGATGGCTTAATGATGATTGATTGCCATGGTTGTCACCATTCAAGCTTAAAAGAATAAAGAAATTACTTAAGCTTGAAGACTAAGTTAGCTACCTAAAAATCGGAAACAAAAATAGTCTTCTTGAACAATCTTTGACCAAAAGGCCTTTTAAATACAAATAAAAATAGGAAACATGCTTAAAATGAAATTAAACCTAATTAATGAATAATGATGTCTTCTAGGTCTTTCTTGAAGTGTGTTGGGTGTCACTTATGCTCCTCCTCCAAGGCACATGCTTGTCACATGGTATTTTAAATGAAATCTTCAATTTGGACTGCACATGGGCCTTATAGATTATCATGTTGGGCTTACTACTTTACATTACACGAATTTCATGGATCTTCATGCTTTGTCACGTGCTCAAGCTTCTATGTGTTGTAAAAGCATGCATATAAAAGGCCTGAATAAGGATGGTTAAGGACTAATTTGCACCCTCAACATATATACTAATATTATGGGCCATTAATAAAGCAACTTGAAGCCTAAATATTTTTTTAGGCTCTCAAACGTCTCACTCTTTTTTGGCTTCAAGTAATTGGGCCCTCGATGTCATTATTTACAAAACCTAATGATAGTGATGTTAAAACCAAGATTTTCGTTCAAAGGTTCATTACAGTTGTAAATTTAGAACCGCGAGAAAAAGGCCAGCTTTCATAACAGTTCTAAACTTATAACTGTGAGTAAGTTTCATCAAGTCTCTTAAAATACCCGCTATATCGTGCCTCTTCACTTTCCCAAATAATTACACTTAACATGCTTGTCTTTGGTCAAACATTACCCATTATTGGTTGACTTCCTTGTGGTAAGTGAACCAGTCGAACAAGTAATAAAGAGTAAGTAGAATTATCGTCCTACAGAGACTGTTGATACCAAAGATGATGCCAGTTTCTCATGAAAGTTGTGTATGATGCAAATAAAGTTATTTAGTTTGTGTGTTTATCTATTGCTAATGACAAATAAGTAAATAAGTGATCATAAGTTGAAAGGAAGATATCAGTTTAAAAGTAGGCTGAGTTTGAATTTCATCCTAAGTAGCATTATTCCCCTAGTTTGCACATGACGCATTGCTATAACAATTTTGCTGCACAACTTATGCAACGCTACAGCAAAATCGTCTTTCACAATGTTATTCAGCTAACCTATCACTAACCTATATATAAGCATCTGCATTCTGTAAGTGCAATTCTCGCTCTACTTCTCCTATATTCTTATGGTTCAGAATGTTAGTTTAACCTAGGTGCTTTGGTTATGAGTGGTAGACCAATTCCTATAGCCTACAATTTAGGTCAAGCCCAACAAACATTATCTAACAGATGTCTAACCTCGACTCCTTTCCAGAAAGCCGAGGCCATTGATCTAGCCCCTTAACGGTCGCTAACAAATAAGATATTAAATTACTGTTAAACAAACTGAATGTATTAAATTAAAAGCTTAGCAAATTGGGTTCATTTTACAACTTAGAAATCCATCCTCACTCAACCAATGAAAATTTAGTTCATGATTGATGAGGGAAACATAAAACAGAGCACCGTAAAATAGCCCATCGGAAAGTTAAACTAAGAAAGATAAAAAAAAAAAGAAAAGCTCAAAGATAAAAGAAAACAGAAAAGCTCGTCGGAATGGTTGATGGTGTAGGGGACGTCCTGTCACGTGACATCTCTACATATTTTACAGTCCATCCGGCTTTAGGGAAGAATTGAGTCTCTTCTACAACTTTCTCTCTCGATAATTCTCTCGTTCCTTCGGTGTGAGTCCAATCGAATTGGAATTGTACTGACTGCTCTAACTCTCACAACTTCGATGATTTAGGTTTAGCCGCGCTTTCTTCTTATAGTCAGGTCTTTTCGAGCAGTACGTTCAGTGAGCTGGGCCTTCCAAATCTGTTAGGTCCAAATCCTTAGATTCAATTGATTGGTTCTCTTTTAATTCTGCGGGATTCTATAAATCTTCTCTTCTATTCTCCGCATATTCTATTTCAGCCTTCGTCAATTCAACCGTTGTCTAAACATCCGTCTTGATGACCTGTCTTTAATTCTTAAAAGACCTTGAGGAAAGGATAGCATAAAGTAGTGCATAACTCTGCATCACTTTTGATGCTACAGCATAGTGGCCACATCCATTGCTGGCGCAGAAGTATAAATACCAGACGCTGTAGCATTATATCCGCTTTGTTATGCGCTTTCTTAGTAAACCATAAAGTATCCATTTTCTTATGCACATGTACATGATAATAAAGTGAATGCAACAATTTAAACACTCTATCCTTTATTTCCCTATGTGAAATGCATTCTAATACATTTTATTAGATAAAATACAATCAGGCTCAAATTCTCCATTCAAAATAGTCAAAACTCATAAGGAAAACATGGCATAAATATGACTCATCACCCACCATCCTTGGAACCCCACAACTCATTTGACTTTTCCAGCTATCAACAGTTGCTTTTAGGGAAACCACATCCTTCATTGTTTTCTTTGAACTTTGGCCCGATAACTGTGGAGGTTGCTTTAATTGCCCTAATTCGCTTTTTTGTTTTGGAGCCTTAGCTAGGTCGCATTCCTTCGTGTGCTATGTTCTCCTTATTTTAAGGTATGATTTCTCTTCTACATTTCACATTCTACATTCTACATTCTACATTCTCCATATTTTTCACTTCGTCTTGCCTAGGTAGGTTTTAACCTTAGTCATGCATTGTGTTTTTCTGGAAAACCCATTGCTCTGTTCCTTGTGGTTGACTAAATGAGCTTTGTTTCCATTTAAAATGACCAATTCTACTTCATGTGACATTGATAATGCTCCTAGTTATAATAATGTTGTTAGTACTGGTATTCCCCCTAGTAGTGATGTTGTCCTTAGGCAACCCAGAAACGAGACCCTAGAATAGGCGTTAGAACGAGTGTGAGATATTGTAAGGAGGGGTTGTTGCACATTGACTTTTATGAATGAAGCAAAGTCTTTGGGGAGAAAATTTTATGATATGGAATAATGGCAGTCAACTTCTTGAGCTATCACAATTCGTTAGCTACATCGGCTTAAAGTCAAGGACCAACTTTCCTATAATGGCGGGTGACTGGCGTTGGGTACAAATAGATTACACATATGCTATTTGGGACAATATTAAGGTAAGGTATATATGCTTGCTAATTACTTGATATGTACTTGTAAAAAATGTTAACTTGAATTGTGTGCTTTGTAGTATGGATATCCAGGGAATTTGTCATCAAGAAGGCTGGGGAACCACTACTCACATTTTATCATGCATTAAAAAAGTTCTTTGTGCAAAATCCTGAAGAGGCTTATGAGACAGAAGTTCCTATGGATCTTCGGTCCACCATCAAACCAGATTATTGGAGAGAATTTGTCATCTCACATTGCAACCCAGCATTCCAAGTAATTGTTATTCACAATTTATAAGACTTGCATGTATCTATTTAATATTAACTTAAGTGTTGTGTGTTTTCATAAGAATCAAGCCAAATGAATAAGGAGAGGGTGAAGAACAATAAGTATCCCTACAAGGGATGGCAAATGGGGTATACTTGGATTGCTAAAAAGTTGGTTGCTAAGAGTAGTGATAGTTGTAGACCTCCCCATCAAGAACTTCGGTCGGTGGCAAGGCAAAAAAAGATAGCACTTATGACGATCCTCATATGAAGAAATTCGTCGATAAAATGGTAAGTATTAAAATTAGTCCTTGGTTCATGGAAGTAATGTCTTCAATTAACTATCAATATCAAAATTATTATTAAATGCACAGTAAGCCATGTCCCATGAAGTTACAATAGAGGGGGCCACCTTTCTGCGGATGAGGACGTATTAGCCAAGACATTGGGGTCAGACCATCCTGGTCTCTTAAGGGTGCTAGCTTTGGATTCACCAAGAAAAAATATTATGGTCAAGGGCAACTTTAAAGAAATAACAAGGATGAAAAATATGAAAAGCTATAGAAATAATGTGATGAAATGTAGAAACAAATATTGTTTCTCACAAAAGAGTTGATGAAGGAGCGTTGTATGAAGCAACAAGGGGGAAATGGCAACACAAGTATTACAAGAAGCTTCACATTTCCCCCATGATCTGCCTGAGAGCTTGGCGGATGTTGAGTGTCTTACCGATAGCCTTTGACACCATATAAATGCAATAGGCTGCATGTTCAACTGCCCAGAGGATAACACGATTCATGACAAGTCTTTCCCTTTTGAGCATGTAAAGGTACAAATCAACATCAATATCAATGCTAGCTATTCGCTACCAAAGACACATATATAGAGGGGGTCTAATATGGCTTCATTGCATGGCCTTGTCATCTACTTAAAGTATTGAAGCCCCCCGCTCAAAAGAAATCCACAGCTCAAAAGAAGCTGCCACCAAGTCCAAACCCTCCACTCATTCCATGCTCCTCAATCAGTCTAAGTCCCAACTCAATTCAAGCTCCCTAATCAGTCCAAGACCCCTAATCAATTTAAGTTCCCCACTTCCAAGATCCCCACTCAGTCCAAGAATAGGAAGCATCCTACCCCCAATGATCAATACAGGAAGAAGACTTCCTCCCAGAATAAGCCCATTGGCCAATATGCTCGGATGTCCCTTTAGGAATTTGCTAACAAGCTCTTCACTACATACCCATTTCCAATGATCAAATTTGAGATAGAGGTCTTTGACCTATTAGACTAATAGGATGCTATAAGCGAAGCATCATTTTTTAGGTGCTAAATAAGGAGATGACAAATACAAGCTTTGTCAACTTCTTTATTAGGTATTTATTCAACTATGATTAAATAGTTGGCTACTTAGAAATTCAATTACATTTCAGACACTTGTACTATAATTACCTTGCTCCTCATGGCCTCTAGGACAAGATCAAGTTCATCCTCTTTGACTATCTCAATAACTAGGGTGACAACATGAAAGAAGATGTCAAGCAACAACACATGAGGTTTCTAGGGGATGAATTCATTAGAGGGGCGCCAGACAGAAGTGAAACTTACTTCTTTGTGCCTTATGTTCAAAGGTGGGAACATCATTAACTAGATTTAAATTAGTTTTTATTTATTTTCTAAATGTCATGATGGTGTGATATATTATTATTTTTTGCTAGTGGTGTGATCTATTATTGTACTTATGAACCACTAGATGCTCATAGTCATATATCCAATGCACAAAAGGATTTGGTACTATGACTCTATGAGTAGGATCCCAAGCATGAGACCACAAATGCAGGAGACATTCAACCAATAAGCTATTCATTCATTATCTCTTATAATTTAGTTCATCTTGGATGATCTACACATATAATTTTATATTGTATCTTTTTAGAGCCGTCTACAAAAAACAAGGTCATTGATAGTAGCTACAGATGTGCCTTCCAATGGTTGCGTCCAAAGGGGTGGTGTGTATATATATGTATTAATCACCAATGACTATAATATTAATAAATTGATGAAGCACACAATATAGTTTATATATATATATGATTGACTAACAATTTTTTCTTCTCATTTCTTTATAAGGTCCAAAGCAACTGGACAATAACAATGATTGTAGGTACTACGTGATGTAGTACATGAAGGATATAATCATACACGATCCTGAAAAACACCTAAGATATATTATATGCTTAATTCATTCATATGTACATTTGATTAGCTATATGTTACAATATCTAACATTCATATATTGTTTCCTTTTGCTTATAGTATTTTAATGCCTTTTACATGATATTTAGCAACTCACAAATGGAAGAAGTGTCTGAAGAGTTGGCGGCATCAGTCCAACATTAGTGGGAGAGTAAATACATATAGAATAACTTTAAATTTCTAGATACTCATGATTTGTTTGTTTTAAAGTTTTGGTTTTAATAATGTATACATGTACAGGAATGATTGCAAATATATTCTGATTTATTTATTGTTTACGTATACGAGAATGAATTTAAATATATATTGTGTTTTGTTATGTACAAATGTATATGTAAGGAGATATCAAAAGTAGAACCCCCCCGGCCCAATTTTCTTAAAAAAATTAGCATCGATTAATCACGGTTGTTAGCAATTGTTATTTTATGTCAACTATATATAACAATTGTTAAAATAAATCCGTTAGTATTACTATTAATATATAATGATTATTTTTCAAAAAAGTTTTATATATGTTTAACCTATATAACAGTTTTTAAAGATTAACCGTTTATGTATGATGCAAGTATTACCATATATTATAATGGTTATTTACATGTGCCTATTGATTATTCTTACGACAATGGGCATATCATAACCTCACCAAACCTCAATTAATAACAGGTGCTATATTATAATGGTCATATATCACGATTTTTTTAGTAGTAAATCAACTTGCCAAACAAATAACCAATCTAATTAAATAGATATAAAGTCTCCAACTCTACCTCTAACTTTCAAATTAAACTCACTTATAATGTTCTATTCTCCATTCTAATATCAAATCCCATCGTTTCTAAATTCCAATAAGTCACTTGAACCTACAATTAATTCACAATAACTCAAATAGATCAAAATCCTCAATTTCTCCAACTCAAAGTTCCAACCAAAAAACCAATTTCATTTGACAAGCTAGTAAACCAATTAAACATCAATTTCTACCTACAATAAACATAACCAACCCATTAAATTCAAGTTTAATTTGTAGAACTATTACATTTAGTCTTAACATTTCTCTAACATTCAAATTCAGTCTTAGCGTTTCTCTAACATTCAAACTCTAACTCTAAAAATCTCAAATGATACAATATAAAAATTCTAAACCATAAACATTTACTCACCTCTATAATCTTATTGTTTCCATTTGTTGAAACTAAACACTTGCTCCTAGCCCTAATCTTTAAACTTTATTTTCTTCAAACAAAATTTACACTTTTAGAAAGCTCCCAACAACTAAAAATAATATTTGAGAAATAAGTATTGTGATTTGGACATTTTATAATGATTAAATGCAACTAATAAATATCACAATCTTACATTAATGGAAGATTAGTGGTCACCTACATGAAGGGAGAAGGAAGAATGATAGGCTGGAAGGGATGAAGAAAGGACTTGACTTTGGCCCTATGCTTGCTCCCATCCGCTACGTCCTTTGCGCCCAAGGCGCAAAGGAGGGCAACTGTTTTGTTTTGTACTTGTTTTTTTGGAAAAAATAGTTCAGGATACTGAATGGTACTAAAAAGAAACTTTAGAATATTGAATAGTATTGAAAAAAATACTTCATGATCTTGAAAAATTATTTTAGGTTCATGAAAAAATATTTCAGGGTACTGACTAGTACTAAAAAGATACTTAAGGGTACTTGCTGATACTGAAAAAATACTTCATGATCTTAAAAAATTATTTTAGAATCTTGAAAAAAAATTACTAGTTTTCGGGATATACTTGAAAAATATATGATCTTGAGAAATTATTTTAGGATTTTGAAAAAATATTTTAGGGTACTGACTGGTATTAAAAATATATTTCAGGATATTTTCTCTCCCTCTTTTTCCTCTTATGAATATATATAAAATACTTTTATTTAATCCCACCAAGCATTATATTTTCTCTCCCTATTTTTCCTCTTATGAATATATAAATGGGGATATTCCCTCAAAATTTAATCCTTTTTGCATAGATTCTCCGTACTCAAATAATTATACACTAATTTTCAATTACCTTAAAATAATCATTCAACTATTGGTATTAATAAAAATATACTACCTTTAGTTGTAAAACAAATTTCATTATTTTTTTCTGTTATAGAACATAGATGTCTAGCTTCGATGGACTAGTACCTTGATATTGGATCGAATAGCTCTCTCCTAGGTATCTATGAATGAGATACCTATGAGAATAGATGATCAATATGCACAGATATGAAGGCTTTCATCAAAGGGGGTGGTGTGTGTGCATAGTGACGACTGAATAGTAAATTGAGAGAGCATAGAATGTTTGTACCTTTTAGGTTAACCTCCTATTTATAGGGATTACCTTAGGGTTAGGGTTTGGACCTGTGGGACTCTATGCCTCTAAGCCCAAACGTTGTGTTGTCATGTTGATTGCCTCTTGTTGGGCCACACCTTGGATGGGCCTCATATTTGAGTCCGTAATAGTTGCCCCCAACCTGGTAGTTCAGGTCTTTAGGCTGCTGGGATGCATTGATTGTTTGATGTGAAATGCGGATTTGGCCGAGATATACTCAACTTATCTGGATTTGATTTCTATGTTGTTCAGCTTAGGTCCAAGTTCTGATGATCTTCGGCTTCCTTTGTGTTGAGGTTGTGAATTGCCCCGAGATTTGTAGTCCAGGTTTCTTTGGTTGGGATTGTATTTATTTTTAGTCGACTCAGATTCTCCTTCACATTAACATGTCCGGGATCTAAGCTCTATGCTCAAGCAACTATCTCGTGCTTTATATATCCGCTCCGGGTTGTACATCTTAACCACTGTTCTTCCCCCTAATATGGGTTGTCTGAGAAGAAATAGGGTCCCTTGCTTGCTTTCGTAGCGATTTTTCTTGAGATAATTACTCGATTTATTTTCCTACACTTTATAATATGTAAGGAAATCAAAATCAATGGAAAATAGTTACTGTTTGTGCAAATCATTCAGCTTGCTCATTTCTTAACGAACCCAAATGCTTGTTCGAGCTTGATTTCTTGATTTTCGTTTTGTTTCGCCTTAATCTTAGTTATTGGTAACAAGCTTTTCCACTAACAACCCGCTATCCTCTTTGTTGCCCCTAATCCAGTAGTTCAGGTCTCTAGACTGCCACGATGCATTTATGGTTTAACTCGGATCTTATGTCCAAGTCGTCTGGGGCTCCATCTTGTTGAAGGGCCGGGATGCCGGTTTTGCTTGTATTTTTGGCCGGGGTCTTGAAGCCCCTTATTTTCTTTGGTAACAATTTTCCCCAGGCTAATAACTTGATATATTGTGCTTGATTCGTTGCATTTTTTCTAACTTCTTCGTACTTTGACGATTTATTCATTACCGGATGATCCCAGATGCTTCTTCAAGCTTTATTTCCACCTTGCATTCGTTGCACTTTATGAACCCAAATTTATTTTCAGAGTTCTATTCAATGACTGGGCCAGATTCAAAAATATGTTGTATAGAATATTCATCCAGTATTACCCGAGAATTATATTTTGTGAGGATTTTCGTTAATCCAACACATTACATTCCGGCGTGGTCGACCAAAATTTAATCTAGAGTAAAGGCAACCCATCACATGTTTAAGTCAAGTGTCATAACCCAACCCTAAACATTTCGACTTGATCAGGGTCAACATGATGGTTCACTTCATTACCTCAGAAAGAATCATGTTGATGCATCACGTCCACAAAGGCCTTCTAGTTTTACTGTGTTCCAATGGGAACACGTTTTAACCACTATTTCAGTTTTACCGAGCTCCAATAAATACACATTTTAACTGATCTTCCTTTTTAGTTTATCCAGGTCCCAAACATAACATGGATGCACCCGGATTTAATTTTTCTTCAATTTTCAGTTTTATCCGGGTCCCAAATAGAACATGGATCCACCCGGATTTAACCATTCTTCAATTTTCAGTTTTATCGGGGTCCCAAATAGAACATGGATCCACCTGAATTTAAATGTTCTTCAATTTTTAGTTTTATCTGGGTCCTAAATAGAACATGAATCCACCCGGATTTACTGTATTTTCTTCTCGCAATGAGCTGAAACGGGTTTAATTACCCTAGATTCATTTGCTCCTTGCTCCCGCTTTACCTGAAACTGAGTTTAATTACCCTGGATTCCTTTTCTCCTCGGGTTCAAAAATTTACACAGAGCCTGAATCTTAATTGTATTTACTTTAACCGGGTTCTGCCTTCTTTTAACTGTAAAACTTAACACGGAGCCCGGATTTTAACTGTATTCAGTTTAACCAGGTTCTTCCTTCGTTTCCTGCAAAACCTTTCACGGAGCCTAGATTTTAACTACAGTACTGTTTAATTGGGGTCCACCTTCTTTTTCTTTTTGAGGTTGGATTCCTCCCTTTCCGCCTTTCCTGCGAGGCTTAACACGGAACTTGGATTTTAACTGCAGTACAATTTAACCGGGTTCCGCCTTTTCTCTATTAGCTTTTTGCCCTGCCTCAAAACAATGCTGATGGACCAAATAATAGTTCAATGAGATTAGACGCTATTGCTATAACTCCCTCTAATGTGAATGATATAGCAAAGACAACCACAAAGCAGTGTGATCCTATTGTTGACCTCCTTGCATCATCAAGTCATGAAAATAACCTCCTTTGTACTCAATGACATGGAGAATTTAGATGTTGTGGTTGCTTATGATCCAAATAGGGCATCTAAATTTATGCCAGAGTTGAAAAGAGTACTCATTTAAGGACAAACCGTATGGTATATGTGCTTCCTGGTACACACCCTCTGGGTTCCTAAGGAGAGAGGATGACGATCCTGGATTCCCAAGGAGAGCGGATGACAATCCTTCCCACTATCTTCTCATTATGTGGACACACGAAGAGTTAAAAGAAGATGTTAGTTCTCTATGTTTTCGATGTTTTGATGATAACAAATATAATGTAGATAAGTTAATAGATTCAAGTCTAAATCATGTTTTATATAGTTAACTTGAATCTATAATGTTCTTGAAAGTTTTGCCTTTGATGCTTTGAGTTAATCTCTGGATGCCTCGAGTCATGTGGTGTTATTATTAAAAAGAAAGATGTTTTGATCTCATAAGACTCGAGTTAAATGATTAAAATGCTTTTAATAAACATTGTTAACTCCAGTCAAATGTTTTATGCCTCCTCGAATTATCTGTTTGATGTTAATTTTTGGACCAATTGTTTTTGACTCTTGAGTATCAAGTTAATGCCTCAAGTCAATAACTCAAGGCAATTAACTTTTTAACTCAAGTTAAAATACTCAAACTTGCATCTTTCAAAAGCATCATTTTTGACTTGTCCATATCAAGTTGATGACTTAAGTCATTGACTCAAGTCATTCACTTATTAACTCAAGTTAAGTTTTCATTTGGCCATTTGTTTTGAAAGCATCGGGTTTAACTTTTGCATATCAAGTTAATGACTCAAGTCATTAACTCAAGTCATTCACTTATTAACTCAAGTTAAGTTTTCATTTGGCCATTTGTTTTGAAAGCATCGGGTTTAACTTTTGCATATCAAGTTAATGACTCAAGTCATTCACCTTTCATATCAAGTTAAGCTTTCAATTCTCTACTTTTTGGAAAGCATCGACTTTGACTCTTGTATATCAAGTTGATGACTCTAGTCATCAACTCAAGGCAATTACTTTTATACCTCAAGTTAAGAGTCCAACTTGCATCTTTTCAAAGCCATCGACTTTAACTCTTGAATATCAAGTTAATGACTCAAGTCATTAACTTAAGGCATGACTTTTAAACTTCAAGTTAAAACATTAAACTTGTGTATTTCAAAGAGAAAGTCATTGACTCTTACATATCAAGTGAATACCTCAAGTCATTGACTCAAGGCAATTAATATTTGACTTCAAGTTAAAGTTTTCAACTTGTGAATTTTGAAGAGAAAGTCATTGACTCTTGCATATCAATTGAGTGCCTCAAGTCATTGACTCAAGTCAATTATTTTTAAACTCAACTCATGTTTTAAACTCTTTCATCTTGCAACTTTATCTTTCTAAATGCAATTGCCTCGAGTCAAACATTTTACTACCTTGAGTCATTAACTCAAGTTAACTTTAGTTTAACTTGAAGTTAACACTTTCAGTTTTTCAAAATCACCGTCTTTGGAAATTAAAAATCATTCGGTGTGATTTCATTACTTCATATCTTAACTCATGACTATTCCTAATTGCTTTTAATCAGTTTGTTAATGAGTTTCAGATAATTATATCAAAGATTAACATCAAATTGCCATAAAGCAATGTGGGTGTCAGAGAGCATTAAATGCGCTTACCATATCGAGACACAATCTCAACAACCACTCTTTTGAACATTCGAAAGATATTCCTGCTATTCCTATCTTGCAATAAATGCTATTTCACAACGGGCAAAATAGAAGGAATGAAAGAATGTGGTGGCGGTACAAATCCACCTAGATCATTAACGACGAAAGTGACCAATGAAAATTCATCTATCTAACGTCTATATTTAAGAGTCACAATGGATTTATCCAAGCTTCACCAATGGTCATAAATTGCATCAACTATAAATTCTTGAAGCATTGAATTTGCCAACGACTGAAATGATGTGCATTCAATTATAATTTATTACAATCATCTGTTTCGTTAGTTTCATTTAATATCTTCAGATATTCTTGTACTTTAGTATTTATCATTTATCTACTCAGTGAGGAGTTAAACACTATTTGAATATTTGTTTTATCAGTTAAATCTTAAAGTTGTGGCACCTTAAGTGTGGGTGTACAATTACAACTTGTAAAGGGGAGTGAGTCCTAGTGAAAGGATCATCTCGAGTACAGAGTGTGTAATTGTGTCTGTGTTTATCTGATTACAACTTGTAAAGAGGAGTAAGTCCTAGTGAGAGGATTACTCGAGAGTTACAGAGTGTGTAATCAAGTTTCGACCTAGTGAAATCCCAGAGTATTTCTGGGGACTGGACGTAGGTCAAGAGTTGGACCGAACCAGTATAATATCTTGTGCTCATTGTTCTTCTCTTCTTCTCTGTTTAAGTGTTCTTGAGCAATTAGCGAAAGAATTTTATAATCACCTATTCACCCCCTCTAGGTGATATTCCATCTTAGAAGACCCATGTGAAGTAGCTCAAAACCAAAGTCGTTGCTCAAACAACAATTGTTTCTCTGAATCCTTTTACAGGCTGCTATGGTTCTTGATTTTGTTGCGCTGGATTTTTAGGAACTGCCCGTGTAAAGGTATCTGACTACTGCTTCTGGTATTGACCATCTTTGGTCACATGAGTTGAAATTTATCGATTCCCCACGGTCGGCGCCAATGTTTTGTTATAGAACACAGATGTCTAGCCTCGATGGACTATTATATTGATATTGGATCGAATAGCTCTCTCCTAGGTATCTAAGAATGAGATACCTGTGAGAATAGATGACACTGTGTACAGATATGAAGACTTTCGCCAAAAGGGGTGGTGTATGTGCACAATGACGGCTGAATAGTAAATTAGAGAGAGCATAGAATGTGTGTACCTTTTAGGTTAACCTCGTACTTATAGGGATTAACTTAGGGTTAAGGTTTGGACCTGTGGGCCTCTGTGCCTCCAAGCCCAAACGTTGTGCTGTCATGCCTGTCTCATGTTGATTGCTTCTTGTTGGGTCACACCTTGGATGGACCTCATATTTGAGTCAGTAACAATTTTTTAAATTTTTTTGGGACATTAAATAATGGATTTATCTATTCTAAACCTCAAATGACTTTATAAATAGGATCCTAATACTAGTTAAAGTAATACAAATTGGAATGTTACAATCAACTTCAAGCAGTTTATACAAAACCATGATATTTTCCAGGTTCTTCTCTTCGATGATCACAAGGCATACTTTGATTTATAAAAGGGTTTGTATAAAAGTGCTATTTTTAGAAATTCATTCGGATAATATTTCATACTTTCTAAGTGCCAATTAATGTTTACCTTGAATTGGATTATGATCTTGCTCTTTATGTTGTGAAAGGAATATTGACATTATTGCATCCATATGATGCCAAATTTTATATATTTTTATTTTTAGAGCTGGCGTTCCTCCTTTATTTTTTATATCCGCGGCCTTCTTTTGCCTTAAAACGTCGCAATTTTTGTGCAAAAATAGCTGATGCCTCTTTATTTTTTATTTTTTATTAAATATTTTAGGGTACTTGATTGGTATTAAAAAGATACTTTATGATCTTGATCGATACTGAAAAAATACATCATGATCTTGAAAAATTATTTTGGCATCTTTAAAAAATATTTCAAGGTACTAACCGATACTTGAAAAATGTTAATTCTCTATGTGTTTTGATGATTACTAACAATTGTAAACATTGTATGGATGTGTTTGGATAAGTTAGTAGTTTGTTAAAACTCATGGATTACAATCCAAAACACGCTGTCAGCGCCAAACTCGAGCCTGGATTGGCATACTCGAGTTTGCCACTAACAGAGAGCTAAACTTGCAAATTAGCACTTTGAACTTGAAACTAAACCAGAGGTTTGCTTTTGAGAGTCTTTCTAAAGCCTTCTCATATTTTGTGTAAACTCGAGTTTACAAAAGGAAACTCGAGTTTGCGAGAGGCCGAGAGCATTCTGACTTAAAAACACTTTTAAACTCGAGATCTCTATTTATAAACCTCAAGTTTACACTTCCAGAGAAAATCTTCAAAGAGTTTACAAAACCTGTAAACTCGAGTTTATGGAAACAAACTCGAGTTTATCCCTGGTGGGAAGAATTTTCAAATTCATAAACTAGACACTATTCTTTTAGAACAAAGTTTTTCTCCAGTTTGAAAATTCACAAGAGTTTACAAAACATGTAAACTCGAGTTCATCATTGCAAACTCGAGTTTACACTTGGCCGAGAGCCTTCAAGAAGTTTAACCAAAGTAAACTCGAGACTGTCCTTCATAAACCTCCAGTTTACTTCAGGCCGAGAGCATTCAAAGTTTTTGAACTAAACAAACTCGAGGTTAACTTTCATGAACTCGAGTTTAAGTCTTACAGAGAGCAAAGCATTTTTAACTTAAGAAAACTCTAGAGTTTGCACTTGAAACCTCGGGTTTACATTCGAAAGCTAAAACTAAGTTTTGTCTTAAACAGTGTCAAACTGGAGCCTGTCTACTAATAGACTCGAGTTTGTGCTTGTGCTCAAAGATGCTCCAAAGTTCAAAATCGTGACTTCCTCTCTGGATGGAGGAAACTCGAGTTCTCTGATTGGAAACTCGAGTTTAAACCAACCCGAGAGCAAAGAAGTTTTATTGTGATAAAAACCTCCAGTTTTAGATTGCAAACCTCCAGTTTAAATGTTTTGAACTTAAAATGCTTTTATTCGGCCGAAACTCCAAACTCGAGGTTAAATGAACCAAACTCGAGTTCACATCGCTGATTCAGAAATTTGAATCTAACGAATTTGGAAAACCTACTTGTTTGAACTTAATACTTTCCAGAATTAATCTCTACTATTCCTAGCTATGTTTAACAACTTTATTTGTGAGTTTCAGATTGTTTAGAGATTGTTTATTGAAGGTTTAAGGCAAAAGCAAAAAGTGATGTCGAGTCATTAAATGCTAAGTCCAGAAAGTTGCATACTTTTGGGTAATCCATCTGCACACAGTTGCAAAGCATTAAAGAATGATTTCTACAACAAGCAACTGCTTCTCCAACAGATTAATCCAGAGGAAGTCAACTCGGATCACACGAGCATTTGGATTAAGTGGAGATTAGAGAGAAGAAGACTGAACCACTCCCTAACCTTTTCTGAACATCTCCAAGGGATCTATTAGGGAAATCAACGGTCATTTAATGCACTCTGAGTATAAATAGAGTTGCATTGAAGTCTTCACTACAACTACATTTGCTGAAATCGAAAATCATACAAGTCTGCATTTATTTCTCCAGTTTTCATCTGTGTAGTATCATTTGATACATAAGCTTTAGTGTTTAACATTATCTACTCTTAGAGAGAGTTTCCACTTGTAAATCATTTATTGTAAAGAACCACAAGTCAAAGGACTTGGTGGTTGGGTTCATTGATTACAACTTGTAAGGGGGAGTGAGTTCTAGTGAGAGAACTATCTTGAGTGCGAGTGTGTAATCAAGTGTTATAGTGAAAATCTCAAAGAGTCGGAATTTGGATGTAGGTCAAGTTGTTAGGACCGAATCGGTATAAATCTCGTGTCAGTGCTCTTCACTTTGCTTTGTTCATCTCTGATTTTATCACTTGAAAACAGAGTCATCTTCGAAAATTTTTAGAATACCCAATTCACCCCCCTTTTGGGTATTTAGCTCCACTTTCAAAAAAGATATTTCATGATACTAATGATACTGAAAAATACCTCATAATCTCGTAAAATTATTTTAGGATCTTGAAAAAATATTTCAGGGTACTGAATGGTATTAAAAGGATACTACTTTGGTGTTGAAAAAAATACTTCATGATGTTGAAAATATATTTTAAGATCTTGAAAAAATATTTTAGAGTATTCTTTGGTATTACAAATATAAGGCATGATATTTCTTTAAGATTCCAAAATAATTTTCAAGTTCATGAAGTATTTTTGAGTACCAGTTAGTGTCATGAATTATCTTTTTAATATCATTCAGCACCTAAAAAATATATATATATATATATATATTTCTTAAAAAAGAGGCACCAGCTGTTTTTTTGCGGCAAAACGGCGGTGTTCCATTGCAAAGGAGTGCAGCGGATATAAAAAGTACAGGAGGAAAGCTAGCTCCTGTTTTTTTATGTATTGGCTTAGGTCCTTTGCATCATTTCTTCCACTGCATCTGCTACATTAAACGCGCCATTTTGGCAAAAAGCTAACACCGATCCTCTTTTTTTTTTTTAAAAAAAAAAATTTAATTTCAAACACTGTTGGGTAGTAAAAAGATAATTCGGGAGACTCGAACCGTATTGGAAAAATTCTTCATGATCTTGAAAAAATATTTTAAGATCTTGAAAAAATATTTCAGGATACTGACTGGTACTAAAAAAAATACTTCATGATCTTAAAAAAATTATTTTTGGATCTTGACAAAAATGTTCAGGGTACTAATGAGTAATAAAAGGATACTTCAGCATAATGGCTAATACTGAAAAATAATTCATGATCCTAAAAAATTATTTTAGGATCTTGAAAAAATAGCCTAAAGTATATTTTTAGTAGCAGTCAGTACCTGAATTATTTTTTGAAGATCCTAAAATAATCTTTTTAAGATCCTGAATTATTTTTTCAGTACCAGCTAGTACCCTGAAGTATCCTTTTAGCACTAGTAGTACTCTAAAATAATTTTTCAACATTCTAAAATAATTTTTCAAGATAATGAAGAATTTTTCCAGTATGATTCAATCTCATAAATTATCTTTTTACTATCAGGTAGTATCTGAATTTTTTTATTAAAAAAAAAAAAGAGGATCCGGTGTTAGCTTTGCCCCAAAATGGCACGTTTAATGCAGCAGATGCAGTGAAGGGATTGCTGCAAAGGACCTAAGCCAATTCCGCATTTTTATGGTACTAAGAAGTTTCCATTAGGAACACACCTTTTATGATTGTACGGTTTGAATGGACACAACCTTCAACTTTGCCCTCCTGCATCACGTGTCAAGTTAATTTGCAAACGAGCCTATACATTTTCTTAAAAATATAAGTGTTCAACGCGACATAATTGAAATTAAAATTCTTATGATTTCTAACATTATTGGACATAATACAATGAAGTTTGAAATTAATGAATTATGGAGTTTTTCAATGTTGTAGTTTCATTATTTCCTCTATTAAACATGGATGGATTACCCAAGGGTTGTATAGAGGGTAATTGATCTTAATTAAATTTTAGATAAACAAGGTCGCAGTTTTGGGCTTAGTAGATCAAGAATCCACAGGAACTTCAATGGGTAGGTCATAGTTTTTTCTTCTATGTTTTTTCCTCTTTGTTAGTTTCTCGTGCTCTCTGTTCTTAGATTTTCTATCTGTTTCTCTGTTTCGTGCGTCCATTGTTTACTATTATATTTCTGGCTTTCTTCTTTTCTGGGTTTAGTTCTTAATTTGGTGACGGTGTTTCTGGGTTTTCATCTCTGGTTTCATAAATCTAAGGCTCTGTTTGTTAAATTTTCTTGGAGTTTTACCTTTTGATTTCTTTTTTAATTTTTTGGTTGGCCTAATGGGTTCTATTTGAGGATTCCTTCTTGTTTTTCTTTTTTTGAGCTTACTAGTACCTAGCTACTTTCCTTTTTGGGTCTCGGGCTTTCTTCTTTCCACGGTTATTCCTTGTGTTTTTTCCCATCCCTTAACGATTGGTTACGTCTCTTTCATTTTCCCACTTCTACTTTATCATGTATGAGATAATTTCCTAAAGAGGGTTTTATTTCTTCTTCTTCCTTTGTACTATGATAATATTAGTTTGGATCCGTTCTAGAATAAGGCCCGGTTTGTTACGTGGAAGATTTGAGGAAGGAAAGGAAAGGAAGATTATGAGGGAACTTTAAAAATGTGAGCTGTTTGGTATACTAGGGAAAGGAAGTTGGTTGAGGGAAAATGAAATGTTTGGTATAAAGAATTTGTTGTTGGTTAAATGGAAGATTAGGTAAAATTTTGAGATTGCCCATGAACAAAAAGGAAAAAAAAGTTGATAACTGATTTGAACTGTTTTGGCGCGACATGAATGAACCCTAGAACAAAAGTGCAAAGTAAAATTGAAGTAGATGGCGATGGCGTGTGAAATTGTGATGACGACGGGCTCCCGATGGTGACAAGGACGACGAAGATGGAAGGAATTAGCTGCGGAAAGCTCGAAAGTATATGCAATGAGCTGTAGCAACGAGTATGAGAAGAGAAACAGGGAATATTAGCATTGAACATTGAACCCAGGAGATGGTATAGAGCTTGAAGAATGATTTTCGAAAAAATGACTGCTAAACCCCTAACTAGTATGAAGTCGCTCAAAAGGAGTTTGTTGGGTTGGGGAAACAGTGGTGACTATGAAGGAGTGAGGAAAATATGGCATTGGTTCATGTGACTATAAATTAATCAGCACAATGAAGCAGCCACATTACAATAACGAAAATGATATCTGTTAAAAAGGCCACAGGAAGTATGAAAAATTGCAGTTGTGAGGAGGATGAAGAAGAAGACAATAACATGTATACAATATGCAAAACAGGACCATTGGTTGCTGTCAAAATGGGCAATACAAATGAACCAATCCGAAGCACAGAAACATTTTGACAGATTCCATCGCAATTTATTAATAATCTTTAGTCAATGCAAGGTGTGTGAAAGCAATTAAAATAAAGCAATTTGGCCTTTTGAAATGTTGCATAAGAAGGCAAGGAAGAACAAAAATGGAAATTGAACTTGTCAAATGCTACGAAACAATAAAGTTGAACCAAGACATGACAGAAGTAGAAAGCCAAAGCACACAATGAAAATAAATGAAGGAAATTGGCCTTTGCAAATGCTGCATAAAAGTAAACAGAACCTTGGACATGACAACAACATGAGGCAGATTCAGATAAATGGACATAAATGATACCATGTGAACTCTATGGTGAAAGGAAATAAAATGAAGGGAATTGGCATTCTCAAATGCTGTATAAAAAATAATTGACCATTTTTTCACAAGGTGCATGAGGCACCCAAAAATTGCACACACAGTAACATAGAATAAGCATCAGTCATCAGTTTTCACGTGATAGGAAAAAACAAAAGCTGAAGTTCAAACAAAACAACAAAGTTTGAACTCCCATCACAACATGTAAACCATATCTGCAACAGTGAAGTATCTGTCATACCATGTGAACTATAGGGTGAAACGAAATAAAATGAAGGAAATTGGCTTTTTCAAATGCTGCATAACAATTAATTGTAAACTTTATGACAAAGTGCACCCTAAACCCAAAAAGTAGCTGGCTAAACCTAATGTCAGACATGAACTCTAATAAATGTAGAAAATGTTAAAAGACAGTAGCATAGATTAAACATCATTGAACTCTTTAAACATGATAGGGAAACACAAAAGTTGAAGTTCGAACCAAACAACAAAGTTCAAACTATACATGATAGCATGTAAACTATGTGAGCAACAGTGAATTAGCAGTCAAAACAACAAAAAACATAGTCAATACTGTATTGGTTCATTACATTTAACTCAAAACATAAAAGATAAAAAACTTTGTCCCTAGTTCTTCTTCTTCTTCTATGATGGGGACCTCTTTGGACCGGTGTGCCTAGGCAATGATGTCGTGAACCAGTGAGGTTCACTGGGATAAACATTGGGCCAGTAGGCCATCGACTTGGAGGACAAATTGGTATTAGATTTGTGAAGACATGGGGCAAATTCTCTGCTGTAAGGACGAAACTGAAGCTTGATGCGGGAATGAACCTTAATGGAACAACGTCTGATATGTTCCTGGAAGGGGCAAGAGGAGGGTTCACTGGTTCAGGCAGAGGAACAATAGACAATGGGGGTGATTGGATTCAACTCCTCACCTTCACCTACTTGCGCATTAGGTGGGGTTCCTCTAGACGCATGGTCACCTTTCTCTTCATCATCATCCCCTCCTTGTCTGCCTCCGGTGCCTTCACCCACAACATGATCAGTGACATCCGCAGCCTGTCCTGTCCCTAAACCCTAAACGGTCATCCCCTTCCTTCTCTGCTTCTTCATTTCTACTGCTTTCATCCCTACCCTCATGGTCATCATCTTGGTCACCATCTCCTTCCTTCTCTCCTTCTTCTGTGATGCTATCATCCCCACCCTCATGGTTAGAATCATGGTCACCATTCCCTTCCTTCTCTCCTTCTTGTGCTATGTTGCTATCATCCCCAGGGTCAGAATCATTGTCACCATCCCTTTGCCATCATTCAAAGATCTATTGGATGACTGTTTGGGGACAACAGGGATTTGCATTCTATGCAGAGCTTCACATCAAATTCAGGAGTCCATATGGGGGGTTCACCTTCATGAAGATACCAAACCTTGTGCTTTTGTAACATCAGAGACACAATGGAAGGGTGTGGCAGTTCAGAATTTTTATTGGCAGGAAATGCAACCTTCAGCATTATGTCAATGATCCTCTTGCCCATATGAAATGGCTTCCTCTTGATCAAGCAGCAGAGGATTTGTTTGCCCTCAATGCTTATGGTTGTGTAGTGCTTGCCTTATTTAGAAGTTCCTACTATACAGATAATGCAGGACCCTATACTTATCCATTTGGGACCCTATACAGATAAAGCAGTAGATGATGAAGCCCTGCACAGACCCAAGCAGAGGCAGCTGCTTGGGTCTATGAAGGGCTTCATCATCCTCTGTTGCCCCTCCCTCTAGCAACAATTTATCCATTTCCTCTCCAATAAAGCATGTATCTGTGGACTGTGCAGCCTTAATCCCTAACCAATTAAGGATTTTCTTCTCATTCAATTCAATGGTTTGGCCCCTAACACATGTTGACACTACTTTAGTTCTAGATAATCTCAGGTTTGAATAAAACACCTTCATAATAGACTCACTGTAAGGCAAACTCAACTTCAACAGTCCCCTAAATGGTCTAAGAATGGTGTCTAGGCCAAATGGATAATCAATTTCAAATGAGTCCATCCTAATCCTACTCATTTTAGACAGACTACGGCCTACTAACCTCATGTTATACTCTTCAAGTTTGGACTGATTGAAGTCGGCCTTCGATTTAGGGATGATACTTGCCCTCTGTTGCAGTCTCATTTTCTTATACAATTTGGAACTCACCTAATCGACATGCTCATTCTCTTCATCCTCGTCCTTAGTGGAGTCAGAACCTTCTTCGATGTTTGTGGTTTCCCAGTCTTTGTCTTTCCTACTGGAACTCACATCAACCATTTTCCCCTTCCTTTTTCTGTCATCCTCTGCCTTTTGTTTTTCTTGCTTTGGAGAAGAGTCAGACATGGACTGTGCATCATCATTCGAAGGGGCCTTCCTCTTCCCAGTCACTGGAGTGTGATGGTTCTTCTTAGCAGCCCGTTTCTTTTTCCTCGATTCTTTAGCCTTAAGTTCTCTCTTCCACTTTGCTGCTTCTGCATACTCATCATAGGCATTTGGGTCTTTGGTCGTCTCCTTTGACCTCCCACCTCGACCACCCCATTGTAGTGTTGCCCTGTGCTTTCTAAAAGCTTCAATGTCTTCCATTGTAATGCCCAACTCCTTCAAATGGTTATCAGTTCTTCTTGGCTTCCCCATTATCAACAGCTTACGTATCCGGCTGTGGGTAACTGCTAGGAAGGTCAACTCATAGAGGGAAACTTAGGTTACTAGGTTTGATTGTGAAGTCATGGATTAACTGGACCTGTTTCAGGTTCACTAGCAACAACAGAGGAAAAATGAGTTGAAGACGATGTCGAATGTCCTGGGTATGAGTTTGAAGCTCTAAAATTCGACAAATCACCTGAGGTTAGTGAAAACACAATGTGAAAAGGGTAGGGCTTGTTTGGGGAAGAAGCAATCATTTTATTGGCATAGGTATAGCAGTGGAGAACAGAGTAGGGGCAACAACATTTATTAGCTGACGTTCGAACTGCTCCATGAAAAATAGGTTATTTGATTTATAAAAAACCGGATGCCATACTAACAACCATTACACAAAACCCACTACTTTTAATTAAATGCCATTATTTAATTGAAAACAGAAGTGTGGTGATGTGTTTCCCTCTAGTACATGGATTAACATAAAAATTGTGTAATTAAAGACATTGTCAGTTAAATATGCACTCACTTGTCTGAAAGGGATTTAGTCGTTTGAACTTTAGTCCAAAGTTCGAACGTGACCAAACGCTGTGATAGTCAATGATGTGAGATGGGGCTCATCATTTGGAAGTTCGTACTTGGGCTAAACGTTCAAATGTTTTAGCCTTAAAACATAAAGCAATTTCACCAAAATGTTGATAGTAACAAACCATGACCATATGTTTATCAATAACATCAGTTTCACAGGGAACAGAACATTTGATAGAAACCTAACTTCTACATATGTTGAATATTAAATAGTATTCACAACTTGTGCTATGTTTGTTTGTTACAAGAAGCAAGTACATTTAGGAAAAACCCAAAATGCAAAACACTAAACAAGAATATTGCAATTGGTATTAACCACTTTTATACATTCACAAAATAGTGAGTACATGCCTTGCACCAACCAAACTACAAATGACCTAAATGACAATACATTTACACAATTCAACGTAACAGCATGCAACACACAAACTTTATGCCATGTTCAGTTTTCCCTGAACCTTTGAACATGGTCAAAAGTTTCCGCTATTGCATATAACTGTGGACTATACAAAAAGACAGATATAAACACCTGTGTTTGCGGAAATGCATTTACAAAAGACAGATTAGTGTCCAAAAATGAGTGACACATCTGAATTACCCCTGGCCAATCAAAAAATAGCAAAAACAAAAAAAGATAGCTATTTACTCCACACTCTTAGACTACATTACTATGCACTGCTGCTATAGGGTTTACTGATTCAGCAAGGTATGGATCCATGAAAGCTTAAACTGTGGAAGAATGGTTCCAAATGCCTTCAGCAGCTTGTTAGACGCAAGGATCTTTATATGGGCAATGTTTTCTCATTCCAAGTGAAGTCCTCAACTTGCAGTAGCTCCACGAACAAGTCATCTTCTTTGGTAGCAAGTTCAACTTCCCTATCTTGCATTGACATCATATTGTCTAGCTTGTCAAACTTAGTACCGATGGTCTTGTCCAATTGTGTCACTATATCTCGTAAGGCATCATCAATGACTTTTGCATTGTTTAGTTTGTGCTTCTTCTTTGGACTTAATAATGCATCAGTTGGATTTATTGGGTGGTAACAGGTTCATTTTTGTTTGTGACAACTTAGATTCATTAGGAACATTATGTGGTGTATCCAGAAGGTCATCATCTTCAAGATTAACCTGTTCCTCCATTGCCCCAGGGCACTCTCCTTCATCCCCGATGACTCTGTCCTTTCCCAAACCATGCATAGAGAATCAAAGTTTGGTAAAGATTTGGTATGAAATTCCTTGTGCTTAGGATGAGCCTGCACTTTGACAAGTAGGTGAATTTATGAAATGCAAGACACTCATGCATAAAATACATGAGTAAAGTAATAATTTGAACACGATTTTAGGATCACATACCTTCAGATACTCATCCTAAACATCTTCATCTGCAATAACAAGTTTTGTCTCTGGATCCCAACCAAATCCAGAGGTGTTAGGGCCGTAAACCATGTCATAGGCCGTCTGCCATAGCCACTTCAATGTCTTTAGTCTGGAGGTGATGTGAGCAGTTGCTTTTATGTCACATCCAGGTAGCTTGGTCTCCATCATGGTCTACAAGGCATTCATATATCCAACCTTGAACCTATTGTCCGCCATGAACTTTTGGTCCAACCTCAAACCAACAAGGCATTCGACCAAGAGCCTATCCTCAGTTGCACTCCACATTTTGATCCTCGTACCACATGCCTGTTGAGATGGATCCATCTAAAAAAACACTGATTAAGACAAAAATATTGCAAGTATCCTTAATGTTAACATAACAATGAAGTAACAATAAACCACACTACAACACTCATAGAGGAAAAGATGAAGTTAATTGAAATTCAGATTGACATATCATATGACTGTTGTTTATAACATAAACATATGGAATAAAATGTTCTTAATCTTAGCAATACTTGTGTACAACATTATCAGTTATCTCTATGCGACAAAGGTAGCTAACATCTCATTACAACTTGTTCCTTATAATTATTCAAGACATCACTAGTTTCCATAGGAACTATAGGCGTGTTCTCAACCGTTGCAAGTCCAGTCTCAAAGAACTCAAGCTGCTCATTAAGGGGATCTTGAACACTCTCCCGATGAATGAGATTATGGAGCAAATAACAAGCAACGATGTATCTATTTTGTAGCCTTAATGGATAAAAAGATGGGCTCCTTAATATTGCCCACCGTAACTTTAGTATGCTAAAGCACCTTTTTATTACATTTCGAGCCACAGAATGTCGCATGTTGAAACACTCATGCGTAGTTTAGGGTTGATATCCTTATCGCCAGTCATTAATGTAGTACCTTTGACCTCTAAAGGAGCCAAAAAACCTTGGCAATTACTGTACCATGCATCCACCAAGTAGTAGTTCCCTAAGCAAACAAATACAAGTTAATGAAGAAAAGTATAACTTAATTTAAACCAACTAACACACCCTCACATCGGTACCTAGCAGTACTCTTAGCCCATGTGGTCTCCTTATAGCATCTCGCAGAACCTTCCCATCCGCAGCTGAGCCTTCCCACTCGAGGAAAAAAAATATGAATTGCCTGTTCGGTAAGCATACCCCAAGGACATTACTTTTACCTCTCCTTTTCTATTTCGGTACCTCCCCTTGTGTACTGCAGGGACTTGAACACGTATGTGCGTGCCATCTAATGCATTGAGGCACCCCTAAAATGGGGAAAAAAAATTCACCATTAAGGTTAAACCAAAGTTTTAATACTCAGTTAAACTACTTACACAATAACATCATGTACATATCTTGAACCACTTCTAACGATGATCATTTGAGTCCTCCGGAATTGTCTCTGGTTTCTTCAAAAGCAATGATTGAAGTATAATGGTGGCATTGAGCACTAGTTTGAAGTATCTACTTATGGTTTGTCCTGACCTTCTAAGCTCAAACTAAATTACTCTATTCTTCACATGATGGGCCAATATGTGAAGGAACATAGCCACTTGCTCATCAACTAGCATATGTTTAGTTGCTCTCAATTTGCTAATCGTGTCTAACATGTGACACGATTTATCAAATGTTGCCTAGTACATCCTAATTTGGTTGAAGCAAGTGGTGTCACTACTATATATCATCACCTTCAAATTCTCTCTCTTGGCATGAAAATCTAGTATAAACGTCCTATCTTGTAACTGCCTCGGTCTACCTGCTCCCATAGCTACTATCATCATCACAAGTATGGTCCTCACTGCTAGTAGCAAAACTCAGCACCTAGTAACATTCTAACCATTTTCCGTCTACGTGGCTCCATACTTACACAATTCTCGACCAAACCAATTTCCTTTTTATCGTAATCCACTACTCCTCTTTAGAAACTACCACTATTTAACATTCAAACATTTCTATCTTTCATCCCATCGGCTTAATTTAAACCACTACTTATGTCCAACATGACATTCACTGAATTAACGTCCCACATCAAACGTTCAAACTGGGTTGTCTGGTTCAAATGTAATGTTCAGTTGCTTTTTTCCCACATTTCATCATTCACAGAACAACAACACAATGTACACAAACAAAACAACATATTTTAATTCATTGCAATTTCATTCAATTGTGTAAATCATTTAACAGTGTCCGTGTCTCATTAATACACAAGAATATAAAAACCATTAACACTCTTCTTTGTCTCTGTCCCCAACGTGGAAGCATATAAACCGTGTCTGTGTAAAATTGCTTGCATTCAAGTGTGTGTGTGTGTCCCCCCAACTTGAATCAATAGGCTTTCCCAAGGCTCCTAAACCTACTAGTAAATCACACATTTTGTCCAACATTTTCACTCTCTCGGCAACATTTTAACATTCCCGCTTCTTTCGGATGGAAAGCACCTTCCAAAGGTTGATGGAAGATTCACAATGGCGGGAATGTTACACGAAGGAAGATGCACCAACTAAACACGTTTTTGGCGTGGGAACTCTCGTATCTTCCCTTTCCATCACGCACTTTCGCGCTAACAAACAGTCCATAAGAACCCAAGTTTGAGTCTCTGGAACTAAACACAACACAAATTTAATGGCATCTCTAGACTCGGTTTGGATCTGAGGATAGCACACCTCAACAATGGTTAGACATTCTTCGCCAACTTGTTTGCTGCAACTTCTTTCTTTATACCTTCAGTTTTATTTTTAGTTCCACTGTTATTTTTCCTCCCTCTGCAATTATGTTTTTTTTACTCAGTCATCTATATATGTTTTAGCTCTATTCTTTTTTACAGTTTCCCTATTAGTCGTAAGGTATGAAGTTTTACTGCATGCACTTGGATAGTAAGGGATACTATCAGCTAGTGTATATTGGTATTTAGTTGAATGGAATATGTTATATATTAAGATGAGCTCTGCTTCCAGTATCTCATGAACTATTGGGTACTGGGAATTTATCTGGTGCCTGGTGGTATAGTATTTATCTTTCATGTTCTAGGCTAAGGCTATGATACTGTGATCTTTTGGTTGCCATTGGTAAATTTTGATGCTCTTTCTTTCCTCCTCACATTTTAATATTTTATTGACTTGATATGAAATGCCTACAGCAAATTTGATATTAGGGCCTTTTGATTTCAATGATCCTATATTCTTGCAATTATTTGCTGTACATTGCTTTTGGAATGATTTAAACTTTCTGTTTTTGTCTATAGGTTTCCATCTCAGCTTGGGTTCAAATAGGGCCAAAAAACAAAGCTCAACCCCTTGCCTTAAATTTGATTTATACAATATTTACCCTTAGCTATGATAATTCCCTACACATTGAGAAAGAACCTTGAGTTAGTTTAAATTTTGAATTGTATTTGCTTTGGAAACTTAAGGATTGGTTTTGGAACTATGGATAATTGGGTGCTGTGAGTTTACCAGCTTATTAATCTGAATTACTGTCAGCAAAATTTGATTTCCCCCTTCCAGTTACCTAATAGCAAAGATTATAGAAGGAATGAAGCCGAGTGGCCCTTATTGATTATAGAACAATGGTTCAAGATTGCATAGAAGCTTCTTGAAGTGTTAGGGACCTCAATAATGGTATGCATGATTTTGTAAGTCCTTGATGATACTATTAGGAATTGCTATTGTTAGTTAGTATTAGTATTTAGGGGTCCTAGAGACAATCTATAAGGACAAATCAATATCATTTCTACATTGTAGTATTTCATTATTAATGAATGAAGACATTTTATTTTTATTATATTTATGCCTCGCCTTTATTTTAGGGTAAATATGTGTTTGAAGATAAAAGCCTTAAGAATAAAACATGTGTTATTCTTGAGGATCAATGATAGAGATTATGATCATGAGAACTCGAGAGCACTGGATATGTATTGCCTAAAACTTGTTCCTAGTCTTGAATCACCAAGAAAGGGCATTGATGATCTCAATAAGACCAGTACGACATCATTTACATGTATGAGATACAAGGTAGAGACCTCATGGAATACAGGCATGGTGATGCCTTAGCTGATGTCGTGGGTGGATCTGTTGGAGAACATATAGCACCAAACTGACCTGCCGAGAGACTCCACAAAGATTCATTGTAGAGAGTATCATTGCATATGTAAAGCCTCTCATCGTTTGATAGTGTGGATCATCCTGGACTTACGGATTGAACACTATGTCCTAAGGTTATAGTTTGACTGTACATCTCTATTCGCTTGAAAATGAGGAGAACAATGTACTCTTGGGTGTAACTCGAATACATGAGTATAGATGGACATGTTGAGAGGACTCACAGTCCCCTATAAGGGATTAGGCATTCACAAGACCGATAGAGCTTGGATAGCTTCTAATTAACTTGGGAGTCTGTGCTCACAGCAAGTGATCATGAAGAATCATGATCCGTTATAGAGTTAACATAAGAAGATTCCTAGTTCTGTGAAATAGCTACATTTAGTCAATTAAGAGAGATGATACTCTATCTTTGCTCTTGACTAAATGTGAATGATGATGTGAGGGATGATGTCTGCACGATATCTAAAATGAAAGGTAGATCACTTAATCAACTCAATTAGTTCTGGGGTTGTAGAACATTGCTAGTGTCTTATGAGGTCATTAAATAAATTGGGTCCGTTAAAGGAGTTTTAATTGGTTCAAGTTTATTTATGTCAGTGACTAATTGGGCCCAATGGGTCACACACAAAAGTTATTCCCGATTGCTTAAAATTAGCAAACTTGGGCCAATAATTGTTATTGAGCTTTATCAAGAGTAAATGTGCAATTGGATTGGAGTGAGACTCCAAGCCCAATAAGAAGCAAAATGGCGTCACATATATGATCCCTAGTAGGAAATCAGTTTCTCCACAAAAGGGCTCAAATGTGTTGGAAGACCCAACAAGGTCTTAGGCCAAGTTGAATTTGGAATGAATTTTGAATTGAAGTTTGAAATTTAAATTTAAATTTTAATTCAAAAGGTTAGGTTATAAAAGATGATTTTGAATTATTTAATATATATACACACACACACATACATAAAGATCCAATAATGATTGGATAAAGATAGGATAAATAATAAATGATGATTGAATTAAAAATGAGATTTTGAATTTTAGTTTAAGATATGAATGTGATTCATCATCTTAAATTATTAGTCAATTAATCAATTAAGATATAAATATGATCCATCATCTTAAATGATTGATTCAATTAATCAATCAAGATATGAATGTGATTCATCATCTTAAATTCATTCAATCAATCAATATTTGAATTTAATTCATTGTAATTTGGATTTTCCAATTCAAGTTTGGATTGGACCTTTCTTGTAAACACTTAAATTAGGGTTAGACTCTTATAAAGTGCTAATTTTTGGTGTGCCTTGGGGTTGCATGTTTATCTAGGAGAAAAACAAGATGCCTTATGCTCTTTAAAATTTCCGTCTTCACCAAGGTTTAGAGAGAAAAGGGTGCCATCCACAAGGGCAAGGTTCCAATGATCTTGCTTCTCATATCTTCAACCCAATAACAAGAAACAACTACCTTCTTGAAAAGTTAAAAACCCAAGGAAACCAAACCTCAACCTTGTCTTCACCTAGTAAGCATTCAAGGAGTGGGAGGTTTCAAGAGAAGGAGTTCTCATTGCAATCGGGGGATAGCTGTGTGGATCAACATTAGAGGACATCAAAAACATTGAAGTCTTCAAGTGATATAAGGTAATATTAATCTCCAATAGCTGTGTTATCAAGTTATCATAATCCCCAATAGTTGTTTTAATGAGTAATCCGAAGCTCATGAATATTATAAATTGTTATGAATTCTCATGAGCACCGTAAAGAGTTACGGATTAATATTAATAACTAATTAATGTAATGAGTTAAGGTTAATAATTCATGAGGACCGAAGGAATTACGGGTTTTAGCAATGATTAAACAATTTTTTTGTTTTCAAACTCATGAAACTTTGCATGAAAGTAATGTAATAGACAAAATTAACCAACAATTAGAACTTTCCTGCCAGAAAAATTAATTGAAGAAACTGCATTTGAGTTGTTGCTATTAGTGCTTGAAATCTTTGGTTTATCACTCTAACCATTATTGTGTTGCGCAAGTATACAAGGACATCGGGTAGAGAGACAATGAAAGGTACAAGAGAGAATTCAAAAAGTTGATCACAACCACTTCACTTGCACAAAGTGATTTAGTTACTGATGATCTCATTGCCATTGAATATAGGACTTTGGAAGAGAGAAGAGTTACAATTTAAAGAAGTTGAAGATCAATGTTTTTGCTTTAGTAAAGCCTAATATGCTTAGAGAGTTAGAGTTGCGTTTTGAATTTGATTTGGTTAGGTATAAGGTTGTTTTAAAATTTAAAAGTGTTGTATTTTGTGAATTGGAGATTAAATGCAAAGTGAACACACCATAAGGTAATATTCTGAAAATTGACTTAGAGCACTTTGCAGCATAAGGATTGCTTTGCTATTGAGAGGGACTTGCCTTCTATCATTCTCATCATATTTTTCTTCTAGCTTTGGAGTTCTAACTCCATCTTCAACTATGGCGGGAGCATAGTCTCCTCTCTCGAGCACTCTCAATAGACCATATTCGATGGCCAATACAAAGACTTTGAACTTAGCCTTCCTGAAGGAGTAGTGCTTAACATAGAAACCCGCTGGTCTGTTAATTGAAGCTCCATTAGGTAATATTCCATCCATGTTTATCCTTCTCGAGTTGTTAGGCTCTTTTAAGAAGACTTTGGTTTGATACCAAATGTAAATGTAAATCACCAAGAGGGGGTAAAACACCAAGCTCTCTTAAAAAATTTCTTTTTTAAACACAAAAAAATTTCTTTTTAAACACTTAAACAGCAGTAACCAAAACAGGATCAAACAGAGATAGAGAAGAAGAGCTTGACATAGGAAGATTTATACTGGTTCGGTCTTAACTCTTAACTCTTGACTTATGTCCAGTCCCAAAACACTTTGGGATTTTCATTATCATTAAGATCAGATACACATTCTCCACTCGAAAGTTATCCTCTCACTAGGATACACGCCCTTACAAGTTATAAACTGATAACTCAACCTCAAATTCCCACAACTTTGAGATTTTACAATGAATGATAATCAATAAGAAACTCTCTTAAAGAGCAGATGAAATAATCACTGAAGTTCAATGTATCAAAAGATACTTTACAGTTGAGTAGGAAATACTAAATGCAAATAACACTTGATAGCTTTTCATTTTTTTGTATTCTAGTTGTTGTTGAGAATTGAATGCTTCAGCTTATATATGTTGGAAGCATTAAATGACCATTGGGAACATTAATGTAACCGTTGGAGACATTAATGAAGCTGTTAGGTTGCAACTAGGTCCATTCTCTCTCATGCTTTGAGTTAATCCAAATCTCAGACATTCTTATTGACTTTCCTTAAAATAAATCTGTTGGATGATGTGGCTTTCATAAGTGAAAAAGAAAACATTTAAACATTTGCAATGTCCAGAAAATAATTTGCCAAAAGGGTGCTAAGTTTTTGGACCAACAATAAATGTTCTGACATCACCTTTTGCTTTTTGCTTAATCTTCAATCTAATACTCATTTGATCATCTGAAACTCATTAATAAACTGATTAAACATAGTTAGGAATAGTAATGAGTGATGATATGAGGTATATAGGTCTAACAAGAAGATTTCATAAATCCGAGCAAGATGGTTTCAAAACAGAGCGCTTTAAACTGGAGTTTGTTCAAGCAAACTGGAGTTTGTAACTTGAGTTTACTCTTCTAAACTCGAGTCTTATAGACATCATCTTTAGAAAAGATTTGAAGTTGAAAATGAAGATGTCTCTGTAAGACTGAAACTGGAGTTTAGAATATTTTACTCAAGTGTCTAACTCAAGTTTAATTCCCCAAACTTGAGTTTAGTTCTTCTTTCGAAATGAGTATCGCGATAGTACTTGAAAACATTTTGAGCAAGATGCAAACTCGAGCCATTAAATGGAAAATTTGATTTTAGGACTTTTGAATTGAAAATAAGTTTAAGTCCACAAATGCAAACTGGAGTTTGATGAAAATAAGCTCGAGTCAATTTAAGTTCAAAATTCCTTGAAAGCTCTCGGTCTGGCACTTAAAAAGATAAACTTTGATAATTCTCAGCTAAAGATGAACTTAAGTTTAACAACAGGATGCTCGAGTTTGTTTAAGAATAAGATTCTTTGAAAAGATCTTTCGATTTAAACTCGAGTTTGCCAATATTAACTCGAGTTTACTTAACTTGTAAAACCTTTGAAAGCTCTCAGCTAAGGATAAGCTCAAGTTTAAATAAGGAGACTCTAGTTTGGCTAAGTTAAAACAACTTGATTTACTCTTTGTCAATGTCAAACTCGAGTTTCTCTTTGACAATAAATTTTTAACTTAACAAAGATAAACTTCCTTTAAGTTTACGATTGTCAGTTGACATCAAAACACATAGAGAACTAACATTCTCCCCCTTTTTGATGATGACAAGACTTGTAAACTATTTATTAGATTTTCAACAGATTTGAGCAATCAAAAAATGAAAATGAACTGATCAAGACTTGAAAAATTGAAGCACAATTCATTATACTCATTTGGCAAAATAACCATATCAAAGTTAGCAACAGAAGTTATGCCATTCATTCATTTAGACTAAATACATCAAAAAGCAACAAAAAGAGATACAAGGCTAACTGATATACACTACAATGTTCAAAGATAAACTAAACAACTAAATTAGCCATTAACTGATATACACTGCAATGCTCAAAGATAAATTAAACAACTAAATTAGCCATTAACTCTCACATTTCATCTCCCCTTTGTCATCACCAAACAAGGGTGGATCTAAAGAGGTAGCATCATCTAGCTGAAGATGAATTAAGGGTGGAGGAGAGTCAGGTGAATCAGGAGTGATCTTGATAGTGGAGGGGTAAGAGGGAGGTATGATGACAGTTGCAAGAGTGGAATCAACAATTGGAGTGGTGGAAGTGAAAGTAGGTGAGGAAGGTGAAGGCTCATATTTAGGAATGCTAAAGCTAGGGCCAACAGGAATGGAAGAAGGAGTTCCAAAACCAAAACCATCATGACTAGGACTAGTAGATGACTGATGTTGCAATATCTTGTCTATTTTGTTAGATAGAGCCAGGAGCACAACATGTAGAGATCTAATACTGGCAGCATGATCCTGAACATGACCAATAAGATTGTCAATCTTCTCTGACATCTCATCCTACGAATCCATTGAGGTATTGTGACCCTTGGTCACCTCAAATACCAATCTTCCAACCTTTTGACTCAACTCTGTCAGTTAAATCAGAAATCGCCTTGTCCACAATTTCTTTAATTTGTTTGAAATCCAGAAGTAGACTGAGCTGGAGGAGGAGTAGATCGAGCTTCTTGTGCTCTACAATGAGTTGCTCTAGACCTTGATTGACCAAAAACCTCTTCAAAATTTATCCTCATCAGGTTCAAATGATATTTCCCAAACATCTGAGGCTTCATAGATTTCTCATTCGCAGCCAAATACCATATTTTTTCATGAAAAAGAATTACGGAAACCAAAATGGGAAAAGGAATTCGAGAGGATTTTATTGAAGCAAATCTAAACTTGGCCATCTCTTAGAAGACCCAATGCCTAACATTTATAGGCACCTTGTCTATGATAGCGATAAAGATAAGGTAATCCTTATTTGCAAGATGTGTAAAGTTTCCACATTTTTGTAAGAGATTTTTGGCATATATGTACCAGATAGCTTTGTACACAGGGAGCATCATAGCAGGGGAAAAGTCAATATATCTAATACATCTAGAATAGGCTCATTAGGCCTAAGAAGTTCAAAAATTTCCCTGTCGTCATAGTTAAAGTAGGTACAGAAGGAGGATTGGAAATTTGTAAAAGAGAATTGATATAAGTAGGAAAAATGACAATCTTTTCACCTCTCATGTGAATAACAATCCTTTCCTCAATATATTTCCCTCACTATCTAAATGATTGTCCCATTGCACATTATGATAAAATACTTTGACCAATTTAGGGCTATAAGAAGCATGAATAGAAATAAGATTCTCGAATTCACTAGTGAAAAAAGGGCTTTAAGACCGCTTCATTTAGACCGGAGTAATGACGCACCGGTCTTAATAGTATGACCGGTGGCGTTTTGTAAATATAAAGAACTTCTTGGACCGCTCCTAATGAGCATCGGTCTTAATAGTATGACCGGTGGCGTTTTGTAGATATAAAGAACTTCTTGGACCGCATCCTTTATCAATGAGTCTTAAATATATTATTTAGACCGCTTAACAAAACAAATGGTCTTAAAAATGTTATTGAAAAAACCGAAAGTTCAAATTTCTTTATAGAGAAATCTCGAACAGGGGCGACTTATATTTTCTGCGGTCCAAAATAATGAGGAAAAAAATTAAATAAACATTTAAGACCGGATATATATAACAGGTGGTCTTAAATATTATACTTTTTAGACCAGACATAAATTGTGACCCATACTAAATAGTTTATTACTTTTAAGTTCGGAGTTTAATAAACGACGGTCTTAAAACTTAACATTTAAGAATGTCTTTTTAGTTCATCCGGTCTTAAAAATAAAGCGCCAAATATATTCTTCTTCGCGCGAAACGTTCCTTACGACTTACGTTGTCCCTCTAAACTCTGAAACCCCTCTTCTTGTTGTGAAACCACTCTTCCTTTTGCATTACCTCTCTTCCTCGCCCACGCGAAACGTTACCTTAAGAGGTTCACGCTCGTAGGGTGCTCTTACTCGTGATGCTCGTGCCTTCCGTCGATTGTTATACGGTGCGCCTCCTCCATCGAGAGTCCATCGTATTGTGACAGAAGAGTCTCGGGTCGTTGGACCCATTGTTATTTCTTCGGATGATGAAGAGGTTCCCGCTCCCCCTCTCCAACCTCTTGGCTCCACCGTGACTACTACTGTCCCCTCTCCTCTTTCCTCTAATGAAGCATTGTGGTGATGAGAGTAAGATAAAAACTTGCCGATCTCCGACGGAAATTAATGCTGTTCACGCCGATATCACTAAGGCTTTGGAGGATAATAAACTTTAGGATGTTTAGTCGATTCTTGTTTTTGATAATTTTCTCGCTTGTTTTTCTCTCTTAATTTTCTTGTGTACGTGCATATTCTCCAGTTATGTATGGAAGCAAGTAAAACTAAGCTTGTGTCTTTCTAATATTCATATTCTCCAGTTTTCCTTTAATTTATTTTATTAACTCGGTTTCACTGCGCTCGCCAAATGCAAACCTCTTTTTTTTTTGGTTAATTAATAAACAAAATACTTTTAGGACCGTAGTTCTTATAACCGTGGTCTCAAAATTAAATGAATACTCGAAAGTTAGGACCGAATTATTCTTATATTTGGTCTTAAAAATTAGTTAATAAATGTTTGACTTTTAGGACGGATACTTTATAAATCTCCTAGGCCTTAAAATTAAATCAATACTAAAATTTAGGACCACAAGTATTGTTAACCTCCGGTCTTAAAAATTTATTAATAGAATTATATCTTTAGGACCGTATACTTTTGTATAATTAACCGGTCTTAATAAAATCTAAAATATTAAGACATGTCTCTATCGCGGGGAAAATTAAATTTCCCTCTCAGAACTTCTCTTGTCGCGCCGAAAGTGATTACACAGGTTTTGTCTCCAGTGTGTGTTGCGTCGTCGTCGCGCTTCGCGTTCCTCTCTCAAGATTAACTCTCTACGGTTCCTTAGCTAAACGTCTATAGACCAAGCTGTACAAGGTGTTTCGGTTATATAACTTTATGATTTTCCTTCTAATGGTTCGGGGTTTTCATGGGTTGAACGAAATCGATGAAATGTTATTATGGGTTTCTCTCGTTGTTAATGAATATTGTATTTTGAAGATTATATTTGCACTTTAGACCTACCCAATCGACCAAGAAATGTTTTTAGGTTACTCTTTTTCGTCTCGCAACATCAACGTTCGTGGCGGGAGAAGAAAGACTCGGCAAACGCATTTGAATTTATATGGTACAGTGAGTCCACATGACCTTCATGCGATGCATTTAATTTCCTCGTCATGTATTTATTTTGCTTCTTGGTTTCACTGTGATACATTTATGACCAAAAATGATTCTTCATTATGCATTTAATGGACAAGTTTCTCTGTAAAACCAAAAAAAAAAAAGACATGCATAACCGACATTGAGCATAAATATGCATTTGGAGTTGGCTTATTTTATATGCAAGTCTCGCCTTTTTCGGATTATGTATATGTTAAATCTTTCCGTCTATAGGAATACTACTATGGACCACGGTTGGATAAATGCTTTACGGACGAGTGTTGAATATCGAATGGGGTGAGGGACTTTATTGAATTTGCTAAACAAAATGCTCATGATGATAGTGGGAAGTTTTATTGCCCTTGTGTAAAATGTCCGAATGAGAGGCGACTAAGTGTTGAAGTTATACACACACATTTAATTTGTGAAGGATTTTGTAAGACTTATACGGTATGGGTATGGCATGGTGAAAAAATACCAAGTGGGTCTCAACATGGGGTAGTGGCCTTTGATGATAATGACACGGATATGGATGATCGCATAGAGGACATTATCCGTGATGTAGGAGAAGAGGCTTTTTCATCAATCACATGCATATGGTAATATGTGCAGTGATGCAAAGACCCCTCTATACCGTGGGTGTAACAAATACCAATTGTTGAACGCTGTATTGAAATTGGTAAGCTTGAAGGCACGTCATGGATGGAGCGACAAGAGTTTTTTTCGAAATGCTTGAGGCTTTTAAGGACATGCTTCCGGATGATAATGTGTTGCCGCATCGATACTATGATGCTAAGAAAATACTTTGTCCACTAGGGATGGAGTACAAAAAGATCCATGCATGCCCGAATGATTGCGTATTGTATAGAAAAGAGTTTGAAGAGAAGCGAGAATTGTCCGATATGTGAAACCCCAAGGTACAAGTCAAATAAAGGGCCTGCAAAAGTGTTGTGGTATCTTCCAATCATACCAAGGTTCAAGCGGTTGTTTGCGAATGAAAATGATGCAAAAAATTTGAGGTGGCATGCAGATGAGAGGATTTCTGATGGAAAGCTTCGACATCCGGCCGATTCTTCTCAATGGAAGAAAATCGATCAATTATTTCCGATGTTCGGTGAAGAACCTAGGAACCTTAGGCTTGCCCTTAGCACGGATGGCATGAATCCATATGGAAGCCTTAGTAGCATACATAGTTCATGGCCGTACTACGATTATTTACAACTTATCTCCAATGTTATGCATGAAACGAAAGTACATCATGCTTGTCTATGTTGATTTTGGGACCGAAACAACCGGAAATGACATTGATGTTTACTTTCAGCCTTTGATCGAAGACTTGAAGGAGTTGTGGGTAGAAGGTGTTGATGTTTTTGACTCTTTCAAGAAGGAGGTGTTTAAAATGCGAGCCATGATATTTTGTCAGGGTATAGTGTAAAAGGCCATAAAGCATGTCCGGTTTGTGAAGAAGGCACACGCTACCATCAACTTCAACATGGAAGAAAGACGGTTTATCTTGGACATAGGAGATTTCTTAGACGGGGCCACCCATATCGTCGATTAAATAAAGCCTTTTTTGGTGGCCAAGAGTATGAAGATGCTCCGGTGGCATTGACTGAGGAGCAAGTTTATGAAAAGGTGAAAAATATCAATGTCGTCTTCGGTAAGACTGTAAAGAGTAGAAAAGAAACAAATATATGGAAAAAGAGATCTGTATTCTTCGATCTTCTATATTGGCATAATCTTGATGTGAGACACCGTATTGATGTCATGCATGTGGAGAAAAACGTACGTGATAGTATTGTCAGCACGCTTCTCAACATACAAGGTAGTTCCAAGGATGGTGTGAAGGCAAGATTGAATCTGATAGCAATGGGAATATGCGAAGAGTTACATCCAAGGCCGATGGGAAGAGAACTTATTGTCCCCGGCTTCTCATACTTTGTCTAAGGATGAGAAACGAAGTTTTGTGAGTGTTTATATGGCACAAAAGTTCCCACGGGGTATTCTTCAAATTTGAAGAGGCTTGTATCGATGAAGGACTTGAAATTAGTAGGTCAAAAGTCTCATGATTGTCATGTCTTGATGCAATGACTACTCCCAATAGCTATTCGAGGCGTCGCCGAATATGATCTTCGGGTCGTTTTGACTAGACTTTGTGTCTTCTTCAATGCGCTTTGTAGTAAAGTTTTCGAGATTGAAAAGTTGGATGAATTGGAGAATGAAGGATATCTTATCTTGTGCCACCTTGAGAAACTTTTTGTTCCTACATTTTTTGACATCATGGTTCATCTAATTGTTCATCTAGTGAGGGAGATAAAGATGTGTGGCCCTATCCATTTACGGTGGATGTACCCAATTGAAAGATCTATGAAATTCCTAAAAGGGTACATGAATAACGCATACCGACCAGAAGCATTGATTGTTCAGAAATATGTTTTTGAAGAAGCCATGGAATTTTGTCAAAATTATTTAGCCAAAGTAAGACATATTGGGCTTCCAAAACGTCAAAGCATCTTTGAAGGGGGTAGACGAGGGCTTCCGTAAAGAGTGTGGATCCCGATGAATTGTCACAAGTCCACTTATACATCTTGAATAATGTTGATGCGGTTCAAGCCAAAGATAGCTGAACATAAAGAAGTTTGTAAGGAAAGAAAATCATCGAATGATCGAACAAAGGTTGATTAGGGAGCATAACAAAACTTTTGCAACTGGTTCAAACAAAAGGTCGAGGGAGAGGAATGTGTTTCGATACAATCAAATGGTTAGCACGTGGTCCGAGGTCGATGTCATAAGTTGGAATTCGTATCAATGGTTATACATTTTACACGAAGTCCCTAGATGATAGGAGCACAGTCCAGTGGTGTTATGTTAGAGGCTGAATCTATGCACTTCTCCAGTTCGAAAGACAAGAGCCCTTTATTGGCAGTCATGCCATATTATGGGGTTATTGAAGAGATTTGGGAGGTGGACTATGTAAAAATTAGATTTCCCATTTTCAAATGCAAGTGGGTCAATGTCAATAATGGTGTTCGGATCGATCGGCTAGGATTCACATTAGTCGATGTCCATGGTAGAAGTTTTGGAGATGAACCTTTTATTATGGCGAGACCGTGCAAAACAAGTGTTCTATATCACCGATCAAAAAAATAAAATGTGGTCTCGTAGCTCTCCAAGGAAAGAGGGTCATTGATATTGATGAGGAAATGAATTCGAATTATGGTATTCCCGAGACTACTCCTTTTTCAAGGGGTCTGGGACATAAACGAAGAAGATGAAGCGGATAATGAACCCGGCAAAAGAAGTGATCATCAAGAAGGGATATGGGAAGATATCACTTTATAAAAGAGTCAATTCATAAGGTAATATTCATATGCAGATTTCTTTGAAAACTTTAAGGTTTTAACTATATTATATTCCTTCTATGTTCATAAACAATGTCACTGACTATGAAGTTTGTTCTTGTTTTATTTTTGTGGCAGGATCCGATCCAAAGGGGCATGTTATAAAAGAGGATGTTACTTTGTTGGGTGGGAATTAGATGAAGGCATGGTGAATATTATTTTGGGCATGTGTGTTGTATTTGTAACTTATTGTATTTGTAAGTAAGTTATCTTATTGTATGAATTAATTTGGGTGTTGTAGTCATAGTATAAACATTAATTAAGAAGCCAAATAACTCATGGTGAATAATATTTATATTCTTTTTCCAATTCAATTTATTCAAATAATTGTTCATATCTTACAGCTTAAAGTATCGAATTTTATGTGCTGGATTGGGTGGTGGATTTGTGTGTAATACAATCAGGAAGAACAGAACAGGGAAAAATTCAGCAAAATTTACACCTCAAATAAATAAGCTGGTCTTAAATGGTGAGTTTTTAAGACCGGATGTATTTATATGTCCGGTCTTAAAGGTCAAGCGCCCGGTCTTAAAAGTCGGTCTTTTTAAGAGCGGTAAATTTATACATGTGGTCTAAAATAAAATTTTTAAGACCGCATTTATTTATCATCCAGTCTTGAAAGTCAATCTTTTAAGACCGCATAAAATTAGTCCGATCTTAAAATTCTATCTTTTAAGAGCGGCCTAATTATTAGCTAGTCTTAAAAGTTGAGTTTTAGGACCGAACAAAAAGTATTTCAAGTTTATTTTAGTACGACTTTTAAGACCCAATGTTTTAAATGTCGGTCTAAAATATTTTCTTTAAACCGGTTGTAGTCCGGTCTTAAATGTAGACTTTTAATACCGGCTGGAACAAGATCGGTCGCGGGTCCGGTCCTACGATGCCTCTTTTGGCCGGTCTTAAAAGCCTTTTTTGCACTAGTAATTGCTTAAGCCAAGGTGAGAGATCAAGATTGCACTCTTCCTTGAGCTTAGCCAAATCAATAGAAACTATAGGACAAAAGATCTTATGGTCATAAATCTCTTTGAACTTAAGGGAAGTCTCATCATGCAATTGAATAGGCTGATTTGAAAAAATTTTAGGAATAGAGGAATAATTATAAATATTGATAATGGCTGGAATTTCCTCAAATAACTTAAAGCTTGACTGCTTTCTTGGTCTTGATAAAGGAGGAGCCTTAAAGGGACCTTGACCCTTATTAGAGCCTTTGAACTCATAAAAAGGAACTAATCTCTTCTTCTTGAAAGGCTTAGCAGCTTGAACCCTTTTCTCTTTGTCCTTTCGAACATAGCCATTGGATCATCATGCCTCTTTGGAACCTCAAAGGGTTCTTGAATGACGACCTTCTTTGGTCTTAATTTGGGCGAAGGTTCATTAGTAGCGAGATTGGTATCATGTTGTAGTCGCCAAATTGAAGTCTTATGGGAGATATTTCTCTTTCTTAGGTCGTTTAGAGGACGAGGAGAAGCAAATGCAGTACCCTCATTGTCCAAATCAGTGGTTGCGGCTTTGGCGGAATGTTTGGGAGGCATTTTGGGAGGAAAAGATCAAGAAAATTTGAGAGAGGGAGGTTTTTAGAGAGGCTACGTTTAGACTCGAGGGAAAGGTAGAGTGAAAAGCAACGGTCGAGGTTCACACACACACCCACCCACCCACCCACCCACACACACACACACACACACACACACACACATAATGTGCTCCAAACTTGAGTTTCCTCTTACAAACTCAAGTTACCTACTCGAGTTTATCAGAACAAACTTGAGTTTAATACTTACAAACTCGAGTTTGGAAGTTTCTTTGCCCTTGGTTGGTCTCTGTCTCCTGTAAACTCGAGGTTGCTATGTTGAGGCTCGAGTTTAGTTTTCTCTTGGCAAAACAGGGTTGCTCTCTGTTCGAATGAAACTCGAGTTTCCCACTTGTAGGCTCGAGTTTGGTTTTCTCCAAAACCAGAGTTTGCTCTCTGCCTTCCTTAAACTCCGAGTTTGCTATTTACGAACTTGAGTTTGCTATTTACAAACTTGAGTTTGCTTCTTTTGACATCAAACTTAGTAGGTTCACAGATACATAAGATATCATGCATAAAACATAACTAAACACTCTGATGCTTAAGTTAGAATGTAATAATCATGAAAAACATAACTAACATTAAGTGAAAAGTTACTTACAACTCATTGGGATTTACCAATCCCAATTCTCTTATAATGAAAGTGAATTGCTCCTTAGGTAATGGCTTGGTGAAGATATCAGCAAGTTGAAGATGAGTTAGGATGAACATAACTTTGACATCCTTATTCTAAACATGGTCTCTTATGAAGTGATGTTTAACATCAATATGCTTGATTTAAGTATGTTGCACTGGATTCTTTGTCAAGCTTATTGTGCTAGTGTTATCACAAAGAATTGAGGTTTCTTTGAGATGGAGTCCCAAGCCTAAAAGTTGTTACTTAAGCCATAGAACTTGAGCACAGCAACTTGATGCAATAATATATTCAGGTTCAATCAATGACACTAAGACGGTTGTTTGCTTCTTGCTGAACCAGGAGACAATTGAGCCACCAAGGAATTGACATTGGCCACTTGTACTCTTTCTATCCGTCTTGTATCCGACATGATCTGAATTTGAATATGAATATGCCATCAGATGTTCAAATTGACCTTTGGGGAACTACAATCCCGACTCCTCTATATCAGCAAGGTATTTGAATATCCTTTTCACATGTTAATCATGAGTCTCTTTAGGAGTGGATTGGAATCTAGCGCATATGCCCACACTGAATTGGATATCTGGCCGACTTGATGTTAGGTAGAGAAATGATCCAATCATTCCTCTATATCTTGTGATGTTGAAATATTTTCCTTTCTCATCAACATCCAAGGAAGTAGTAGAGCTCATAGGTATGTCAACTCCATTGCATTCATTCAGACCATATTTCTTTTGTACATCGCTCAGATGGAAAGGGGTACCTCGCAACGATGATGGTGGTGATATGAGCGAACAAAAACCAATATTTAATTTTCTAGGCAGAGTCGTGGGAAAACATTAGAGGTCAACTCTGGGAGGAAGAGATAAGCGAGTAGCGGAGTGGTACATTCTAAACAACTGTGAAGAGGCCGCCTAATACTTAAAGTAAGATTTCTTTTCTTTTTACTGTTACGGTAAGTATTAAAGTATTAACTTCATTTTTTTGTTACAATTACTTCTCTAATTGGGTCCGATCGACAAATCCTTCGATGTCGGATTCCGATGTTGATCAATTCATGAACTTTGAGTTTCCAAATTGGTTTCGATCCTACTTCGTGCAAAATCCATCAGATCCTAATGAAGTTGCATGGAGTTTATCTTATGGAGCTGCAATAGTTGTTACCCGGTGTGAAAAATATGTAATTAATGGGTATCGGTTTTCAACTATTGAAGCGGACACAAATACAATGTGTTGCAATTACGGTGTATGTTGTCGAGGTGGCCAAGTTGATGGGGTAGAGGGCGACTACTACGGGAAGTTAATTGAAATAATTCAGCTGAGTTACCCATGGGATGAGGTGGTGACTTTTTTAAATGTGAGTGGTTTGATAACAGTCCGCATGGGACAAAAGTAGAAAAATATGGAAATGTTGAGATCCACTAGACAAGGAGATATACGGTTGGTTATGACCGATTCATCCTTGCTCAATAGGCAGAATAAGTTTACTATACATTATACCCCACATCCCGCCAAGGGTGGAAGGGAGTTATCAAAACCAAAGCACGGAATATTATACCCAAGTCGAAAGAGACAGAAACAAATGATATGATTGAACCGTTCCAAGCTAATGTGGAATATGTACTGCCCGTAAACATTGCCGATGACAATATACCGAGCAATCAGTTTCATTTTGTTGCAGAGTTAGAGTTGATTCATATCCAAATTGATGACGAGGAATCAGAGGATGAGGTAGAAATGATTTACTTTGTTAGTGAATCTGAGTTCGACGACTATGAGATTCCAGAGGAAGGCGTGCAAGCAGATGTCGAAGAATAGGAATCGTCCGGTTGATTTGTGTTAGTTATTTGTTTATGATGATTTGTTATACTACATACTTCGTTACTTCACTACTATCATATTAAGTAAATTTCTTATTTTTATATATATTTTGACATAATTTTTATAAGTGTTTAGAGATGGAGCATGCAGGAGGACGTTCAGGTAGTGGATGTAGTAGTGGTCGAGCTCGACCCCGTCTTATCAAAGGGGGTAGGGCGACGCCATCTACTCCTCTCGAAAGCGAGGGCTCAAAGACTTCCCCCAGGTGCCGCCATTTGAGATGTCATCTTCACCGTCGGTTTATTTGTCATCTTCACCGTCGCTTCATATGTCATTGTCATCGTCTATTACTGATTGTTTTATGGGCGGTACACGTGTGCTAGGAACTTCCACTGATCCACAGCAAGGGGCAGAGTATGTTTACTTTACGATTTCTGTTTGATTTACATATATTTAGTTTTCTTTAACCATCTATGTACAAAAATCTTCAATAGTTCACATTCCTTCATTCAGCACGCTGCATCGCCTCTGAGCCAGGTCGGGGAAGAAGGAAATTCCTCTGATACACCAATCTAGGGATCGATAGATCCTGCGATAGGGAAGCTTTGGATCCGTCCTGTCGGCACCACCGAGTAAGTCATGTAAAGTTACCAGTAATGTTATGATTTTCTACCTTTAGTTTGTATGCTAATATTTGCATCATGTCCTCTGTCTTCAGGTTTGACCCTTATAATCAGGTGATGGATTTCATATCGAACCAAATATTTCATAATTTCAGTCAGCCTTGGGGCAGTTGGACAGAGATTCCTAAGACGAATTGGGATGCTTGGTTCAATGAGTTCTTGGTAAGTTATGTGTTTTATGGTTATTAATTTCTTATCCAAATGTGTTACTGATTAAATACTTTTAAAATTTGGAGCATTCATTGTTCGTTATTGATTTTCAGCGTGAGTATAGGACGTTGCCTGAACATCATCAAGATCTGAAAAAAGCTTATAACCAAGGGAGGTCGGTGGTTGTCTGAGAAGTTTTATAAATTGAGAAACAGTAGAGACAGGCAAGATTGGATTCAACTTGAGACTGCAGACTAATTACTTCAAAAATGGGCCACCGATGAGAGATTTCATAATAGAAGTCAGAAAAATAAGCAAAATAGGGCCAAAATGGATGGACCTTCATATGTTGGCGGCTCCATTCCAATGAGTGAGCATAAATGAAAATTGTGAGTACACATTTTTTTCTATTAAGTATTCAATATTTTGTACTTTGAAGCAATTAATTAACGGTTATCATTTGTGTTTGTAGGCACTGTATGGGAAGTTCCTGCAGAAAATGTTGATTGGATTGCCTTTGAGTGGACCCATTCCCAGTAGTTTGAAGGGAGTGAGAGATGCTAGATTAATGCCAAGGCGCAACAAGTAGCGGTGAGACATTTATTGCATTTATTCATTGTTTTAGACACCAACATATTTATTTAATTTCACATGGCTTATTTGGGATGTATTTTTTTGCTTGTAGGAAACCTATCAGAGGCTGACGTAGGAGAGAGACTCGTAAAGTGAGACCGTCACCGCATCCTCTCAGTCCGATAACGAGAGTCTATTCATTCAGGCTACAGGCAGATTTAACAACAAAGGCAGAATCTTCGGGTATGGTGCCTCTGCTAGCCGACTGAGGCAAAGGAAACGCTCCTCATCCAACACTGAAGGTGTTTCTGCAAGTAAACGTAATACATTTGATATTGATTGTTACATTTTCATTCCTTGATCCATTTAAATGAAGTACAAAAAATAAACGTATTTCCTAATGTTTTTGCAGATGAGATGAAGAAGATGAAGGCGTTGGTTGGTGTAGGAGCAAGCAGCGCAGATGAGTCAGCAAGCAGCTGAGTTGAGCCAGACAAAGCAAATAAAAATGCAGACAGCAAATGAGCTCCACGAGACACGTGAGATGGTAAGGCAGATGCAGCTTCAACTCATGTCCCTGATGAAAGGCAAGGATACAGAGTCGGCTCCTGGTGATGACGACAATGCTGGTGATGATGATGATGATCACAATGTTGCTGTTTAGACTACTTTTTAGTACATGTTCTTTGCAACATTATTATTTATACTTTGTTTTCTCCATGTAAACTCTTTATGATTGTTATTATATATATTTTTATGGTATACAACTTTTTTTAAATATATTTTATTATGTAATTTTTTTAAAAAAAAAAAATTCATTTTTTAAAAAAAGATTTTTGCGATGGATTACTAATTCATCGCAAAATGTCAAAATTTGGGATTTTCCATGATTTTGCGACGGATTCATAATCCATCGCAAAACCGTTTGCAAATTTGACATTTTGATGGATTTGTAATCCATTGATAGAAAATCCATCGCACAATTTGCAAAATCGCACACAAATTCCAAAATCCGTCGCAAATTTTGATTTTTACGATGGAAAATTGGTTTTCCGTCGCAATTGGGTTTTTCCGACGGACGTAATCCGTCACAAACAAAATTTGCGACAAAAAAACCCTTTTTTGCAATGGATTTTTTCTGTCTCAAAAACTGATTTTTTTTTTTTTTTTTTTTGTAGTGAGCGAGGCAAGCATTTCATACACTAGCATTTATTTTGCATGCATTGTTTGATATTGTTTGCTACCAGTTAGCAGGTGTGCACTTGGAAGAAGTGCTACACGAGATCTTAGAGGGAAGGTTGCTTGAAGACAAACCAATGGAGGGAATGCCGAAGAATTGAAGGATGGCAGTGTAATAATTTTGACTGTCTGTAATGTGTATAGGCCATATGGGAATTTCCTGTATGTAATCAAATTGTTATTTTATCAGTATATTGTACTATTTGTGTTTTTCCCCACTACTGCGTATGGACTGCGTTTAAATACTCTGATGAATATCGGTATATAGTAAGATATTACATCCTTTGGGTTGCCTACTCTGGTAATATATAATTTATCCGATCCTAAATATATGACAATTGATTTTTTTAAAGAGATCAAGAAGGCTAATTAAATTACTTTAACGTATTTATATTGATCTTTTTGTCATCAAACTAATTTGTCCGACTTATTAACTAATGTATAATTTAATCATATACAACATCTAACATAACCATATAACCTATTTAGCTTCCTTAATTTCTCTAAAAAAGTCAACTTATATTTACTTTTTGGATGTTACCCCCACTAAATTATTTATAGAAAAACTTAATCGGGGCTAAACATGCTTGTTGTTCCATTTAAAACCCAACCTCAATTAATCGGGAGAGGATTTTCTCATAATCTTGTTTCTCCTTTTCCCTCATTGGCCCCATCTGGGCCGTTGATTGGAAAGAGGAGAGAGAGGTTAAAATAGGATTGTGATTGATTGGATGGATATGATTTAAAGATGATAAGGGATAATGAGAAAAAGATAGGGAGAGAAACCCAACCCCAATTAATCATGTAATCTCTCACCCAATTATACTAGGTGCAATTAAAGACAAATATCACTCTAATTTGATTATGTGGAGCCTTCATATATATGTTTATCTTAAGTGCAAATTAAATTAAAATCTGATTCCATGTTACCTAATCCCAAGGTAAATATAAACTCGTATAAGTATCTTTAATTTTGTATATGCATTATAATATATACTTCGAATTTACTAAATCATGAGGGATTTTATAAACCAAGTTGATATGAGCAACCTCAATGTATGTGGTTCGTCGTTGTTTTTGAATTATAAAAAAATCATTTACGTATAGATAAGATGGTTTGTATCAAAACTTAAATTCAGCGAAGAATGAAAGGTTAGATTAAGATGAGACATTAAAATTAGGTAACAAACTAAATTTTAAAAAAATTACAATGTCTTTCTAAAATTAATTAATTGCTAGTGACTTTGTGGCATAATGAATCTAATCAAATGCATTTGGTCTTTCTTTAATCATGAATTTGCGAGTTTAATTCTTTTTCATGTCGCGAATACATAAGTTTTATAATTTTTATTAGGTAAATGATGAAAAAAATTAATAAATTACTTTTTCATATCTTTTGCCATGTATTTCATTAATGTGATATAGCAAATGGTGTTAATAAGATAGACAGTAAGGGGACCTTTGGGTACATAAAATTAAAGTTCACGAGTGTTTAAACTTTTAAAGATGAATGGAGATGGAGTTATTTGCGACTTATTCATAATTTAATGAAAGTTTTATTTATTTTTCCTTAAATTAAAACACACAATAAAACTTCTAGAAAAATAGGCATTATATCATATTTTAAAAGAGAAATTGATACAATCTGATACCATCATAATTAGATATTAGGCCTATTTTTCTTTATTTTCTATTCAATGCTCTCTCGCCTCCCACCTTCCTCCCCGGAAGTTAAAAAAAGAATAACACAAAATATAAATTGATTTTTATTTTGTAAACCAAGGGATGGTTAAGAATTAAAAAATATTAATGTTAACTAACGGAAATATAGTATTATAAAAAGGGGGTATTCTTCAAAATGTTATTAACCACTCCTCCAGTCTTTAATACTACCTCCGGTCCTAATTATAGGATCGGGTTGACTTTTTTGGGAGAGATTAAGGAAGATAAATAAGTTATTTAATCATATCATATGTTGTGTCTCCTTAGATTATATATTAGTTAATTAGTCAAAGTAATTTGTTTGAAGAAAAAATATAAATATAAATATTCTAAAGTAATTTAATTAGCTTCCTTAATTTCTTCAAAAAAGTCAATTTGGTCTTATAATTAGAACCGAAGGGACTATAAGATAAGATGTAGAGTGATCTTAGACAACAATGAAAATCAAAAGGATAATCTCTGCATGCTTAGGGGTTAACTCAATACGACTCTATGAATATTTTCGATTTGAGATTCATGTTATAAAATAGCCCTGTTTCTTGTTTGTCTCGCCCAATCTACAACTATCTCTGAATCTTGGGGTGTCTCTAACACTCTCTTTCAGAACGTCCGCTTCTTCAGCAAGTTTTCCTTTTGCAAAACAAAACTCAACTTTATTTATAATGGATTCAATGTATATCTCATGATCTAGGGTGTGCTTGATAGGAGTGAAAAGGGAAAAGCAAACTGCCAGAGATAAAGAAAATTAACACAGTCTCACCAATATAATGTCCCTTATGACTAAAAATAAATTTCAAAACAAATAACTAGAGCAAGACTTCCGGGAATGTCCATTGGTGCAGGATAAGCGAGGGGCTTAAACAGAATAGATCCTGAAGGACTATATACGCACGATAAGGAAAACGATTTGAAATTAACATGGAAGAAGTACGTAATATGTGAAGCAGCATAAATAAGACGAAACCTGGTCAAATGGTATGATTGAATCTCAGGATGGGGAAGAGGAGAGGTGAGGATTGAGATTTGAGACTGAGATTTTACTGGAAGAGAAGATGCAGAGAAAATAGTATAAGGACATATTGGTGAAATCAATAAATTTAGAAATCCCCAATGAGGACTCTTGGCCTAATTAGGGCTTTGATAAAAGTGCATGCCTAAATCTGGCTTGTGGTATTTAAAATAGATTTAAATGAGATTTTCTCTTTGAAAAATACATATCATATTAACTAACTTAACTAATTTCTTTGATCTAATCAAATTAGATTGATATGTCTTATATTAATGACAATATGGAGTAATATTTAAATTTATTAGAAAGACGTCTATATTTAACATCTCCATATTAGACTTCAAAATATAGGGGATATATGGCCGGTTCTTTCCCGGTAGGGCAAAGCGAAAGCTCTCTCTCAAAGTGTCAATTCAATTTTGTAATTTTGAAGATTGCTAATTTGTGAGGGCAAGATGGGGAGACAATTAAATTAAAGCACAATGGAAGGAAAATTTGATTTGAGAGTGGTGCCTTTAGAATGAAACAGCTATAATTGCCGACACGTATGAATCAGAAGCTGGTCTGAACCATGTATTTGTACATCTATCATTTTTTTTCAACAAGAAAAAGGGACCGGGGCAGGGCCACCATATATATGAAACACCACTCATGATTTAGTACGGATGGAAGATTTAGTATTCATCTATTCTAATTATAAGACATAGTTGACTTTTTTAGAGAAATTAAGGAAACTAATTAAATTACTTTAGAGTATTTTTTTCTTTCAATGTAATTAGTTTGACTAATAAATTAATATATAATCTAAAGATACACAACATATAAAATGATTAGGTAACTTATTTAGCTTCCTTAATCTTTCTAAACAAAGTCAACTACATCTTATAATTATGACTAAAGGTAGTATTTATTTTTTTGACCTTTACACGTACGCGTTGGATTCAAGAAGTTCTTTCAGAGCAGCAATATAATTAAAGTTCTAAGGCAGACTAAAACAAGAACTATATGAGCAGTATGAGAGCTTGGTGCTCGCAGTTGTATTTTTTAGAAAGAAAAAGCGCTGTCTCTTACAATAGGAGCAAAGTAAAGTAAGATGACATGCATATATTCACAGGTACCCCTACATGATTTTCGATTCCCACCCCTTTCTCTTTTGTCGCACTTTTCTTTTTATATTTCTTTCAATTATCAATTAATTCAAATTGATATTAATTAAATTCATGCCACTTTATCTTCACATTTTTTTGTTAACACACGTCTATTTCCCAATACCGGAAGAAATTGTTTCGGAAGAGTATATGTACCAAAAGTTAGGAGCCACTGTCGGAATATATGTGTATGTTTATGTTTGTGTCCATATATATATATATGCTTTCCAACGGCTTAGGATTTGTTTCTAGATTAATGTTGTTCACCACATTTGAAGGGAACTGGTGTGGATGCTCATCAAGTTGGTAAGCACCTAGACCTCATCAGATTTGGACTGGACTATCCAAATTTTATATTTTTTAACTGATATTTTTATAATAAAAATACTCATTAAAATATATATTTTTTAAAAAAATAAATAAAGATGAAACCATTGGGATCCCGTTTGAGATGGTAAACAACGTGTACCACGTATATGACATAATGAAAAGGGAAAAGGATATCACCTGACATTAAAAACTGAGAAAGAGATTCCTCTGTACCGTAAACACACAGTACATGGGAGGCGTTTGGCGGACGTTAATGTGGCAGTATATAAAGCGAGTTTTGTTTTGGGAGCAAAGCGACCACCACTACGTACCACCATCTTAATTAATTACGTTATTGTTTACGTTCTGGCATCGCTGCAAATTAGTGCAACATATAGTAGTATTATGGATCCTGCTGGTATGGATCTTCACATGACGGTTCTCAGTTTATACCATTTGGCGCAACACGGTGATTGGGATGAAGCTTTGACGACGTTCAAAAACAACCCAGGTATTCACGAGATGCCAATCAGCAGCTCCGGCGACACCTTGTTGCATGTGGCGGTCAACGACGACGAAGAGGATAGGGTGGTGGAGATAGTGGATGAAATCAAGAAGAACCAGTCGTGGTTGGCGCTGGAAGCAAAGAACAAGCAAGGGGATACCCCTCTGCACTGTGCATCATCAAGAGGGTCCCTGAAGATGTGTGTGGCTATCGCCGAAGCTCACGGCGACAACAAACTGAGTGAAGCTCGCAACGAGAAAGGAGAGACTCCTCTCTTCTTGGCTGGTCTTCACGGCCGTAAGGATGCATTTTTTTATCTCCACTCTCTTTGCTCCCACCACAACAGTCGGCTCTGGAAAAGAACCAGCGACGGAGAGACTGTCCTTCAATGCACCATTCGCCGAGAACACTTTGGTTACTTACTCCTTATTATTAATCAATTTTATCTTCATCCTTTGTTCTTAATTAGTAATCATTTATTAATGAATTGATTTTTGTTCACATTCACAGACTTGGCATTTCAAATCATTCTTCTGTACAAAGATGATATTGTGGGCTCTGTGGATGAAAAGGGAATCACCCCTCTCCATATCCTGGCCGACAAACCTTCCGCCTTTGAAAAAAGCAGCAACTTTAGATGGTATAACAAGCTTGTCTACAATTGTAAGTATACTTCTAGTATTTATATATTTATTTTTTTTTTCAAGAAAATAAAGTTGGAGCCAGCATCGATGAGATCCGTGGGGCCCCGCATTTCATTGCATGTGATCCCTTGTTGGACCTCTTCCACATTACCATTTATGGGCCTAGAGAAAAGCTTAGTTCATGAAAAGGGGGAAAAAAACGTAAGAGAGAAAAAATAATGAAAGAAAGAACATGCATGAGCACGTTTGCATGGATGACAATTGGTAAATTTTTAGAATAAAAATGAAATTTTCATTAGTCTCCTGGATGTTTTAATAATTGAAGTTTTTATTTATTTCCTTTTGTAAGGCTTAATCGTGAAGCCATTGATGGGGAGCCGCGAGCAGCAGTCGAACAACGACACATTGCCCAACTGGTGGAGAAAATCATCTCAAAAAACCCAGACTGGCAAGTTTATTAATATTAATGAATATATATTTTGTATTTTAGTCTTAAAGTAGTTAGTTGCATGCTGTACGTACGTACGTTCGTTCGTAGGCCAGTTAGTTTAGCTAGGTGCATTGCTCGTTTGATTTTGATCTTATTCTTCTTTAATTTATAATTAAAGTATATTATATGATCTGCTGTTCATGTTTTGTTGTACAAATTAAAGGAGCAGACGCAGAAAACCCAGTTTACGTGGGATATAATAACGTGGCGCCGCCAAATTATTGGACATGTTGTGACATTTTAGTGCGTCTATTCATCTATTTTATTCGGCCTGTCATTAAAACCATAGGTACGCTTTCTCTATATAATTATAATATTAGTACGTAACTGACTGCAAGCTGGATTGTGCTCATATAACTATGTAACGATCTACTCCTCTGCTGAACGTATTTGTGGTTTTGTTTATATTAAGGGTTTCAGCAGGATATAGAGGATTTGAAGAAGAAGAAACAAAAGCACGTCTGGTGTCGCCGACTACTGGATGAAATTTGGGTGTACAAAGATGCAGCATACGTCGGAGGTGGAAGTGCCTTCCAAGGCTATTCCTTACTTCCAACTGACGAACGACTAAAAAAAGGTCATTAACTTCCTTTTTTTTTTTTTTTTTTTTATTATTATACATTCTACATCCCTTTACAGGGAGACGTTAGACTTACGGCGTTCAAAAAAAAAAAAAAAATGGTCGTAAGTGGTACTTTACGGCATCCTAAATTTAATTTTAGAACGCCTTAAGTACCACTTACGGCATCCTCAATTCACTTTTAGCACGTCTTAGATACCACATACGGCATCCTAAATGAAATTTAGGATGTCTTATGTACCACTAATGGCATCCCAAATTTGAATTTGGGACGGCGCCATAAGTCCCTAATTTTTTTTTTTTTAAAAAAATCTCCTCCTCGACCACAGATGGTGAAAAAAACTACGATGAAATCAACAATCAAAATCAACATGCTCATTTGACTGAGTAAAGTGGAGTCAAACATATGTCTAATTTACAAAACTTATATTGATTTAGTAAAGTAATGAGAGTTCATGTTTAAGACTAGGGAACTACAAATTGGGGATGATAATCCAACCTATATAGTAAAAGGAAAAATCTTGCCAGGATATCAAATCATCACTTGGCTAACAATCAAATAATATAATGCATACCCTAAAAACATTACTGATTTAGCAGAGTTATTAGAATGATGAAAAGGAAAGAACACTAAATTGGAAAGAAAAACGAGAAATCAAAGTCAGTTTTCAAATACCATTACCAAGTGGTGCACTGGAAAATCCGCCCAAAAATAGGGTTGCTCAGAAATTTCTTCCACAAAACAAAGGACCGCATTGCTTATCCTAGATACATCTTGATCATCATCCTCTTCATCGTCATCATATTTGAACTGCAACATCTCTGAGGCGAACTCGGTGAGTCCACCCACCGCTTTTTGAAAACACTCACCGATGTCCGCAAGATGATTCCGTGATTGATACCAGATGTGGGACTCAAAGACTTCCAGATCTGCAAACATTGGTGTTCATTGATGCATCCACCGCTGTCTCGATGCCACGATCGGGAAGACTTCTAGATTTGCACAAATTGGTGTTTAACCCTCTCAGATCTAAAATATCAAAAAGAGCCAAATCTGGAAAATCACTTACGCACTACTACAAAAAAGGCTAGCTTCTCTTCTCCATTCAATCTCTGCCAAGTCGCAGCTATGAAACTCCCTTCCTCACATCGCCCGCAACAATGGAGGCCAGCTTCTCTTCTCTGATCAAGCTCCTCCAAGATGCAAGCGTTTGTGTGTATTGAGAAAGAGAAGAGAGAAGAGATGAGATTTGTGAAGAGATGCTTTGATATGCATAACGCAGGTAAATATGTGAAGATATGAGAGAAACAATGGAGGCTAGATATGCATAGACGCAGGCAATGCTCTCAACTCCCAAGGCTGTGTGTGTGAGAGAGAGAGAAGATGAGATTTGCGTCAGATGGGAAGACTTTAAGGAAAACTTTTGACGTCTAAAATTCTCTTTAATATGCCAAAAATACTATCTTTAGTGTCCTTATTTCATTTTAGGATGCCAAAAATACCGTTTTTGGCCCCAAGAGTGGTGTTAGGGTTTACTTTTGACATCCTAAATTTAATTTAGAATGCCATAAGTACTTTTGGCATCCTTTTTAAAAATAAGAATGCCAAAAGCTTCCACATAATTATAAAAATGTTACCGCCTTATTTTTTACTTCCCTTTTAAAAAACGAACTTCTTTTAGGGAAGTAAAAGCCATTATTTATAGTAGTGAAAAATTTTCCCAGGCCTGGTGATCATCAGATAAACGCCATACAAGGTTTTTCACTCTTAACTTCACGCATATATTATTAATTTCATAGTAGGCAAGGTTCTATGTGACAAAGAATCACCCGATTCTCCTGGGCTTGTGGCAATGGGGATGTTATCCATTCTACTTTCTTACTCACATTAAAAAAACCAGACTTCGTTTCACTAAAAAAGAAGGAAAGAAAGAAATTCTACTCAAAATAATGAACTTAAATAACTTGCCTCATTATTTACCCAAAAAAAAAAAAAAATAACTAGCCTCATTATCGTATAATATGAAATTGATAACCTTGTTCAAAGGCAAAACTAGTGTATTTGCAGGTAAGGCTTTAACCGGATGCCGCTTATACCTAGGTTAGTGGTGGAACCGTTTTCCTTGCTCGTCCAAAGGACGAGTAGGGAAAACTCGTCCCATGGGCTCTCATAAAATAATTTTTAAAATTGCTACTTTTTAGATAAAAAAAAAATGTTAGTTCAGAAATTATCTTTATTTTGGATTCTTTACCAATTAAAATAATTTTTTATAAAAAAAGTAAGAAAAATATGAAACCTGGTCCGTCCAGATCTCATTTAAGCGGTCCAAATAAGAGCCCAAGGGACGAGCTCTCCGTGTTCATCATTTGGACAAGCAGTGAAACCGGTTCGGTTAGTGGTGTGGGTGTATATATCTTATATTTCGTTGTTCAGATCCTACTGCACAGCGCCTCTACGCTATATTCATTTGGATTTATTTGCAGGCAAAGGAGAGAAGAAAGAAGAGTCGGACAAAAAGGAGTCAGCATTATTTACTGCAGCAAAAAATGGAGTGTTGGAAATACTGGAGAAAATTATGAAGGATAAACCAAAGGCCATCCACGAAATCAACTCGCAAGGACAAAATGTATTGCAAGTAACAGTAATGTGCAGGCAACCCCATGTTTTTAAACATTTCCAAAAGCAGCTGGCCCATAAGCAGAGGACGTGGGATGACCTGGTTCAGAACCTAGACAATGAAGGCAACTCTATCCTCCACTTAGCCGCCAAGCTCTCACAGTACAAGCCCTGGCACATCCCTGGTGCTGCCCTACAAATGCAATGGGAAATCAAATGGTTTATGGTATCATCTATTTCTCATCTTCTTCCTCCTCATCAATCAAATCAGACATATATATATTTTAAAGTTAAGGTGGTGCATCCAGCAGTGTGAAGTATTTTCTCTATACGTTCGATACCCTAAAGTATTTTGTATACATCTAACGTCCTAAAGTATTTTTTTAAGTGTGTCTAATAAAATATAATATTTTTAATGCCTTGATGCTAGATATACCAAAAAATTATTTTAAAGTGCTAAATGCAACATGAAAAAAATGCTTTATAGTGTTGAATACTCCAAAAAAATATTTTGTGGTGTTGAAAGCACCGAAAAAATTACTTTATGGATGCTCCATAAAATACTTTCAAATCCAGAATGCTCTTAGAAAATACTTTAATATGAAAGATCCATCTAAACCCTGTATTTTAATCTCATTTACATATAATATACTGTTTTTTTTTTTTTTTTTTTTTTTTTTTTTTGGCAGTATGTAAAGGATATAACACAGAGCTATGTGCTGTTCCTGCCCAACATCCATGATAAGACACCGGTGGACCTTTTTAGAGAAGATCACCAGAATCTAGTCAAAGAAGGTACTGAGTGGCTTAACCACACGTCGGAGTCGTGTTCTGTGGTGGCCGCACTTATTGCCGGTGTGGCCTTTGCCACATCCACCACCATCCCTGGCGGCACTCAGGAGGGGAGCGGCAAGCCTTACTTGCAACGCCACCCAGCTTTCAACATGTTTGCGATCACCTCCCTCGTGGCTCTCTGCGGCTCCATCACCTCTCTAGCCATGTTCCTCGCCATCCTCACTTCCCGCCAACAGCCTCGAGATTTCCGCAAAGATTTGCCTCTCAAGCTTCTTTTAGGGTTGAGTACGCTCTTCATCTCCATCTCTTCCATATTGGTTTCTTTCTCTGCCGCCTTCTTCTTTGTGCTCAAGGACAGCCTCAAGGAGGTTGTTTTCCCACTCTACGCTGCCACCATCTTGCCTCTTACTTTCTACGCCGTCGCCCAATTCCCCCTCTACGCCGATCTTGTCAGAGCTATCTTCAGCAAGGTTCCCCAAGCCAGTAATAGAGAATATGAGAAGCTTATCCTCTAAAACTCTAATTACTTTTCCATTGATTCTCCCCATTCCTGAGTAGTACTGTGTTTTGTTATCAACACCTGCAGCAAGTCTTTTGAATTTTGAAAACATGATTTCATTGTTGTCTTGTTTCAAATTTCATTGATGTGTAAAAATCTCCCATGATCATCTTGCCAATATGAATTTATTGGAGAGTTCCACCTTGATCATATATTCCAAATCGCCACCTTTATTGAATGTGAATTTCTCATACGTCAACGTTTCCCTTCATCAGAAGCTGATTTGGCTCCATATTAAAGATATGTGAATGAGTGGAGTCTTTATTCTTTACCGTTTACATTAATTCAATTCAGGAGTGTTTTAATTAGTATTTAAAGTATGTGCATGGCAAACAAAATTGAGAACAACGAGCGGCATTGAGTTCGGAGCTGTGTTTTTATAATAAAAAAAAATGAGAGCTTGCTACTCGCGGTTAAAGTTATTTTTAAAAAGAAATCAAGCAGTGTCTTACGGAAGGAACAAACTATAGGAAGATTATATATATATTCACAGGACAGCTGCTTTGGCTTTATAGGAAAATAAATAGAAAACGAGACATGCATTCGAAAAGAAAAGTCTAGCACATAAATCAAAATTAATTCTTTTTAAAAAAAAAAAAAAAAAAAAAAAAAAACCTCAATCCTTTATCTCCCCCTTTTCTCAGTTTTCAAATAATTATTGCCTCTGGTCCTTAACATAAGATATATTTAGGAAGTTGCTTTTGGTCATAAATATAAGAAAATTTTTTATATTTGTTAATATTGTCCTAATTTACCCTTTTGATGCTCCCTCAACAATAATCAAAGAGAAACGAAAAGGAGGGAATTAGAGGATGTGACTACGGTATTTTATAATTTATACGTCATATTAATTAACTAAACTAATTTTCTTAATTTATTTAAATTAAATAAATATGTTTTATATATTAAGTACTGGAGGAGTAGAGTGAAACTAAATTCGAATCAATTACACACACACATTCTGTTGTTAATATTATAAACATGCCTATCTGTGTGTGTAAATGGCGGAACAGGTTATCTCATAATGAGTTAGTGCAGTTGTCAGAATAGCTATATATATATATATATATATAATACACACACACGTGTGTATAACAACCTACGAATTCAGGAATTCTAAAAATAAATTAATAAATAAAAATAAATTAAGATATAAATTTTATGAACTTAAATTAAGTTGAAGATTAAGGGTTTTCTTCAAAAATGGAAATAATAAATCATCCATGATCGTACCAAAAAAAAAAAAAGAGCAAATGCAACAAAGTGAAAGGGTGTTTAAGTGAAAATTATGCTTGTTTTCTACTTTCAAATTGAGTTTGAATTCTTTACGCTTAAAGAAGCAATTTTATTGTTGTTTTTAAAACCATAACAATTATATATATAATAATAATAAAAAATGCTTCTCTTTATATACACAGAAATTGTCTTATTTGGGCTTAGTTAATTTAATGCTGCTCTTCTATCCATCACCGGTGAGAGAAGGCTTCCTTCCTTGTCTCATTTTTTATTTTCTTCTCATAATCTTAAATCTACCATTAAATTAAAATAATATATGATTCAGATTATAAAATTATTTCTATAAACATAAATAAGGAAATTTAAAATCTTAAAATCTAATCTACATACACCATTCATAATTGCAATCCATAAAAAATAAATAAATTTAATTTTAAAAATATTATTATAATAATTTTATAAAATATTAAATCTAAACCATCTATTTCATGATTTAGGGTGGAGATGAGATCATGAGAAGACAATGAGAAAGAGATCAACTGGGAATATTATCTGCCAATGTGTCCATCGCAACTTTTCTTCCTTTCTTGCCGACATTTGTGTGTGGTAGCCATGGGTTGGGTGAACTCCTTTCTTGATCGCCATTGGGCCAGATTGGTTGAGATCCTCTCTTTTCTCCGCTTCGAACAACACCTGCAGAGCTTCAAACCTATTCTTCGATGGTACGATTATGTATGTATATGTTTGAATCTCTCTTCTCCGTTATTTGTTCTGCACGTTGCTGCTGAGTATATTTGTCTCTTTGTTGTTCCTTGCTGCTTTGGTTTATATGCGAGTTCAAGAGCCGCAATGCTTCTCCTCTTTATGAGTGTCGTGATGTATGGAGTAAGGAGTTGAAGTACTTCTGTTTCACTATTGCTCAACGTTTATTAAGAGGGCTATATGGAAGTATATTACTTCTCTGGTTATAAGATATAATTTATAGTGTAATTTATACTATAAATTATGTCTTATATTTAGGATCGGAGATGGTATAAGTTGGTAATTATGATTGGAGAGGTAGTATTAGTTGGTAATTATGATCGGGGTGTTGTTTTGTGAGTTAATTTTGAATGCCCATAACATGTTAGTTTGAGGAAACTTTGTAAAGCTATTTGGATACTTGATATGTGTGGTTGATAATTGATGACTTACGATGTTGTTTTATGTCTTAAATTTGAAATGCACACAAGATATTTGTTAAAATGAATAAGAGAAAATAGAAGAGTATGTTGTAACACCCTAAATTTTGGAATTAGAAGTTTGAGAATAAGATTGAGATAAGAAGGCGGTTAGCTAGTTCGAGACAAAAGTCTTAAGCTTATCTTGAGGCAAAGCTTAAGATAATTATTAAAAAGTTATTTTTTGACCTTGAAAATTTAGGGGAAAATTATGAAATTTATTTTGCGGATCTAAAAATTTTATGAAGGGATTAGTTACGAAGAATTGGGCCTAAATAGTTGTTAAGCTATAATTTAGAATTTAAGGCATATTTTCCCAAAAATTCAAGGAAAAAGAGTTAGATGATAATTTTTGACTTAGAAATTTAGATTGATATTTTATGGTCCAGAGAAGTTAATTGAAGGAGAAAAAAATCCTTATATAAAATTAACGATTAATTTTTAACACTTATTCAATATTTACATTTTCATAAATAAAGAATCAAGTTTACAGATAAAAGTTTGTAGGTAGTCAAGGAGGATAAAATCGGATTATTTTGTGAGTGGGCCCCGCAACTCTCCCTCTTTTTCTCTGCATGTAGGACACGTCTCGACCCATTTTTATTTGCTTCATCCTTTTTTTTTATCGGAATTTTTATTTGCTTCATCCAGCGCATGACAGCACAACACTTTTTATTTGCTTCATACACACATACTACATCTTCCATTCTTCAATTAATTTTCGGCCAGCTCACACCATTCCTCCCTTAATATCCATTTCTTTATTCCCTTATTTCTCCACACTAATTTCGGACAGCAGTCAGCATATACTCCTTCATTTCCTTTTGTTCGGCCAGAAGAGAATAGAAAGGGAGCCCGAGAGATCGAGAAGTGAGACCGAGAGCTGAGAGCGAGAGAGATGAGAGATCGAGAGGAAGAAGGGAAGCCAACCATCGCATGCAAGCTGAGATTTCAGTGACGGTGAGTCTTCTAATCCTATTCTTAAACTCATTTCGACAGATGAGTGAGGATTTTGAGAGAAATAGCTGCTGAGAATTTCATGATTTTGATAAGATATTCTGCTACCTTACAAGAAGAGGTTGTAGAAGTGATTTCTTCACATGCATGTCAAATTTGAAGCATAAGCTGAGGCTTTTAGGTTCTGTTCTGACTCACCAAAACACAGAGCAAGAAATATGGGTCTAAGGTGTCGTGTTCTCTGCAAGCTAAGCCATGATTTTACGGTTGTATATATGAATATGAGCTTACATGTCACTTATCTTCACTTATTTGTTGGACAGGAAAACACAGCATCATTTGCATGTTAATTTCGGGAGTTAGGGTTTGAGTTTTTCTTTGAAATTTCGACAGCATATAGTACACTCCTTAAAATTTAATATGAGTCAAAGAATACGTTATTTGGATAAGTATAGAAAGAGTTATGAATTTTAAAAAATGAGCTACAATTTTAGAGGGAAATATGGATAGATGTCACAGTTTTGTGGCTGAGAATGATATACGTATTCTTAAATGCTGAAACCATTTTTTCCTAGAAATTAGACTTCAAAAGGAGTTCATAGGATTTGAAACCACCTCATTTGGACATCTAGAACTCCATATATGAATTTTTAAAGTTTGGTCAAGAAATCTGGAGAATTCTATTTCCAGACTCAAACTATGTCCAATTTTTAAAAATTTGGGAATGTTTCAGTCATATATTAAATTGGTGATTATTTTTACTTGAAAATAGACTTACAAATATTTAATTAGGAAGTGCAATCATCTCATTTCGAGTTTCCTAGATTAAGTTATGATTTTTTTTTTCAAGTTACTTCAAAAATTATAGTCATATTTTCTGTTAAATCTGAAAATGATAATATTTTTGGATAAATGTATCTAGCCATGAGTTAAAAGTTTTAGGTAGGATAATAGGTATTTAATTATGTCAGGGTGAGTATATATGTATAAGGATAAAAGATCACCAATGATGACCTATCTCTATAAATTTTAAAATTTATAGGAATTGACAAATGGTTGAGCTCATCAAGAGAAAGAAAAATAAACCCAAAAGGATTTTGGTAAAGGTATAGTTCGAAGGAGCAACAAGTAAGTGAATAGTGTCTCATTATAATTTTTATAAATGATATTTTTTATTAGTTATTGTATTTTGATGTTAATTAATTACCATATCTATAAGTATGATTTTGTGAAAGATTGATATTTTACTCGTTACTATTTATTTTCTTCCAATTGCATCATAGTACAATTTATGATTATGCACTTGAATGAAAAGGATGACTTTTGAGATATTTTTATAAATTTTATATTGAAATGATCTTGCAGAACAAAAGTGTTTGGGGAAAAAAGTGGAGTTTTTTTTCTTTTTCTGATACTAAAAAAAAAAGAAATTTTAGAAAAGGGATTGGGCTCACTCACAGTTCAAGACAGGCGTTTGGAGCTTAATCTACAGAATATACTAGGTTAGAAAGTACATGTGCCTTTATAAGAACTAAGCGTAGTGGAATGGACCAACATAATTTACATAATTGGGTCAAGCCTCCTAAATGAGCAACATATAGGCCTTAGAGTCCACATCTCTTATCCGATTTCATCTATTCGTTCTTTAAAACTAAAGTAGAAGAAACTGTAGAAATGTGCAATAATTAAATTCGAGGTTCCAATCTTAGTAGGAGGAGTGCCTATATTTAGTGTCCAACAATGCCTTAACTAGGATTACTTATAACAGAAAGATATATGTGCATATGAAATAACTATAAAAGCCTAGTTTAGACAAAAATAAAATAAACTATAGGGACCTAATTTAAGATTGAGATCAGAATCTGGAGATTAATTTTTCCAATTATTAATTGACAAAATATAACAATTGAATAGTAAATAGTTATCCGATGGGCTTATATTTTATACAAGCAGGTTAATTATTTTAAATGTAAATATTTACTGAAAGACATTTTAATTATTCTATATGATTTTTAAATATATAAATATATTAAAAAAATTAAAGCTTAAATTTGTATTTCAATTCTAAAAATATCAAATTTTATATGAGATAGATATCTCATCAATATCATATGTTAATTGTGAATTTATTTTCATATTTAACATCATAACTTCGTTTTCTTGTGCTCCCTCGAGTCCTAAATATATGACATATTTGAGAAGTTAATCTTGGTTCTAAATATACCATTTTTTCATATTTTCCAATTTTTTCCTAATTTACTCATATTGATGCTCTCTCAACAATAATCAAAGAGGAGAGGGAATGAGAGAATTAAGAAAATGACTATGATATTTTAGAAAATACATGTCCTATTAACTAATTTAACTAACTTTCTTAGTATAATTAAATAAGGTAAATAAATCTTATATTAAGGATCATATGGATGGAGTATTTTTTGTTGGTCGTGTGTTTTGATGATAAGCGACAATTGTAAACACAAGATGAAGTTTGTCTTAAGTAAGTTGAAAAACTTACTTGTCAAAGACAAACTCGAGTTTTGAGGACTTGAAGAGAGTAGCTAAATTTTAATGAACCGAGAAAACTCCAGTTTGCGTAAGTAAACTCGAGTTTATGTCACACAGAGAGCGCTCTAAGTTTTTCACATTGAGACAAACTCGAGTTTAGTTTTACAAACTCAAGCTTGCACCATACTGAGAGACTCTCTAATATTTTCTAAAGTAAACAAAACTCAGGTTTGCGATAGTAAACACGAGTTTTGGGCATACGAGAACCTCCAATGTTTTAGGCCTAAGCAAACTCCAGTTTTTGATATGGAAACTCCAGTTTGTACTTAGCCAAAAGTTTTCTAAGTTTTCCAAAGTTTTGAGAAAACTCGAGTTTATATTTGGAAATTCGAGTTTAGGGTGGACAAAGAGCTTACATGTTTTAAACTACTTTGAGAAAACTCCATTTTGTTTAAAAAACTTCAATTTTCACTTGGATAGAGTTTTCAAAGGTTTTCATTTTTAAACGAAAACTAGAATTTATGTTTGGAAACTCGAGTTTTGGCCAAGCCGAGAGCTTTGCTCATTTCGGTATTTTTGAAAACTCCAGTTTACATTGAAAACTTCAGTTTTGAGCTTTTGGACTTAAACATATTTTTCACTATAAAATTCCAAAACTCGAGTTTGTCATTAATCAACTCGAGTTTTGCTCATGTCCCCAAAACGTGCTTCAAAGATAAATTTGCGATGTTTCTCTCTGGAAGAAGAAAACTTGAGTTTCAGTTAGAAACTCAGTTTTGTCTTCGAGCATAGTTACAAACTCCAGTTTGGATAAACAAACTCGAGTTTGTGTCGTCGAAGTTTGAAAATCAAATTGCTCGAATTTGTAAAATCTTCTTGTTTGATCTTAATACTTCTTATCATCACTCTTTACTATTCCTAGCTATGTTTAATTAGTTTGTCAATGAGTTTTAGACAGATTAGAAAACTTTAAATGAAGATTTGAGCAAAAGCAAAAAGTGATGTCAGCACATTAAATGCAATGTCCAAAAAACTTGTATCCTTTTAAACAATCATTCTACACACGTTGCAAAGGGATTAATGTTTCCTTTCCACATCCGAGTAGCTGCACTTCCAACGGATTAAAAGTCGAAGTCAACCATAAACATCTGTGCCACTGGATTAACCAAAGAGTAGAGAGAGAAGAAGACCAAAGCTTAACCTAATTCTTGCTTAATGAAGGCAACGGTCACCTTGAAGATTACAATGGTCATTTAATCCTCTCTTTGTATAAATAGAGTTGCATTCAATTCTTCTCAACAACCAATCTGCTAAAAAAAAAAAATCATTCAAGTTTCAACTACTCTTTGAGTTTTCTTGAGCAAAGTATCTTTTGGTACATTCTGTACTTCAGTGTTTATATTTATCCACTCTTAGAAAGAGTTCATTTATTGTAAATCATTTCATTGTAAGAATCTCAAGTCATGGGACTTAGAGATTGGGATATCGATTGCAACTTGTAAGGTGGAGTAAGTTCCAGTGAGAGAATTGCTCTAGAGTTACAGAATGTGTAATCAATTGAGATAGTGAAATCCCAGAGTGTCTGGGGACTGGAAGTAGGTCAAGTGGTTGGACCGAAGCAATATAAATTCCTTGTGTCTTGCTTCTCCTTCTATTACTTTGTTACTTTGTTACTTTGTTATACCCTGTTTTTAGAATACTAAATCAAAGCTTTAGAAAAGAATTTTTAAAATCCCCAATTCACCCCCCTCTTGGTGATTTGCTCCACTTTCATTAATTAATTCTATGAAAAATGTCATTTAAATACTAGAGGAATTCCAAAACCCTAAAATACCTGTTAAAAAATTAAAAGGACATAAAGGTGATAAGGAGGAATACGAGATTTTGAAATTTAAGTGTTTTTACTAAAATATCCCTCATCTCTCTCCTCTTCCTCTTCCTCGTCCTCTCTCTTATCCCTCTTTTCATTTTCGCTCTCGCCTATGCCTTTCTTTCCTTGCCGATGACAAGTTCCACCTTCACCATCGTCGGTAAGTTCCACTATAACCACCAAAAACGCCACGACAACTATGAGTTTGGAGACCAAAGCTTGGAGCCCCGCGGGATAACAATTCAATCCAGAGCTTCTTCGACGGGGAGAGTGACATTTAATCATTTTATTGCTCTATTAACCCATTATTCAAACCAATCTTTCTTGTTGTTCGAACCTATGTCGTTGAAATTGGGTTGCTACGCCATATATGACTTAGCCTAAATCTCTTGTTGGTTTTGAAATTGGATTATAAACACTTCTTGGACTCCATTGTTTGAAGCGGAAGGAGGGAGAGATGAAGAAGAAGGTGAGCAATATCTGTGTTTTGAGGAAGAAGAAGGTGAACAGTAAATGTGGGATTTAACAAATTCGTAATGAGATTAACAAGTTCATGAATGGGTTTAACAAGTTTATGAATGGGTTTAAAAACGTGTTTGAGAACACTTGACGAACAAACTTAATTATTCCCAATCGACTTTGTTAATACGATTAAAAAATTTGTTATTCTCATTACAAAATTTGTTAATGGTAGTCAAATTTTATATTCAATAGAGTGACATGTGTTACCCCGACGAATGAACTTGTTATTCCCATTAAACAACTTGTTAACCCCATTAGTGAACTTTTTATTCCCATTACCAAATTTGTTAATGGTGCTCAACTTTTGGTTTCAACAGAGTCACATGTGTTCCCTTGATGAATGAACTTGTTATTCCTATTAAAAAAGCTAGTTAATCTCAATTTGTTAATGGTGCTCAAATTTTGGTTTCAGCAGAGTGACATGTGCTCCCCCGACAAATGAACTTTCTATTACCAAATTTGTTAATGGTGCTCAGATTTTGGTTTCAATAGAATGACATGTGTTTTCCTAACGAATGAACTTGTTATTCCCATTAAAAAACTTGTTAATCCCATTAATAAACTTGTTATTCTCAAAACCAAATTTGTTAAGACCCTAATACATTTTGTTCATACATTATCCTTCATTCACAAAGACACCATATGCCAGCCCAAAGACAAATCTTTGAATCATGACCCCTAAAAAAAAAAAAAAAAAAAAAAGTTCAAAAGTGTTTTTTTAAAAATTTCCATTTTTTTTGAAAAATGTAATATAATGTAAAATTAAATTTTGGCCCCCACTTTTTTTTTTAAACATTTTTTCCTCTTTTTCTTTTTCATTCCCTCCCTCTCACACACGGCACGCTTCCTCTTCCTTAGTTCCTTCGCGTTCACTTTGCTCTACTATGCCATCTATGCTTTCAGTCTCTATCCTTTCTCCGTCTCTCACGTAGTCACACGGACGGGCCATGGCACACTCTTCCTCAGTTCTTCTCCCTCCATCCGTGCTTTCCAGTCTCTTTTCATACTCCACAGGACCACAAAGCCTCCCTCTTTCGTCGAGATGTTGAGTCAGACCACTATTCTACCACTGCTGTTAGCATTAGTTGAAGCTCAAAGGTTTTTTCGAAAGGTCATCCGCCACTGTAGAGTCGGCTTGCCATTGGGTAATGTATGGGATTCCTTATGCCATTGCCTATTCGTTCTCCATCATTTTCGTCTGAAATCTGAATATTACAAACTAGAGTGGTATTTATTACAAACAAACCATGGCTCCTTAGCCTCGAGGATGATTTTTGTCTCTAAATTTATATAATTCTTATGGATATGCATATCGCGATTATCACTGCTTGTTTGTTATTTGTTTTAATTTTTATTTTTGTAGGCTCCATTCCTTTATTCACCAATCACTAGTGCAAAAAAGGGTTTTAAGACCGCCTCATTTAGACAGGACTATCAACGACCAGTGTCTTAAAGGTATGACAAATGGGGTGGCGTTTTGTAAATATAAAGAATTTCTTATCTTAGGATCATTTTTTCATAGGTCTTAAATATATTATTCAGACCCATTAAAAAAACAACCGGTCTTAAAAATGTTATTAAAAAAATTGAAATATCAATTACTTTATGGAGAAATCTCATACAAATTTGGACTAATATTTTTTTGACCAAAATAATAAGGAAAAATGTAAATATAAAGGTAATAAAGTTTTAAGACCGAACGTATTTAATATCCGGTCTTAAAAGTTTTCTTTTAAGATCGGACATAAATTATGGCCGATACAAAATATAGAAAAAGATTAAATAAAAAATTAATTAATTTTAAGACCGGAGTTATATGAAGACCGGTCTTAAAGGTTAACTTTTAAGACCGGCTACTAATTTGTCCGGTCTTAAATGTTAAATATTAAGATCGTCTTTTTATTTATCCGGTCTTAAATGTTAAATATTAATATCGTGTACTTTTTAAATCTCCGGTCTTAATAGTCTTCCTTTAAATAGAAATGTTGACTCGCTTTTCGGAAAAATCATTAGGGTTCAAGACAACCGAGGTTCGACATTCTACTCAAGCTAGGTCCTTCGTTGTCGTCATTTTTACCTCTCCCGGTTTTGAGCAAGCATTATCGGTTTCATTTTCTTTGTCTTTTTTTCTTTTTTGTCAGAAAAAGAAGGAAGATAATGAAAAAGGACACTGAAAATATTCAAATGAGGGCATGGTAAAACCCCGACAACGACAGGTCCAACCTTGAGAAGAATTGTCACCGTGTTTGTTTTTATTCAAATAAGGTAAACGATGTTTTTTGTTTTTTGTTTTGTTTGGTCTTAACTGTATTCTGCGAATTTTTAATGTTGATCACACGAGGACAATGTTTTGTTTGTTTCCTTTTTGTCAGAAAAAAAGAACATAATGAAAAGAACAAGGCGATCGAATATGGAAAAAAAATCTGCCCAGTGAGGGGCAGCAGCAGTACAGAGAAAAAAAATATACTCCTCCCCATCGTTATCAGAGGGGAGGGAGTCGTCGGAGAGGTCATAGACGTCGTCATCTGAAGGATGGTACTCAATGTCATGGGCGTCAAGTATCGCGGTCAGCTTGTTCTTGACGTCGAGATAGACCTGAAAGAGTTGGCCTAAGCGTTGGTCTATATGATCGACGCGGGACAGAAGGTGCTGCATCATTTGTTTGAAGGTCGGGTCAGAAGGCAGCAGAGGAGGGTACGGAGGAGGAAGAGGATTAATAAGAAAAGGAAGACCTGGTAGTGGTTGAGGACCTCGTGGTGGTGGAGCAACCATTACGGTGAAGGTTGTAGAAGTGATGGAGAAGAATGTGAAGCAAGTAAAGTAACAACGGGTTTAAATAGAGAACTTGTCCTGAACAATGTGAAACGGAAACTTTAATGAGGAGACCATAGGTAATCAGAATACGAGGAGACGCCTAGTTGGGAAGCTTATCTGGAAGCCGAAGAGACTCGGATCATTCATTTGAATAGAGTGTAAGGATATGCACTCTGCTTTTGAAAAGATTGAACTTTTAATACCGGATATTGTAAAAGATCCATTCTTAAAAGTAATATTTTTTTAAGAAAAAATTCCTTACTTTAAAAAAAATTGAATTGAAAAAAGATAAATGAATTTTAGGACCGGATACAAGATAAAAGGTCGGTCTTAAAAGTAATTGAATTGATTGAAAAAATAAATATTAGACTTTTAAGACCAGATATATTATAAAAGGTAGATCTTAAAAGTAATTGAATTGAAAAAAAATAAATAATAGAATTTTAGGATCGCATATTTATAAAATCCGCTCTTAAAGTAGTCATCAATTTCGTATCTCTCCTCTCTTTATAAAACTCTGGTCTTAAAATTAAATGAATAATAAAAATTTAGGACCAGAGTCTATAAACCTCCGTTCTTAAATTTTTTTTATATATGTAAGACCAGCTACTTTATAATTAACCGGTCTTAATAAAATAATAAATACTTAAACATGTCTCTATCGCGCAGAAAATTAAATTTTCCTCTCTGAACGTCTCTTGTCGCGCCGAAAGTGATTACTCGGTTCTGTCTCTAATGTTTGTGTGTTGCTTCGTCACTGCTTCGCGTTGCTCTCTCGACAATCACTTTCTTGTTCCATAACTAAACATCTATAGACCAAGCTATAAGAGGTGTTTCGGTTATATAACTTTATGATTTTTCTGCTGATCGTTCTGGGTTTTTCATGAGTTGAACGAAATCGATGAAATGTTCTTGTGGGTTTCCGTGTTGTGAATGAATATTGTATTTTGAAGATTATATTTGCACTTTAGACCTACCCAACTAACCAACAAATATTTTTAGGTTACTCTTTCTATCTGCAACATCAACGTTCCTGGCGGGAGAAGAAAGACTTAGCAAACGCATTTGAATTTATATGCTACAGGTGAGTCCACAAGACCTTCATACGATACATTTAATTTCCTCGTCATGCATTTATTTTGCTTCTTAGATTCACTATGATACATTTGTGACCAAAAGTGATTCTTCATTATGCATTTAATGGGCAAGTTTCTCCGTAAAAAAAAAAAAAAAAAAAAAAAAAAAGACATAACCGACATTGAGCATAAATATGCATAGTGGGAAGTTTTATTGCCCTTATGTAAAATGTTTGAATGAGAGGTGACTAAGTCCTGAAGTTATACACACACATTTAATTTGTGAAGGATTTTGTAAGACTTATACAATATGGTTATGGCATGGTGAAAAAATGTCAAGTGGGTCTCAACATAGGGAAGTGGTCTTTGATGATAATGACACGGATATGGATGATCACATAGATGACATTATTCGTGATATAGGAGAAGAGACTTTTGCTCAATCACATGCATGTACTCCTGATTATTTACAACTTATCTCCTATGTTATGCATGAAACGAAAGTACACATCATGCTGTCTATGTTGATTTCGGGACCAAAACAACCCGAAAATGACATTGATGTTTACCTTCACCCTTGATCGAAGACTTGAAGGAGTTGTGGGAAGAAGGTGTCGATGTTTTTAACTATATTATATTCCTTCTATGTTCTTAAACAATGTCACTGACTATAAAGTTTGTTCTTATTTTATTTTTGTGGCAGGATCCGATCCAAATGGGCATGTTATAAAAGAGGATGTTATGTTGTTGGGTGGGAATCAGATGAAGGCATGGTAAATATTATATTTGGCATGTATGTTGATTTACGTGTTGTATTTGTAACTCATTGTATTTGTAAGTAAGTTATCTTATTGTATAAATTAATTTAGGTGTTGTACTCATAGTATAATCATTAATTAAGAGGCCACATAACTCATGGTGAATAATATTTGTATTCTTTTTTCCAAATTCAATTTATTCATAATTGTTCATAGCTTGTAGCTTAAAGTATCGACTTTTATGTGCTGCATTGGGTGGTGGATTTGTGTATATATATGATCAAGAAGAACAGAATAGGGAAAAAATTTGGGAAAATTTAGACTAGAAATAAATACGCTGGTCTTAAATGTTCAACTATTAAGACCGGACATATAAATTCCAATCTTTAGAGAGCGGATTTGTTTTTGTCCGGTCTTAAAATTCGATCTTTTAAGAGCGGACTGGTTTTTGTCTGGTCTTAAAAGTTGAGTTTAGGACCGAACAAAAAATATTTCAGGTTTATTTAGTATGACTTTTAAGACCTAATGTATTAAATGTCCGGTCTAAAAGAATTTCTTTAAGACCGGTTCGAGTCCGGTCTTAAATGTTAGACTTTTAATACCGCTTGGAACAAGACCGGTCGCGGGTCCGGTCTTACGATGCCTCTTTTGTTCGGTCTTAAAACCTTTTTTTGCACTAGTGAATGGAAATTATATATTTTGTTGTTGCCGGTCTAGTTGATACAAATTCCTTTCTAAAGCCTTTTTTTTTTTTGGTGAATCATTAGTTGACTTAAAGACTTCTAATATGCAAATACTGTACTGATTCTTCAGGAACATTTTGGCAATGCAATGCTAAAGCTATTGGTTCAGGCTCAGAAGGAGTAGACAATTCTCTACAAGAACAATACAAAGGTATACACGTTAATGGTTGGGATGTTTCAACATGTATAATTACTATACGTAACGGTAAAATGTGATTGGGAGAGATGATGTGAATTGGTTAAAAAATGAGTTTTTCTTTTGTATTTTATTTAGTGTGATAATAGTTAATTATATTGTTTAAATTGTTCATAGTGTAACACCCCCCGTTGTAAATAGTGTAAGTTGTAATCGTTGAGTAGCTAGTGAAGAATTTTGACTGTAATCGAATGGTTACTATTTGTATAATATCTTGTAACAAAAATATTAATTGGAAAAGGATGTTTGTATAGTATGAGATGGGAAGTGGACCCTTAAAGGTCCAAAAGGTCATCCACTCCGGCGGGCCTAGGTTTGAAAAGGCGCGGGCCTAGGGCAAGACACCGGTGAGGCACAAAGCCGGTATGATGACACAAGGGCAAAATGGTCAATTCCTTGAATCTTGGGCATTCAATTTCATTTTGTATGAGAAGGGAGAGAAAAAATGATGATTTTACCCATATTCGTCCAGACACAAGACACGGGACCGCAAGAGGGCGATAAACCAATAAAGGGGACCGATAGCGACCAGTTAGGGGATTATTTTTTGACAGAATGAGACAGATGTGGGGCCACCTTGGAAAGGGGGAAGGCGACACATGAATATTCCAAGCAGAGGAGAATATTTGGCAAAGTCAAAGAAAGTACGAAGAGATGCGTTTTTAGACTCGACGGGGCCCGATAGGGGCCGGTAGACCCCGAAATTGGCTAATAAAGTGGAAAAGTGGATTTAATTATTGGAGTTCAGATTTTGGGACATTCCATGCACATGAAATCTGCCCAAATTTGACAAAATTTGAATGTTCAAAGCTTGGTCAAATGAGTCAAAGCATATGGGTCCAAAAGCTTTCTAGAAAATCACATGGGATAATTCATATGAAAATTAAAATGGAAAATCAGATCTTGGGCAGCAATCTCACACCACTTGTGCTCCTAGAAAGCTCCAAAAATCTGCACATGAAATTATCCAAGTAATTATAGTTAGATCCTAACTAAACTAGAGAATTTAATTAGTTACATGAACTAAAGGGGCACTTTTGGGGATATTATAAAGAAAGCTTGATCAGCCATTTTTCCCCCAAAATTTTGTGCTCCGGTGAAGAGGGAGGAGGAGAACATCAAGCTTCCATAGCTCAACTCAAGCTCTCAACCACTTGGTCCACTAATCCAAAGTTCCGAAACCGGTCAGGAAACCCTTGGAAAATCAGTGGGCCCAATAAAAGAGTAAGGACAGTACTCACCATACCAGACACTTCCACAGCTGCAGGGGAGCGTACCGACTAGTGAGGATCTTATCGTGGTAGGGCCCATGTTCTTTGTGAAGAGTAGGGAATGCCCTACCGTATTTTGTATTTTACTTTTGGATGACCGTATTATATTTCTGGGATTTACTTTGGATTATTGTACCCTTAACCCTCCAGGGACTTATACTTTCTGTAGTTTTTACTTTTATCAGTACAGTAGTTAGTCCAAACCGGTCCTGCGCTCTATCACGCTTACTCTGATGCATGTTAAAAGTACTTAACAACTAAAGGAAAGGTAATTTAATAAAAGGAATCCCTCTAACCCGCCACCCGAAAGGGCAAGGCCGGTAGAGGTGTAACACATAGGTTATTTGGAAAGTGATAAAATCTAAGAATAGCTCAATGATGAAGAATAAAACAATTGATTCATTTTTCAACAGGAAAGCTAGTGATCACATAGAGGAAGGTAACATCGCTTCTACATCTTTACCGGTTGAAAAGACTTGCCATGATGCTCTAAGGTTTGAATATGAGGAACAACCTTCTAAAATTCCCAAGGTTACTTCCAATGAATTCGATATTAGTTCCTTAGAGAATGATCCGAGTAAATGCCCTCAAATATGGCAACATCATGTGAATCAAAGAGATGAAGTTCGAAGGGTTATTTAAAATAGGGTCCATTTCAGTGTAAACTTCAATGTTATCCTCTTATAGGAAAGAATCATCCAAGAAGGTTTCAGTATACTTGGTTTGATATATTTCCTTCTTGGATAGAGTATTCTCCTACTACAAATGCTGTTTATTGCTTACCATGTTTTCTTTTTACTAAACTAAATGGTCGTTTTGGAGCAGATGTTTTTACTATTAAAGGATCTCAAAAGTGGAAAAAAGTTCTTAGTTGAAAAAATTGTGATTTTCTCAATCATATAGGAGAAGATCCTTGCTCACCTCATAACAAAGCAATGAAGGCTTGTGAAGACTTGTTGAATCAACATGGGTATATCCAGAGTGTCTTTAATGTACAAAGTTCAAATCAAATTTTAAAGAATCAATTACGTCTTAAGGCGTATATTGATATAGTACATTGGTTGACATTTCAGGCATGTGCTTTTAGAGGTCGTGATGAAACTTCAGAATAAAAAACCAGGGGTAACTTTCTTGAGATGATAAAGTTCTTAGCATCATACAATGATGAAGTTGCAAGAGTTGTGTTGGAAAATGCACCATACAATTCCAAGTATACTTCACCTACAATTCAAAAGGAAATCGTGTATATTCTCTCAAGCAAAGTTTGTAACCACATTCGTCAACAAATTGGAGATTCCAAGTTTTGCATAATTGTTGATGAAGCACGTGATGAATCAAAAAGCGAGAAAATGGCACTTGTTTTGAGGTTTGCTGATGAAAGTGGTTGCATACAAGAAATATTTTTTGATCTTATACATGTTAAAGACATTATGGCATTAACTCTTAAAAAAGAATTGTGTGCCGTATTTTCTAAGCAAAATCTTAATATCCTAACATTTGTGGTCAAGGTTATGATGGGACTAGCAATACGAGAGGGAAATGGAATGGTTTGCAAGCATTATTTCTCAATGATTGCCTTTCTGTATACTATATGCATTGTTATGCTCATCAATTATAACTTGTATTGGTTGCTGCTTCTAGAGAAGTTATTCATGTCCATCAATTTTTTTCAAATTTAACTTTCATTGTCAATATTATATGTTCATTTAGTAAACTACATAATGAGTTAATTACAAGCTACCAAGTTAGATGAAATTGCACATTTGCTTGAGATTGGTGTACTTGAAAGTGGTAAAGGGCCAAATCAAATTGGTACTTTGAAATGGGCTGGAGATACTCGTTGGAGTTCTCATTTTTTACTCAATTTGTAGTATGATAGATATGTTTGCAACAACTTGTTCTCTCCTTCAAAAGATTATTGTTGATGGATCAACTTATTCTCAAAGAGGGGATGTTGATGCTGCTTATAATATTTTGACTTCATTTAAGTTTATATTGATCCTGCACTTGATGAAAGAAATCATAGGAATAACAACTGTTCTTTTCCAAGCTTTGAAAGAACAATCCCAAGATATAGTTAATGTTGTGGATTTTGAAAGTGAAGGAAATCACCAAGAGGGGGGTGAATTGGGGATTTTAAAATTCTTTTCGGATCACCCACACAACAGATAATATCAAGGAAAAATGGAGATAGAGAAGAAGAGCTTGACACGAGAAGATTTATCTTGGTTTGGTCTAACTCCTTGACCTACGTCCAGTCCCCGTCACTCGGGATTTTCCACTATCACTCAATCACAATTACACACTCGTACTCGGGATGATCCTCTCCCTAGGACTCACTCCCCCTTACAAGCTGTAATTGCTTACAACAAAAACATACTCTGTAAACGAAGGATGTTCCTCAACCTAGGACACACTCCCCCTTACAAGCTGTACTACGTAATCGATACCCACTCGTAAACGAAGGATGCTCCTCAACCTAGGACACACTCCCCCTTACAAGTTGTACTCGATTTTCCCAATCTCCAAGTCACCCGACTTGAGATTATTACAATGAATGATATACAAGGAAACAAACTCTCTCTAAGAGTAGATATGATAAGCTTTGAAGCTCAATGTATCAAAGATACAATCAAATGATAAAAGAGAAAAGCGATGTAATTCGTGTAAGCTTTCTGTATATGTCTTCTCTGCTGTCCAACTTCAAATCTTCATGTATTTATAGTGATTTGAAGCTTGTGAACGTTATAGATCCGTTGAGGCTTCAACCCATTCGAAAATATAGCTGTTATGGGTGTTTCTTCATGGATCTATTTGTTGTGACCACTTGCTGTCTGAATATAGCTGTTGGGAACTTTGTAGATTTGAATATTTGAATTTTGGCTCTTCAAGAAGTGTCCCATGTGGTCTTGTTTGAAGAATGATGATGTCCAGCTTTAGTTGGTGGAGGCTTTGTTGTCTGCATTGAGAAATGGTTGTCTTCCTTTCCAGGCTGTCTTCCATTTGCTTGGTTAGAGAAAATATATTTAAATATTGCAAGTTGCACAATGAGAAGCTTTATTTGATTTTAAATCAAATCCATATCTTCTGAAATCTCACAAGCAAACTGGTTAAGATTGGTTAGAAATATAGATAAGAATCATATAAAACATATACAACCAATTCTTGAGATTAAATCCTAAGTGAAAATCAAAATCAACATTTTCAAAGCAAAGCGTGTAACCTTTGTTACGATCGATGTCGAACTCGAGTTCACATATCTAGGCTCGAGTTTGCTCTTCATTTAGTTCAAATAGATTTGTCTCGTAAGAGCTGAACTCGGAGGTTTACAAAATATGTCGAGGTTTGAAACCTTTGTTCGGGACCGAACTCAGTTTTCATGTCGAACTCGAGTTCGACTTTTATCGAGGAAACCATCGAGAAATCAGTTTGAAATACATTTTGAATAAAACATGAACTCGAGTCTATAAGTGAGAACTCGAGTTTGACACTATTCATGTCAAAAGTCAGTTTTAGTTCAAAACATCAAAACTGGAGGTTTTCATCAAAACTGGAGGTTTTCAAGTTGTGAAAATACTGATGCTCTCGGGTTGGCGAAAACTCGAGTTTTGACTCCAAAACTCGAGTTTTCACTTAAAACATGAAAACTCGAAAACCGTGAACATATCAAAAGCGCGGTTTTGCTTCAAAACCGGCGGTTTTGCATTTGTGAAAACTTGTATGCTCTCGGTAAGGAATGAACTCGAGTTCATAAACTTAAGCTCGAGTTTGCTCAATTTAGAAAACTTTTGGCCCGACGCAAACCCGAGGTTCATGGAAGCAAACCGGAGGTTCATGAAAATCTCATTTGAAATATTCTTCCCGCGAGGCAAACTCGAGTTTGTCATAGGCAAACTCGAGTTTGTCATAAGCAAACTCGAGTTTACATGTTTGTAAACTCTTTGAAGATTTAAACTGGAGGTACGAACCCGAGGTTTGAAAAATTGAGTCTCAAGTTTAAAATTGTTTTCAAGTCAACATGTTCTCTGTCTCTCACGAACTTGAGTTCACAAGTGTACGCTCGAGTTCATCTAGTTGTCTCAGTTTCAAACTTTTGTTCATGTCTCGGGTTCAAAGATCAAACTGGCAAGTTTGGCTTCTCTGTGAGCAACGAACTCGAGTTTGCCTGTCTAGGCTCGAGTTCGACATTAACAGGATGTTTTTGAACTAAAATCAGCAAGGTTCAAAACTTTGTTTAACTTATCAAAAACATTCAGACTTGTTTGCAATTGTCAGTTATCATCAAAACACATATAGAACTAACAGATTTAGTTTGTACTACAAAAGTTCTCACCTCAAAAATTGAGAGGAGATGGTTGTCAGATTTATTGAAAAATGTGACAATATTCTATGAGTAACATAAGATTGATGTTCCTAACTTTAGTGCTCAATATATAGCATGACAAGGACGCTCTCATCATCAAAAAGATCATATTACAATGAAGCATCATTATAAAGTGGAAATATTTTTAGTTACAATAGATAAACAGTTGCAAGAGTTGAATATGAGGTTTAAGGACAAAATTTTGGAGCTTTTGACACTTAGATCTCACTTGATTCCTAAGGATACTTAGGAAGCTTTCAACACTGATAATATTTCCACTCTTGATGCAAAATACTATCTTGCTGATTTTATTGAGAAAGAGAAGATAATTTTAAAGCCTCAACTTCAACATTTTGTTATTGATGCTTCTAGTCATTCAGATTTGAAGAATCTATCAACTCTACCTGAAATATGTTGTATTTTGATGAAAACAGGGAAATCTAATATGTATTACTTGATTGATCGATTAATTCGCCTCTTATTAACCCTTCAATTTCAACAGCTACCACAGAATGCTCATTTTCAACAATGAAAATGATTAAGACAAGGTTGCGTAATAAGATAGAAGATGATTTTATTGTAGATAACATGGTAATTCATATTGGAAGAGAAATAGCCAACACTTTCACTACTGAATCTATTATTGATTATTTCAAGTTATTAAAAGAGCGAAGAGCATTACTTTGAGTGAAGGTAATTTTTAATTGTTTCATTTAGTATAGTGTTTTATTAATTTTGTATTATAAAGTACATTTTTAACTTTAATATTTTGATATATTATATAATAGGCAATCTTTTGAAATTTCATGATATCTTCTCATTTTGTAATGATATGACATTCATACTAGAGAAAGGTATGTTATCTTATACATTAGAATGATTAAAATACTTTTATTATAAATCTGAATATTTTATATTTAAAAAATTTAATCAGTTAATGAGTATACATTTGCCCTCCAAATATTTATCCCAAGGTCAACTACTGATGCCATCAAATGTTCACATACATATCTGTCTACCCTGCATAGAATAAATCAATAACCAACCAATCAATAGAACATGGAAATATATGCCAGAACTATTTCTCTCCTCCAACTATTTCTCTCCTCCAAGCTAAGAAGTACTAAACCACAATAATTCCACTTGATTTCACGCAGCTTGACTTGTATATTTTCTGTTCAGACTTAAATGCACTTATGGGAATAGAAATTGAGGAAGCTCTCCTTCATGTGTTCAAGAATAACAAAAGGGCCAAAGCTTTGATGGGGACATCGGAGATGGTGAGATCGGTGAGGTTCTCGAGGCGGGAGAGCATAACGCTAGCGACCTTGCAGAGGCTTCTGATGCAAGTGAAAGAGAGAAGGGAGGCAGCAAGTTGAGGAAGGAAGTAAATAGGAGTGACGAGATAGTTGAGAAGTTGAACGGATTGAAGGATGGAGAGGGATTTGAGGGCAGTGTAGCAGAGAGCAACGAAGGTGGAGCAATTAGAGAGCCGGAGGGAGATGATGTAGTGAAAGGGTTTAGAGGAGTTGCAAAGAGTGGCATTCAATGAAAGAATAGTTTGGACATTTTCCCCCAATTTTCATATCCCTCATTACCCCTTATCCATTCTCCGTTTTTTCACAAGTTCAATGAGCTTCTGTGGGTTTAGGAAATTCACATGACATTTAAGTGTCATTTTCCCTTAATTCTATTGGTGTCTTAATTGTAAGACTAAATTTAAATTTTGATATTGTAACTGTATTTAAATAGGAATTTTTTTCCTTTGATATTATTGACCATTGAAAATCTTCATGTCTAAAGGACAAACTTTTTCAATTGACGAGAATTCATTAAATAAAATCTAAATTATAACAGACACCCAAATCGTTAAAGTATATAACTATATATCATACACGGCCAAAGTATCTTGTACTATACGTATTTATTGCCACCCTGACCCAGAAAATAATGAATGACGTTACAGACAGAAAGAGAGAATATGGAAGATATGTGGATAAAGTTGAAGCACGTTGAGCATACGAGGAGGTAACTCTTTTTTTTTTTTTTTTTTGATAAATTGATGCAACCATAAATTAATCTAAGTCTTAATCAAAGATAAAACCAAGATATCTATAAATAGGTCGAGATAGTTCAGGGGTTGGTGGTGAAATGGTGGTTGAACAGAATCAACTCAATTGTGATTAAAATTATATGATATAATTTAAATAAATAAAGTAATCATATATAATCTTGAAAAGAGTGTTTTTAGTTTTAATACCATGGAAGAAATTAAAGCGGATTGCTCATAAATAGTCAATTGTATGACTTATACTACTTCTCTCTAATATAAGAAAGAGGTCATTGATGTTGAATTTAGTCTAAAATATAATATGTCAATCCATTTTATTATATGTATTTATTATTTTTCTCCAAACCAATTTATCCAACTTATAAAATATATATAATCTAATGTTACAGATATTTTAGGGAGGTTATGTCACATTTGTTCAACTTAATCAATTTATTTCACTTTTTTAATCTAGCCAATCAGTTAGATAATTCTTATATTAAAAACTGGATAAAATATTTCATTTAGATATAGAGAACCACTCTCACAATAGTTCCGAAATAAATATCATAATGTTATAAATATATTTTTTCCTAAAAGATGTCATCACAAATTGAATTCTTCACGCATGCATATATACATGTTCATCATTTCCTTCTTTGTTCTATTTCTTTTCTCTCACGGAATATCCAATCACTGAAGGAGCCACTCATGCATTAATTATGGGTGGAGATTGAAGTGTATATCTTTTGGATAACCTAAAAATGGTTAATTTTCTTCAATACGCATGATTCTCTCTATAATTCCTATCTCATATTCAACAGATTGCTGCTGATTTGTCGGCTTGTCTCCGTGGGGTGGACGCTCATAAAAAATAGGGAAAATCCAAGAAAAACCTACAAAATTTTAAAATATCAAATAAGTGATTTTCCATTAAAATGAGTTATGAATTTTTTATCAAGTGTAGGCAAAAAAAAAAAAAAAAAAAAGACTTGATTTGAGATTTAAAAATCTTGGATATTTTTTAGTGGGATTTTCTCAAATATATATTTGTTTTAATTAATTTCTGTATGCGTATTTCTTCTTTTCTTTCTCGCTTTCCCGAGAAACAGACAGAAAAACAGAAAGAAAAAGAATGGACGTGGCACAACACAACGCAACACAAGCTAGCAAGCTAGGTACGTAGCTTCTCCTTCTAAGCGATGACTTCACATGCAAATTCATAAAAAATATCTTCAATAATTGAACTAATCCAGGCAAGTTTTTTTATCAACTGTTATTTTAATTATATTGAATAGAGACAACGTAACTATATTTCGGTACTGAATATTTGATCATCTTATCAATCAATATGTTGGAAAGAAATGAAAAACTGATAAGTCAAGATAGAAATAAAACAAACGAAATTAGAAATATAAATCGTTTCAATTAAAGTTGAATGATCTAAGTTATATATCAAAAGATTAACACGTTATACTCTTTTTTGAAATTAGTGGCGGTTTAATTTTGGATTGCAGGGACGTTTGATTTTGTAATTTTGACTTCGCCCAAAAAGATCTTGTAAGTTTGACCTTCAAATGCAATGCAAATATATTTTTATAAGGAAAGCTAGAACCTCTATGATAATTAATGACATTAGAGGTCCATGTATGTAGGATTATCTTTTGATATTAATTAAGAATCTGATTAATAATTAATAAGCATCTAGACATGCACAACCACAAGCATGCATCAGAAATATCTAAGTTGGCTCATTATATTTCTCTAAAAGATACCTTGTCTCATTAACACTTATCTAATGCCAATTTCATTACTAATTAGGTTTATAACTTGTTAAAGTTTATATACTTATCCTTTTACAAATACGTAACATATACGTAGTAAAATATCTTCTGGTTCATTAATTATAGAGAAGCCAAAACAAATATCCACAATTAATATATTTACGATCGAACACATGAACAAAAAAATTAAATATTGATCAAATCATGATGACAATAATTAATGATGGGTCTCTTGGGTTATATATCCATTTTTGAGGTTTTTGAAACGCGTGTGTGTTCAAATAATACGACAATAACACAATCAATTTCTTTGTGAGGTTTAGCCAGCAAAAACTCTTCTGTTCGACGGTTTTGATTTTTAAATTTGAAGAAGTTTTTGTCTTTAGCTAGAGATGGCCCATGCGATTATCAAGATGTAAAAACCCTAGTTTTATTTGCTTTTATATATGGGTTAAAGTGTAAATTGGTCAACCAAGTGTTATGCTAAAAGCACCGGACGCAAAAATGTTTCAAAGGTATCAAAAATACCAATGAACAATTGAAAGGGAGCAAAAATACTAATAAAAAATTTAAAACTTCAGCGAATAGATTAAAACGGGAATTGTGCCACTTTCATCCAAATTTATTTTTTTATTGGTTTTTTTTTTTTTTTTTTTGCTCCCTTTCAATTGTTCATTGGTATTTTTAATACCTTCAAAACATTTTTGTGCCTGGTGCTCTAAGCGTAACACTTAGTTGGTCAATCTGCACCTTAACCCTTTATATATTTGACTATAATAGATTGAGCACAAGCTAATATGGATGGGTTCTAAAAATCACTTTGTACACAAGATGAAAATCAATTTTTAGACCAATTTTGGATAAGGTTTCAATACAGCTGGCTCAAAAAGCCTGTTATTTTTTAGATTGGTTGAGCAATCGATCTTAAAAATCAATTTTTGGTTCTCTAAATATTAGTTCTACAAAGTCGAACTTTTTAGACTTCACTTGGCTTATATTATGTCTAAAAAGTAGGACTTGTAAGATCTGTTTTAAAAATGCAAGGTCTAAAAAGTTTGACTTTTAAGACTTGTTTTGTAAATATCAAGTCTTAAAAGTCTTACTTTTTAGACCTTATATTTTAAAAACTGGTTGTAAAAGTCACGTCTTAAATCTTTTTAGACATAATTGTAAATGGAGCTATATACCCAAGGGGGTGAATTGGGTATTTTAAAAACTTTTCTGAAAGTGCTCTGTTTTGACCAAGTAAAAACAGATGATAGCGAGAGGAGGAAAGGAAGGAAAGCTTGCACAAGAGAAATTATCCTGGTTCGGTCTTATCCTTGACCTACATCCAGTCCCAAGCTACACTTGGGATTTTCAATCCACTATACTCACAAACTGATTACAAACTCTGTACTCAAGAGTAGTTCTCTCTCTAGAACTCACTCCCCCTTACAAGTTGCAATCAATACACCCAACCACCAAGTCCCTTGACTTGTGGTTATCTCAATCAATAAATGATTTACGAGATAGAACTCTCTCACGAAGAGCGAGATAAGATGAACACTGAAGTGCAAGTATCGATTGATACAATACGGATGAAAGCTGAACACAATAAATGACAATCAATGAATTTTCGCTCTCGTAGTTGTATCGGCTTGAGAAGAAGTTAATGCACTCTATTTATAGGTAGAGAACAAGAAATGACCGTTGAATGATGAATCCAACCGTTGTAGGTGATTAGCATTAAGTCTGGTCATCTTCTCTCTCTAAACTCCAACTAATCCAGGTGTTAATTTGATCTGATGAGATTCTCTGAGAATTTGCCCGTTGGAGATTACTTTGCTGTTGTAGTAAGCATTCTTTAACGTTCGTAAGGCGTGCTCGGATGAATTAGGCGAGAGTAGGTAGATTTGCAGAGGTGCATTAAATGCAAAATCGAGCACCTTTATGCTTTTTGCTTTGATCTTCATTAATCTTCATTTGTGCTAACTGAAATTCACTCAATAAACTTGTTAAACATATCTGGGAACATGAGTGAATGATTTATGAAAGCAATAGGATCAAACAAGAGTGATTTGCAAATTCGTATAATTCAAAAATTGGTTTCTACCGTTGTAAACTGCAGTATGTTCATGCAAACTCGAGTATGGCATTTGTTCATAAGTGTCCAAACCGCAGATCCAATTGGATACTCGAGTTTGCACCTTTCTCGAGGCAAACCATCGTGACTTGTTTTTGAAAGACAAAACCTATACTCGAGTTTGCCTATGCAAACCGAGATTGGTTTAACTTGAAAAATCCATTTGCTCTCTGTAATTCCAATACTCGAGTTTGGCTACGCAAGCGCAAAGCATTGACTTAACGTGAAAAATCCATTTGCTCTCGGTAAGTCCAATACTCGAGTTTGGCTACGCAAACGCGTATTGACTTAACGTGAAAAATCCATTTGCTCTCTGTAAGTCCAATACTCGAGTTTGGCTACGCATAAAACGCAGTATTGACTTAACGTGAAAAATCTTTTGCTCTTCGGAAGTCCAATACTCGAGTTTGGCTACGCAAACCGCAGAGTATTGACTTAGCTTGAAAAAATCCTTTAGCTCTCGGAAGTTCAATACTCGAGTTTGACTATGCAACCGCAGTATTGACTATTCAATACTCGAGTTTGGCTATGCAAACTGCGGTATTGATTTAACTTGAAAATCTTTAGCTCTCGGAAGTTCAATACTCGAGTTTGACTATGCAACTGCGGTATTGGATTGTTCCATACTCGAGTTTGGCTATGCAAACTGCGGTATTGACTCAACTTGAAAAACTTTAGCTCTCTGGAAGTTCAATACTCGAGTTTGGCTATGCAAGCGCGGTATTGACTAAGGTTGAAAAACTTGGTTGCTTTCTCGGATGGCCTTTACTCGAGTTTGGCCAAGCAAACTGCAATATTGACCGTTCAATACTCGAGTTTGCAAACCTATCTTGCGGTTTGCAACTATCGAATGTTTTTAAACAACTTTGCAAACTTCAAAACATGTTTTACATTTGTTGTTAATCATCAAAACATATTGAGAACTAACAATAATATTTTTAACATCCAGTCTTCTTTTTTTTTTTTTTTTTTTTTTTTTTTGGTGTGTTTTTCACATTTTCACTCTATTTCTTCCTCTTACCCACAATCTAATCTAGCACCTAAAGGACAATTTAAGCTATAAGCACTAAACAACTGGGTTTGTTTGGGATATCGGTGGACAAAATGACTTAGAGAAAAGTCCGATTTAATAAAAGCCGATTGTGAAATGTGATTTATGTTTGAATTGGTTGTTGCATAAGTAGCTTTTGTGAAATTGAAACTTGTTTGGAATGACTAATGGATAAGTGCCTTTTAAGATAATTATAAGAGAAAAAGTAAAATTAAAATTACCAAAAATATTAAAAATGCTAAATTACAAAATTTGGCAATGCTAAAATACATAATTTGATCAAATAAATATTACATAAGTAATTAGGAACTTATTCCGGTACAATTTGGTATCTAATAGTGTCATGAATTTGATTCATTTCAATTGAAGATGGATGATTTATTTGGGTTGAAGATTCGTCACAGAATCAGTTGATGAAGACTTTTCATCCATACTAATATTCTCATTTTCAGCTTCTATGAAAGTAACATCTGATTGAAATAGTAAATAAGGAGCTTATAGCTTTTCAAAAGTCAGGAAACCAAGCTTTTCAAATAAGCTCATTTTCTCCCATAAGCTTGATTGGCCATAGTTTTCATCAAAATGAAAAAAAGAAGAAAAACTCATAAGCCCGAATGAAATAGTAAATAAGCTCTAAAAGCTCTTCCTATATGAGTTACAAATTGAATTATTGGAAATAAATATACAAATTGAATTATTGTAAATGAATAATAATGCCAACAATATTCCAATTCATAACAAAAAGATGGTGCACAAGAAGAAGATTTTTTTAAATTTTAATCGGAATTAATCTTTCTAATGCAAGGATAAATAAGATTAGAAGATCATAGCATCAATGGCTTTGAGGAATTGTGTTTTATTAGAAAGCCATAAGTAAAATTCTAAGCAAACACATAAATAAACAGGCAAAAGCTTGTGAAATCTCTAAAAACCCATAAATGATTTGGATTCTTCAAAGAAAGACATGGTACAAGATTAAATTTTGAATACAAGGTTAAGTTAAAAAGCTGTGTCAAGGTTTGCAATGATTTTATATTCACCATATTTAGCGTTTACCCAAGCAAAACCATTATTAACTACTCCTTGAGAAGACTCTAATCCAAGAAACTCCAAAGAATGTGTTGTGTGCAATTCCCGCCTTTTGTTCAAGAACACAGACACCACATTTGGATTCTCTGCTCGAACAAAAACACCATACAATGAAGAAATCAAGAACCTTGTAATGTTAAATAAAGAATGCGGCGATTCTTTTTTTTATTTTTTATGTTTTATGACAAAGTATATTCATATTCGAATTCCTATAGATGGAAATATCTAACATACATTATTCCAACATATAAGATGCATCTTGAAGCAAATAAATAAAAAATAAAAATAAAACCTTGCAAGATGCTAAAATCCACATTATTCTAATATATAATATGCTAACAACAAGGCCAAATTAGAAGGTAGGAATAAAGCAAATAGAAAATGCACTTATTTGGGTTCTTTTGACTCTTAATTAGGTGCTATTGTCCTATAACTAGGAACTCTAGCAGAATTAACAAAACCCACTTTGGGAGGTTCTATGAACGCAAATCCGACCCTATAAAATCTAACTTATTCGGGGTTCTATTACTTAAGAACGAAAGCTTTTAAGCTCCATTAAGTGTTATTGAAGCCATGTGTGGTTCTGATAAAAGAGGATGACAAACAAATTAAATTGCACTAAATTAACTTTAGAGTTAGAAAAATGGCATGGGAGGAGCATGGAAGGGTATCATTGTACCAAAAGTTGAAAAAAACTTAGGCAAAAAGTGAGCTTATTAGAACTAGCTTGTCAAGAAAGAAAGGCCAAGCAGCGATGAGGCCACACATCTAACAATGGCGTCGGTGGTAATGACAAAAAAAACAAGTTGCGAAAGAGGACTAGGGAGTGACGGATGAGTTCAGAAAAGCGACAAAGCTCAGAGTTATCACAATAAGAAGAGAGGTTCAGAGAGCGAAATTCAATTTTTGCCACGACGAATAGAGAATTTAGTGAGCGAGTATTAGTTTAGGGACAATCTTTTAGACCGATTATGCTCTAACTAAGGTCTTTAAAGTTCACATTTTATATTGATTATTTTTAAAAATCAGTCTTAAAAGTAATAAATATATTATTTTTTATTTTGCATCTTTTAGACCTGTTATAATAAACATAACATATAAAAAGTTTCATCTTTTTGACCGGTTATTTGAAAAACCCAATCTTAAAAGTAATAAATACATTATTTTTTTATTTCACATCTTTTAGATCGGTTATAAGAAACATAAGGTCTAAAGAATTTCATCTTTTAGACCGGTTATCTCTTATAACCGGTCTAAAAAGTAATCAAATTTTTATTTTTATCTTTTTAGACCCAATGTTCGAAAAACTAGTCTAAATAATATATCATAGACCTTATATTAAAGGAACCTGTCTAATTTTTTTTTTTATTTACGAAATTGCCAACAGTAATACTTTTTAGACTTGACCCTTTATAACCGGTCTAAATGTGGCAATCTAAAAGCCCCTTTTTGTATCAGTGTTATGATCGAATAATCATGAGTTTAGGTTAAAACTAAATTTTGGTATGAGATGTGTTTCAATTATTTTGAAGAAAATCAAGGCTTTGCCATCCATAATTGATTTTGAAATCAATCCAAAAAGAAACTTAATGTCACTTGATGATCAAATTTTGAGTATTTTCAGATCTAATTGAGGGTAGTTCTCATAACGCTAGTTCTTTTTCATCTTCATAGTTTTTAAGCCTAGACAATATTTAAGATGAATTGAGTCCCTTGGGGGCTGTTTGATATGAAGAAAATCAAGGATTTGCCATCCATAGTTGATTTTAAAATCAATCCAAACTTTTTCATTAAAATTTTTATTATTTTATCATATATATATATATATTCATTCTCTTAATTAAAATGTTATAAACCCACTATTCCAATTTTTTTTAAATATAATTTATAAATTTTCCCTCCCTTCTAAATCCTTCGTACCAAACAGCCCCTTAGATATTTAAATTCGATTTTCTCAATCAATGCAGTTTGTTCAACATATATGGGACTAATCACCGCAGTCGCAATATCCCTTTAATTATTACATATGGTTTGAGAAAATATGGATTAATTATCTTTCTTTTTTAAGTTTAAGTGGGCTTTTCAACTCTTCAAATGGCAATCGAAATACACCAATGTTAATTAGTATCATGTTTTTATTAGAATTAAAATTAAAATTAGGTCCTAAATATAATTATTATTATTATTTTTAGTCTAATTTAAAAGTCAAATTTCAATATTTATACGTCAAACTTCATCATTTACATGTATTTGGAAGCTATGGACAATTTTGAGGGGAAAAAAAAAAAAAAAGAACCTATGGACAATTAATTTTTTTATTCTAGACCTGTATGTAATTTTCCCTTTTGATTTATTACTTCGGAAATACACATAACAATCAAAGGCATGCACGTTAACATAGAAATTTATGTTTAATCATAATTGTATGCAAAGTAATAAAGAATTTACTTATCATTCTAACCCGAAATTTACTTCTTTTGAACAATACATTAAAATGTTTGCTGTACTAAATTCATTCAATTTACCAGTGAGACCGTTATAAGATAATTAAATTAAGTTTGCCTCTCGAATTGTAGAAATTATGCGAATTTACACTATTTCAAGGTTATAAAATTTTTTACTCTCACAAGTAGGCATATGGAACTCAATCAAACTCTCACATTTAAATATTATACACACACACAAGCACTTGTCTGTCACGCTTACATATATACTTGAGAATGAATATAATTTGTGTAAGCTTGCCAGATCATACAACTTAAAAAGGGACAAATCTTATAAGAGAAAATGAGACAAAAAGGCAATAAAGTCCTGAAGAAGGAAAACGGATAGGAAAAAATATACATCAATTTCAGCCTGAAAGCCTGCAAAAATAACTTGGAAAAAAGTAATATACATCCTCTCTTTCTGTTACAGATATTTAGCAGAATACATTATTATGAAACTTGAGAGTGAATCCTTAAAACGACCCTCCGAGTCTTTTATAAGCAAGCAGGCCTCATCTTCATCAACAGACTACCAAGTTGTTTGTTATATATATATATATATATATATATATATATAATTGAACATGGACCTGATCTCCTCAGTGATTATTGATCAAAGGAAGGTTTGTTGGAAAAGATCATCAAACAAAAGATGTTGGCAAAATCAATAAGAGCTGGGAAGGTCATCAACAAAGGTACGCTTCAACTTATTTTCATTTGCAGATAGATATCTGTTTATGAAATGCTTGGAGATTTTTTCATCTGTTATTGTGGTTGTCCTCAGGTTTTTCTGACTGTTTAGTTTCTAGCTTGGCAGATGGATGAAAATGTTGTTAGTTAATTCATCGTGGAATAATTTAATTATTCTCTACCTTCTTTTTTATTTGAATCTATTCCTCCCTCTGAATATTATTCTTTGGAAATTGAATGGGATGATGGCACTGGAAAGAAAGAAAAAAGTTTACAAAATTTCTCCAAGGATCTATTTGATATGGGGGAAAAAGAGATGGAAGGGGAGAGGAGAGAAAATTTTAATGAGCTCAATTAAAAAGAAATAGAGAAGTGGGTTTACAAAATTTGAGTAAAAATATTAATTAAAAACTTTTAATCATACTTCTCTAAGTTTTTAAAATTCAACTCACAAAAATTACCCCTCCCCTCTCCTCTAAATCCCTCATACCAAATAGGAGCTAGTAGATGAGTTTGAAAAGTCTCAATATATTTTATCGAATGAGTAAATATTCAATGCAAATGATTAAATATGGTACTTTAAGAAAATCAACATATTTTTTTTAAGATGGGGAATAATTACGTTTCTTTTGTCTAGCAATGTGTATGTGACCAAGTGTTTAGCACTACTAGTAGTGCGGTGGTATTGGAATTGTTTCCCCCTCCCGGTCTGGGTTCAACCAGGCGCCTATGTATCAAATATGTATAAAAAAAAAAAGTGTTAAACAGCTGCTTGAAAGTCCAAATGAAATGACTCCGCAAAGTTTTCTTACACATTGATAAGTTAGTGTTATGTATTTTCTTCAGCAAAACTTATTATCGATGCCATCTTTTAATTTTTGTGACGATGAATATTTCCATCTATTAGTGTGTATTTTGTTTGCCAAGCTTCGAATGAATTTCTTCCTGTCTACGGCTTCTCACATTCCTCACAGTACTTTAGGATCTAATTCTATCAATATTCTCAAACTGTTTGCATACATGAAATAGCATCTAACAAAAAGCGATCACGCTAAGTTGAACACAAGATACAAGCAATCTAACTACACAAACACGATACACAAAACAGTATCAACAGCAAGCAATACATCACTATATATATATATATATATATATATATAAAACATTATTAATTATTTATTTATGCATAATTACTTTCTGATTTGTGCATATATTATCTCTGGTGTTTAATATTAAATCTCGCACATGAGATCTTATATATTAAGAACCAAAGATAGTATATGTTCCATAGATTCAATTTTAGCTTCATATTTCGGAAACAAGCTCCAATTTTAAGTTATATTCAGCAACACAGCTCAATATAGACATTAATTTTGCAGAATACACAAAATACAGGTTAAAGATCACCCACATCGGGAGGAAACTTTGCGCAGAGTTTCATTACCATTAATGTTTTTCATGCATGTATCTATATGCTTAATAGATTTTCATTAATTGTATGTCCTATTATTTAATTATTTCGTACTATCCTTCACTTACGTATAACTATATTTGACATTAATGAAGGTTTATATGTATACGTGTGTATGTCTGTGTGTTTACGTTTACTGTGTTCTTTTATTTAGATGACAATAATATGGAAGAAAGCATCAACGTACATGAGGAATACCACATGGCTCTGAGGACAAAATCTTATGCTGATTTTTTCACTAAAGCTCAGAACCTACTCACCAATAAGCCTTCATTTTATGACAACCACATTAAATTCTCCGAAATCCTCCTTGAACCAACCCAAGAAACCATACCTTCAATTCTTAATAATTCATCAATCCTTTCACAAAAGCCAAAACTCAAACACCTAATGCTCTCTTACTTCGACATCACTGCTTCAGCTTCAAACTTTTGCATTCGTCTCCTCAAAAGCATCAAGCAAGTTCACTCTAATCACAGCTTCATCCGAAGATCAATAGACATCATAGACCAACAAGAACAACACAAACCCCATTATGTAGAAGAAGAAGAAGAAGGAGGAGAATCTTCAAGCAACTTCGAACTTGTCGCATTCGAGCTCCTCCAATCATTCATGCTTTCCAAGAACCCTTTTTTACCACCTGAAAACTTCGACTTTAAAGCCATCAATGAGAATAACTCATCAGTGCTTCAAAATTTAAAGGCAATGAAGAACAAAGTGATGAGGAAAATCAAGTGCATAAAATACACAAAGAAAGCAAGTACGGTTTGTGCAACCTTAGCATGTGGGGTATTAGCAACTGCTGCTGTAATAGCAACACATACTCTCGCAACAATCATTATCGGACCAGCACTATTGTGCTTTCCATTGAAGGGTTTCAAGGAGAAGCTAAGTGGAAAGATTATGGTTTTCAGAAATGGGTTTCTTAGTAAGGTTTGTGAGCAACTTGATGCAGCAGCCAAGGGAACATATATATTGAGCAGGGACTTTGATACGACGAGTCGTTTAGTGGCTCGGCTTCACAATGAGATCGAGCGAAACAGAGAGATGATAAGGTTTTGGATGGAAAGGAAAGAGGAGAAAAAGTTGGGTTTGGAGATTGTGAAGGAGTTGAAGAAGAGTGAGGTTGGGTTTAGGAAACAAGTTGAGGAACTTGAAGAGCATGTGTACTTGTGTCTTGTCACTATCAATCGTGCAAGAGCTTTGGTTGCCAAGGAAATGATTAGTAGTAAAGTATAGCCTTGAGGGAACAACCTAGACTTGTTATTTTAATGGTCTAATTGTACAGTTTAATGAACATATAATATAATTTGTTTTATTCTTCAGTTAAATTCGATTATATCTTTTTTTCATTGGAAATTAGGTTACGATTATGAAGAGTATCGTTGAATTAAAAAGTTGATGGATAGATTGATCGGGCAAAACTTTAAGCTTATAACTCCGTAAGTATACGGGCCGTACCAAGTAATAAAGTGATAAGAAAAATATCGCTCCCACGGGACTTTATACCCACAACTTCAAGTTAAGCATTAATTTTACACTTTCGTTTAAGTTGAGCAAACCAAGTTAAATTTAATTAAAATAAAATAAAATAAAATCAAAATAAACAAACTACCACAATAATAAAATGAGCAACCTAGAGTCACTAATCCCTTATTAGCTTCATAAACCTTGTTTTCACTAATTTAATTAGTCTTAATATCAATTTTGTTAATCTCGAGTATAAATAGCTATAAGTGTCTGTTTGGCCCACTTACAACCCTCTCCCGAATATAATTTGTTATATCTAACGTAATTACTCAAGAGGCAATAAAACTCGAACACACTCTTCAACAATTATATGGGGCCATTAGGTATATGTCTATCCTAATTGCAAATTAAATCGTAATTTAATCCCATATTACTTAATCTTAGAGCTTAATTAAAATTCCTTCGCTCAAGGTAAATCCTAATTCTCAAATTCATATTCAATGATGGCGGTCACTAAATAGATAAAGCTAAATAAGATTAAGTAACTAAAATGAAAATTAATTCTAACTAATTAATAAAAACAAAGTCCAATCCACACCTATAAGTTCGAAGTTCCTCTAGCTTGCAAAGAGAAATTAACTAAACATCACTTTAATAAAAACCATCGCAGCACAGAGAATTTAAATGCAGATTCAAACAACAAACAGTAAGAAATCAGTCCAAATCTGCCTATGGAGCTTCAACATCGTCACTGTGGTCTGAGATGGTGAGGGAGAGAGATGAAGTTGGGTGGTGGTGGAAGAAGGTGCTCGCCGGCGACCGTGGTGGAGAGTCACACCGCCGGCGAGAGAGGAAGAAGAAGGATGAGGGTCTTGATCCGCGGCGCTACAACTCTCTTCTCTATTCCAGTCGTGCTCAGCCTCCAAGTCGTAAGCTACTCTCGCGTTGATCCTTTCCTTTTCTTTGTTCAATATATCCAGTCGCCTCTGCTTCTTTTCATTCAATTTGTCCCTTTAGTCTTACTTAGGTCTTCAATTCAAAGTCGTGGGCCCCCTCCAGTTTGGGTCTTCAAAATCAATAATTCAATTCCAATCCGTGGGCCAAAGCAAATCCAATCACGTGCTCCCTGTGCATTTCTGATTGTGTAAAGCAAAAGTAAGGTATATAATAATAATAACAATAATAAAAACAACAAAATCTTTATTTCTTTTTCTTTTTTTTTTTTTTTTTAAAGCTTCTCATTATCATTATTTATTTTCTAAACTCAAAAACTTTTATTTTAAATTGAAACCCCATAAAAGATGCATCCACATTGATTTCTCTTAAAATCTCAATAAAGTCCCTTTAAATTAGTAATAATGACTTCTCAAATATATTAAAATATATCTTAAATCTATTAAAAATGAGGAGTCATCATAGATGTAAGGGAAGCTTAGGATGTTTTCTGATTTTTAATTATGTCTTTGTTGTTGTTTTTCCCCCTTTTTATTGGTGATAATAAGTATTAATGCCACTTGCAACTTGGGCTCACTTATAACTGATCGAAGCCCATCTACTTAAGCCTTTGCACGTCCTTTAGCATTTTTTTTTTTTTTTTTTTGAAATTGGGGATCTAATGGTCCCGGCGGGTGGTCGATACAAACGATTTGGATAAACGTCACCGCACTACTAAGTGCTTGGTGTCCTTAGCACCTTTTGGTTCGTGTGAAAGCTTCCTTCACTTATCTCTTCAATTTGGGTCTCATTTGTTGCCATCCCAAACTCTTTAGCGCATAGATAAGTGATAACCCTTGGTTGGGCATCTTGAGCCTCGTTCAACTTCTCCTTGGCTTGAAGATCCAAAATAACTCCTCGTAAGGCCTCCTTCATGGCACGTTTAATTTCCTTCCTTTTGTCATTGGCCCTCCAATTCCTCTTAATAGATCATGCATTGCGGGCTGTGACTAAGAGGCTCCCTGATCTCCATCATTCCCTCCCTCCTTAAAAGGATTCGTCCTCGAATCTCTACCTATATGATAAGATGAAAAATTAGTAACATTGAAGGAAGTACTAAAAATTTACTCACATGGAAGGTCCACTTTATACGCATTATCATTAATCGTTTGAAGTATTTGAAAGGGTCCATATCCTCTTGGTGCGAGTTTAGACTTTTGTTGATCTTGGAAAATTTCCTTTCTAAAGTGCACCTATGCCCAATCTCTGGGTTCAAATACCAACTTCCTTCGGCCCTTATTTCAAGGTCTTGCATTTCAATCTTCTATTGGCTCAAATATTTGTTAGTTCTCAGTTTATGTTTGATGACAACAAACTTGGAAAAGAAATAGACTTGATGATTCAAGTCACTCGAGTGTATGTTTCAAAACACTCGAGTGAGCAACCGTTATTTGAACTAAAACTTATCTCGAAACTATTTTAAAGTATTCTAAGATGAACACTCGAGTGCTGGAGAGTATTACACATGACACTCACAAAAATCTTGCCTAACTCTTGTGTCATATCTGGAAGTGTTGTGTTGAACACTCGAGTGTTTAAGTGAAGACTCAAGTGCTAGCCAACACTTGCAGGAATTTTTCTTGACACTCGATTGATTTGTAAAAGTATTATGTTTAACACTCAAGTGCATAATGTAAGTTTTGGCTGAACCCAAGAGGGGGTGAATTGAGTGAAGTATAAAAATTTAGATTCTTTGAAAATCTTTTCGCAATTCAGTAAATTCAACTTCTATAACAGAAGTGAGTTATAAATCAATTGACAAACATTCAAATGTAAAAATGCTGGAAATATAAGAGATAAGGAAGAGGATGTGCAAACCGATTTATCTTGGTTTGGCCCAATCCTTGACCTACGTCCAGTCCCCAAGCCTCACTTGGGATTTTCAATCCACTATCTTTGTTCAACTTGATTACACGTTACGTAATCGAAGCAACCCTCTCTCTAGGATTCACTCCCCCTTACAAATTGTAATCAACACATTTTCGCTTGATTACACACTCGTACTCGAAGTAATCCTCTCACTAGGATTCACTCCCCCTTACAAGTTGTAATCAACACAATGTATATCCCACTCAAGATTACCCAATCTTGAGTAACTCTCGAATAGAAAGATAATGTGTTTACAATAAATCTCCTCTCTTAGAAGTGGATAGATAAAGACCGAAGATCAAATACAAATCACTTCACTTTCTAAGTTATCTAAACATGAAAAAGAGTGTAAATGATGTAAAAGCATAGTATCGGCATGTTGGAGTGTAAGCTTGTATCTCCACATTTTTCTACTTGAATTTGTCCTCTTTTATAGGTAGAGAACACCATATGACCGTTTATAGCCGTTGCCCATATCGGACAAGGTTTGGGTTGAGCTTTGGTCTTCTTCTCTCTCTAGTTTTCCAGCAATGTGCAGAAGTTGACTTCTTGACAATAGATCCGTTGACTTCTTGACAATAGATCCATTGGAAGCGAAGTTCAAAGTTGACTTCTTGACAATAGATCCGTTGGAAGGATAGCTCTTTGGATGTAGAAAGCATTCTTTAATTCCTTGTAAACGTGTGCGAAGGATTACCCAAAAGTATGCAACTTTTTCGGGTCTTGCTTTTAATAGTCTTGATGTCACTTTTTGCTTTTGCTTTAAACCTTCACTAAACATCTTCTAAATCATCTGAAACTCACTAACAAAGTGATTAAACATATCTAGGAACATAGAAGAATGATAATGGAAAGTATTAAGATCAATCATGAAGGTTTTGCAAAATCGTCGAATTTGAATTTCGAGATTTAGCGATGCAAACGAGGTTTGTTTTTCCAAACCCGAGGTTTTCCGCACATTAAAAAACTGAAATGCTCTCGGGTTGGTTTAAACTCGAGTTTCCAACTAATAGACTCGAGTTTGGTTCTCTTCAAAACCAAAGTTTGCTCTCTGGAACCCACAAACTCGAGTTTGTTACTTATAGGCTCGAGTTTGGATGTTCTTGGGGACCTGGTTGCTCTGTCGAGCTAAACTCGAGTTTGTTCACTTATAGGCTCGAGTTTGGCTTTTTCCAAATGTTCATTTCTTCTCGGAACTCTCGAGCTCGAGTTTGTAACTAGCAAACTCGAGTTTGCTAATAGTCTTGTGACTTGGTTGCTTCGACTTGGTCTGGCTCGAGTTTGCAACTCCGTCAACTTTCAAAGGCCATATCTCCCTGGTCTGAGCTTCGTTTTGGTTGATTCAACTCTTTTTTCCAATGGCACAAATTTCAGCTCAATTGGATTTGTATTTTGTGAGATACACCCAAAACATTGAAGCTTGGTTCTGACTGTGACGGTGATGATTGTGACAACTTGTAAAATTCATATCTCCTTGATCTGAACTCCTTTTGGCTTGAATTATATATCAAAATAACGCATTTTGAGTCTAGTTTCATATGCCACTAGTTCCGCCTTAATCCGATTTCTGGTTTGGGAGATATCATCAAATTACCAGACATCACCCGAGCTGAACGTGAAACGAGTTGAGCTGAAGTCTTCGATGACCGCTGTAAACTCGAGTTTGCACTTATAGGCTCGAGTTTGCCTAGTCCGAGACACCAGAAATGCTGAAGACACTTATTGGCTCGAGGTTGTGATTCCTTTCTCGAGTTTGAAGTCCTAAACTCGAGTTTGGGGTCCGAACTCGAGTTTGTTCATGTCAAAGAGGCAAAATATCTGAGCAATGTAGTAAACTCGAGTTTAATACTTGGAGACTCGAGTTTGCTCATCCAAAACCTCATTTTTGCTTGTTTTAACTCTGAATTAAGTTATTCCAACTTCTTTATGATCTTGAAGGCTTCTAGCTTCAACATAAGAACTTGAATAATAATATCTTCATTCCATTTAGCAAGTTCTTCCTTTTCCATCTCCCAACTTGATCATTCTTCATCTTTTAACTTGGGCTCTTTATTCTTTGCAGCTTCTACCTTCTTCAATACCCAGAAAGCTTCTAGAACTTCATGTGCTATCTTTCTGTATCTGCATTGTAGCTCAAATATGATGAAGCTTCATTCCAACTTCCGTTTGATCATAGAAACTTCCAGTATCACATATAAGAACATATAGTGCAAGTTCCTCTATCTTTAGTCTCCTTTCTTCATCAATCTCCATACTTCAACTAGGATTAATCTACACTAAATACAACAGTTAGTCAATGTAGGAGATAACTATATTACTCAATCTTTTTGCTTTTAATAATGGCATCTATATAAGACATCATCAAAACTAATCATAACCAACACATAAGTGAACACTTGAGTGATGGCTAACACTCACAAGAATTATGCATGACACTCACTTCAAACCTGGAAGTATTGAGATATACACTCGAGTGTGAACTCCGATACTCAAGTGCAAGGTAAACACTTGCAAGTTCAGTGCAAGACATTCGCTGATAAATCAAGAGTGTTTTCCCTTTCATGAGGAGCATTCAAATGACTCAATGTGATACTCCGAGTGAAGCACTCAAGTATGGCTTTATAACACTCGAGTATCTAGTAGAAGTTGAAACAATTTAAGCTTATACTCAAGTGTGTTTAATCAAAAAAAAACTCGAGTATCCTATTCATAAACAGTCTTCTACCAGAGACTAAATTGATCAACACTTGAGTGTGACATCAAGTCCACTCGAGTGTATCTGGAACAACACTCGAGTGTCTATTCTTGTTGCACTGAACCATCATCTTCGAGAATTCAAATTTACTAATTAACATTTATTTATACCTGATTGATACTTATACTACTTCTCAATGCTACTAAATGTCTTTGTTTATGAGTTTTAGATGATTTGAATCATGGATTACGTCCAAAAATACAAAAGCAATTTTCTGTCTCTGAGCATTAAATGCGATAACAGAAAATAGAGCACAGACACTCAGAGCAGGTCAAATGAATATCATCTGTAGAACCTATTGCGGTGAAGATGATAACAACCCAACCTTAAGCAATCTTAGAGCAGACCAAAAGGATGTCGTGTGGAGATACGTTGCAGCGACGCAAAAACGATTGAACCTCGAATTCTTCCAACGACTTCAATCTGTATCTAACGGAAAGCTTCATCACTTTAACAAATAGTTTGAACACTTACAACAAAAAGCTTAAACCTTCACAACGGTCATAAATGATGTTCAACTATAAATACATGAGCATTCAATCCGGAGCCAACAACCAAGCATATGATCAATCTTTTCTCATTCACTACTCATTAAATCTCTGTGAAATATCTTCTGATGATATTTATTGTTCATCAGTGTTTATTTATCTACTATGATGGAGAGTTTTACAATCAATTTGATTTCTGTAAAATCTCAAATTAGTGAAACCTTGAGAGTGGTTATTAGATTATAACTTGTAAGATGGAGTGAGTCCAGGTAAAGATTATTCTATACTAAGGTATCAAGAACACCTATAATCTTGGAACAAAAATGAAAATCTCAATGATGCTCTAAGGACTAAAGGTATGTCAGTAAATTAGGACCAAACCAGTATAAATAGTTGTACACACTTTGGTGATATCTTTCTTACTCTTTCTCTTTGATTTAATTGGTTTTCATCTTTGTTTTTAAATTTTTAATATCACCCAATTCACCCCCTCTTGGGTGAAATGTTGGCACTTACAACTTTCGCATGTAAGTCTTGCAAAAATTCTTCCTTTTTCTCCATCAACATTAGCATGTGCATTGCAAGGTAAGGGAAGAATATCCAAGGGAGTCAAAGAGTTGAAATCATAAAAAAATTTCAAATAAAGAATAGCATGTAGTGGAATGAACGGGTCTATTATATGCAAATTCAACAAGTGGAAAGTATTTTTCCCAATTGTTCAAGTTCTTTTGTATAATTTCACTCAATAATGTAGTTAATGTTCTAGTGATGATCTCAATTTGCCCATCCGTTTGGGGATGTGCAATGGTGGAAAACAACAATTTAGATCCCAATTTATTCCACATAGTTCTCCAAAAATGGCTAAGGAATCTTGCATCATGATCACTTACAATTGTTTTAGGAATGCCATGCAATCTAACAATTTCTTTGATGACTAAAGTATCAATATGAATAGCATCATTAGTCTTAGCACATGCAATAAAGTGAACCTTTTTGCTAAACCTATCAACTACCACAAAAATGCTATCTTTACCACTAGAGGACCTAGGCAATCCAAGCACAAAATCCATAGAACTATTAGTCCAAGGGTGATCAGGAATATGTAAAGGAGAATATAAACCTTGTGGCTGAACTCTTGATTTTGCTTGCCTACATGATATGCACTTAGCACAAATAGATATAACATCATGTTTCATATACCATTCCAATAAAAGTGTTCTTGTAACAAATCTAAAGTCTTATGCATACCAAAATGTCCCATTTATCCTCCCCCATGTGTCTCTTTTGCAAGTAGCTCCTGAATTGAACATTTAGGCACAAATAACTTCCCCTTTTTGAAAAGGAAACATCAAATCTGTAATAATCATTATACCCATGTGTTTCACAAGAATTCCATCTATCTCCAAACTCAAAATCATTCATATATAAACTTTTAAGCATCTCAAAACCAAGTAATCTAGCATCAAAGATGTGAGTAATGCATAACTATATGATAGAGCATCGGCAACCACATGCTCTCTTCCTTGTTTATGTTTGATAACATAGGGAAAAGTCTTAATGAATTATAACCAGCGGGCATGCCACTTTTCAACTTACCTTGAGACTTCAAATATTTCAAACTTTAGCTAGCATAATGGATAATGAACTCTCTAGGCCGGCCACAAGTAATGCTACCATGTTTCTAATGCTCTTTTCAAGGGCATAAAGTTCTTTATCATGTGGAATAATTTAATGCAGACCCATTAAATTTCTCACTAAAATAATTTATAGGCATAGACTCTTGCAACAAAACTGCCCTAATCCCAATACCAGATGCATCACACTCAATTTCAAACACTTTAGCAAAATTAGGTAAGCGTAATAATGATGCATTGGTTTAGTTTATTTTTTAGGATGTTAAATGCCCTTTCCTATGCTTCACCCCATTTAAAGGTAATATTTTTCTTAACAAGTTCATTTAGAGATGCAGCAATGGATGAAAAACCTTTAATAAACCTCATGTAGAAACTTGCAAGTCCATGCAAGCTTCAAAGCTCACTTGCATTTGTTTGGTTTGGCCAATCTCAAATGGCCTTCATTTTCTCATCATCAACATAAATTCCATTAGCTCTTACAATAAACCTAAGAAACACAATGGAATCTATACAAAAGGAACACTTTTGAACATTAGCGTAAACTTATGCTCCCTAAGAGTGTTAGAGATCAATCGCAAATGCTGAATATGTTCATCCAAGGTCTTATTACAAACAAGAATGTTAGCAAAATAGACAACCATAAATTTCTCAATAAATGAATGAAAAACATGATATATTAATCTCATAAAGGTACTAGGTGGATTAGTTAACCCAAAAGGAATGCTAACCACTCATACAACCTAGATTTAGTTTTAAATGCAATTTTCCATTCATCCCTTCTTTCATGCAAATTTGGTGATAGCCATTTCTAGTTGGATCTCCTTTATCTCATCAAGATATGCTCTATATGCAGGTTTGTTTGGAATTGGTGTGTCGGGTATGAAATCAATTTAATCCTCAATGCCTCTTAAAGGAGGTAACCATCTGGTATCTCCTTGGGGAACAACTCCTTGAATTCCTGCAACAACACAAAGATAGGACTAGAAAAAGAAGAATCAAGTTAGTTAGTTGAAAAATAGGTCTCTTTGTACACAAGTGCAAGAACTTGCTGCCTATCCAAAAGAGCTCTCTTTACCTCTCTTTTTTTTTTTAACAAACAAACTCTTTTTTTTTTTTTTTTTGCATCATATTTTTTTAAACTTGATTTTTCTCTCTCATGTTCTTCCTTTTTATTTTTCTTTTGAGCCTCTTTTTCTTGTTTTCTCTCTCTTTCATTCATTTGCTCATTTTCTTTTGTATTGCTCTCTATTTTTCTCTCTTTTATTTTTCTTTCATTTTGCATTCTATATCAATTTTCATTTGGTCTTCATAAGTTTGAATTGGCCTAAGGGGAGTCAACATGACTTTTCATCCTTTAAAGTCAAAGAAATAACAATTCTTATAACCATCATGTTGAACCCTCTTATCAAACTACCTTGGGCGGCCAAGCAATACATGACCAGAACACATAGGAACCACATTAAACATTACCTCATCATGATATTTCCCAATAGTGAAGGAAATCAAAACTTGCCTTGTGACCTTAGTTTCCCCACTATTATCAAAACATTGCAACCTATATGACTTAGGGTGCTTCATAGCAGGAAAATTTAATTTAATCAAATACTAGCTAAATTTGCACAAATGTCTCCATCAATTACTAAGCTACATACCTTATCCCCAATGTAGCATCAACTGTAAAATATGTCCTTATTCTATTCATCATCTTTCTTTGAGTTGCACATTTAAAGATTGCCTTGCAACATATATCTCTTTTTTAACAGGGGCATCAAAATCATGATTAACACCATAACAAGTCTCTTATGATTGCATATCATCACAATTAGAGCTAGCAATAATTACTCCCACATCCTCTTTAATGAAGAAAACTATTTTATTTGGGCATTCATACTGAACATGGCCCAATCCTTGACATTTGTAGCACTAGATTTCACAAGCTTTCAGAGATGATTTAGAATCAAAATTACCTTTAGCTGTGACAATTATAGGCATTGCAATTTCCTTATACTTTAGGGGTTGACTTACGCTCCTCTTTTGATTTGTAAGGTTTCCACATGGACATGAACTTATTGCCCTTCGAATTAGACTGATAATATGTTTGCTTAGCCTTTAATTGTTCTTCCACCAAGGTGGCTTCATACAACTCTTCCATGTCTATGTAGTGTTGCAACTCCACTACCTTCCGAATTACAAGTCTGAGGCCATTGATGGATCTAGTCATAGTGACCTCATAGACTTCTTCAATATTAGCTCGAAGACGAGCCTTTTGTATCTCCATGTAGTATTCCTCTACCGATGGAGACTCCTGAATTCATTATTGCAACCAAAGAAGCAAATTTCAATGGTAATGAATATGAATAAATTGATTACATATAGAAAGTTTCATCTCATCTCATGTTTGGATTGGTCTTTCTCCATTTTACATTCTAGTGGTCTGGGATCTATCTATCCATAGTGCATCATAATATTTGAGCTTAACAGAAGCTAACATGACCTTCCTTTTATCATTGTAATCATGAACCTGAAAAGTAGTTCAACCATTCTTTCCCATTCTAAAATGGACTCTAGATCAAATTTACCTCTAAAATAGGGAATATATATCTTGACACTCCCTAAAGTATTGTATGTCTTATGGAAATGCCTTTTGTAGCAAGGATTTTCTTCAAAATCTAAGGAATACAATCCTCCTCTTTATTTAGATTTAGTGGATGCCTCTTAGATTTGGATTAGGTGTTTCTTGAATACTTAGAATGAAGGATGGTACTATGTTCTAAGAAATCAAGCTAATCATGGATGCACTTATTTTTGTAATACCCCTCGATATATCAACATATATTAGAGTAGTTATACACAGTCCAGTAGGCAAAACAAAAATAACATAATTTACTGATATAAAGCTCTTGATTACATTACAGGAATACCCACAGGGTTCGTACATTTTACAAAAACAAAATTATACAATTACAAAATTTCGAAAGCCGACAAGGCTCTTGGCATATGAAAACTTCCTTTGTCAGTATATGCCACCTTACCCTGAGAGCTGCATCCAGTATATTGTTTATTTCACATGTATTAATAAGAATGGGGATCCCAAAGAATCCAAGAGTAACAATTAATCTCACAGATAAAGTATAGACAATATATGACAGCTAACCATAACAAAGTAGTCCACAATAGCATAACAGCATTCAAAAATCATAACACATATCACATGCAACAATATTGACAACATAGATCACATAACCATAGCGCTAGATATTCGATTGGGAACCGCCCAAGTTGTCTAAATTCAACTAGGTTCATCCCCTATAGACTACCGATCCTATAGGCCCTAGGCACTGGGAAGGATGTCCATGGTCAGCCCTTCCACTCAATCAAGCCACAAATGGTGTTGGGTTAGTAAAAGGTGGCAATGCAGAATGGCACATGACGTCTATACTATGCCATTCGGTTGGTAAAAGGATTCTAGCTAGCTATATACTAAGGTATGAGATGATTGGTTAAGCAAAAATGTACTAGTATAGATGTGCACATGGCATTTCCAAGGCGCACATGTGTACCCTACGTTTTGGAACATGACGCCAGTATATGGTGCCAAATGGGGCCCACATATAGAGTCTAACCTAGTATCATTTGGCGGTCTCAGTATGCATGCCACAATCTTGAGTAAAACCCGAGCAGAATACTAAGTAAGCACTATAAAGCATCTTTATTAAAGTAGCTTTAATAAAGTAAGTCATAATGACTAATGATGACAAAGTACAAAGCTACTTTTGTGTTGGCCTAATGGAAGTGTGACAAGTGCCCCCTCATGATGACAAAGTAAAAGGCTACTTTTATGTTAGCCTAATAGAAATGTGACAAATGTCCCTTCATGATTACAAAGTACGAAAGCACTTTTGTGTTGGTAACACCTGAATGCGCCACTTAGAGCTTGAGTCCGGGGAATTCACCGGTCTCTAATTCAAAGACGTACTTGAATTTTTCTGAACACCAAACCTAGGTCAGGGGAGGCACCACCTCATCCATCTTTCTCAAGAATTCTGGCCAAGTACCCACATGGAAGAAGAAGAGAGAAATAAGACTGGAATTTCCCTTAATGCTGGCAGACTAGATTTCCTGGAAGGTAGTCAGCATGTGATGTACCTTTAACTAAGAAAATGATATTCAATGACTATGAAATTTACAAACTTAAATTAGACAAGAAAAACTTTAATTTGATAGATCAAGTGACTAATTTGGATATGTACACGTTGAGATATGAATTTTTGAAGTTAGCCCTGGAATCTGGAACATTTTCTGCACCAATGTGTAATGATTCATGAATCTGGGACACATCACATGTGTTTAACCAAAGGATGTAATTTTACTTAAAAATCGACTTCCTAACAGTCATATAGCCTTTGGAATCACTGCAATTGGATATTTGTACCATGAGATATGAATTTTCAAAGTTCGGTGAAAATTTTACTAGTTTGTGCGAAAATAAGTTTTGTAAAGGTAAAATGGTCAAATTTGGCCAAGAGCTTTGGGGCCCAAGGATTTGGCCTCCAAAAAATTCAAGAAGCCTCCCAAAGTGCCCTAAATTTTCAGTTAGGAGCCCAAGGAATGATGAGAAAGGAGAAGTCAAAAAGGGACCAAGATATAGTTAGATATTGACTAAATGGCATGCTTGTAAATAAGAGGCTAGCTGACTTGGACCCTCTTAATATTCATTAAATCCCTTCTTCCCCTTTCATTTGAGTCAGACTCACACACCCAAGAAGGCTAAGGAAGAGCAACTGAAAACAAGAAGGGAGAGGAAGGAAAAATCAAGAGGAACAAGAGGTAAGTCTCCAAGCCTTCAACTCTTCTAATCCTCTTCTTGTGTGAGCCATTGAGGATGAAAATAAGAAATTAGGAGAAGATGAATGGTGATAGAGAGTCTCGGTGAAAATAGGTTTCCGCAAGAGTGATGAAAAAATTTGGGAAGAGCCAGGGAATTTATGGAGGGAAAGAAAGGTGTAATGGTTGGAATTTATGAATTGGCGAATCTGTGAGGAGAAAATGAAATGATACGTCTCGGATTTGAACAGATTTGAAAAGAATGTGAAGGGAGTTTCGAGAGAGAGCTAACGGAAGAAGACAAAGAGTCAAGAAATGAAACGACGAGACTTTAAGCTAAACTTGATATCCCTTCGATTGTACTCGAGCATGAGCTTTCGTGCTCGAGTATGATTCTCAAGCAAAATAGTTGCTCGAGTAAAATCATGCTCAAGCAAGCACTTATGTGCTCGAGCACGATTGCAAAATATGCAAAAATGCTAAAAATACCTGGTGTTAAGTGTGCTTTGTGATATCTTGAACTTCTTTAAAGTGAAATATGACCTTTGAGATCTGATTTGAGCATTCAAAGTTTGAATTTATCATATTGATGACAGGTTGCTCATGCATGCCTTTGGGTTTACTCAAGTAAACTTTGTTTTGAGCTCCCAATGTTAGTGAATTCCTCGACGTTACTCGAGTACACTTTGGTCTTTGCTCGAGCAAGGTGCTCGGGCATCCTTTGTCCCTTGCTCAAGCACACTTGTGATTGTGCAATGCATTGCCCTTTACTCAAGCACACTTAATTCACTGCTCAAGTACGTTGCTCGAGCATGCTCTCTTCCTTGCTCAAGCATGCCTTCCTAAAACATTAGCACACTCATTAAATCACAACATTACTCGAGCACATTAGTTATTACTCAAGTACAATTCCAAATGTTGCAGTTCATCAGAGGGAATTTTCATACCATTGCTAGAGCATACATATGGCATGCTTGAGCATCACCAACCTCTATCAAATTCCATTTTGAAATGAAGAAAGAGATTGTCCTGCAAAACAAAATTCTAGATACTCCGATGCTTAAGTTAGTAATGATCATTCAAATAAAACTTCAAAATGACTACTAAGGAAAATTACTTACAACTCATTGGGGTTTACCATACCCGATTCTCTTCTGATAAAAATGAATTACTCTTTAGCTAAGGGTTTGGTGAAAATGTTAGCAACTTGCATATGAGTGGGAATGAACATCCCTTGACATCCTTCTTTTGTACATGATCTCTGATAAAGTGATGTCTTACATTAATATGCTTGGTTCTTGTTTGTTGAACTGGATTCTTGGTTAAGTTTATTCTACTGGTGTTGTCACATATGATTGGGATTTCTTTCAGATGGATTCCCTAAGTCTTGAAGCTGTTACTTAAGCCACAATACTTGAGCATAACAGCTTGATGCGGCGATATACGCAACTTCAATGGAAGATGGCGAGATAGTTGTTTGCTTCTTGCTAAACCAAGAGACAAGTGATCCTTCAAGGAACTCACATTAACCACTTATACTCTTTTTGTTTGTCTTATAGCCAGCATGATCTGAATCCGAGTAGGCCACCAAATATTCTAATTGACATTTTGGAAACCACAATCCAAGTTCCTTGGTGTCGGCAAGGTATTTGAAGATCTTCTTCAGATGCTCAGCATGTGATTCCTTTGGAGTAGACTAATATCTTGTGTACATTCCCATGTTGAATTGAATGTTAGATCTACTTGCTGTCAAGAATAGCAATGATCTAATCATTCCTCTATATTTGGTTATATTGAAGTTTTTGCCTTTTTTCATCAACATCTAGAAAAGTAGTTGAGCTCATTGGAGTGTTGTCTCTATTGCATTGATCCATCTCATACTTCTTCAAAAGATCTTAGAGATATGTCATTCTTTCTTCGCTTAATTTGAAGTCCAATGAAGTAGTTCAACTCTCCCATCATGTACATTTCAAATTCTCCCTGCATAGTCTTAGAAAACTCTTCACATAGGATTGATTAGAAGCATCAAATATGATATCATCAACATAGATTTAAACAATTAGAAGATCATTTTTCTTGTTGCTTTTAATGAAGAGAGTTGTGTCTACTTTGTCAGGCTCAATTTCACGTAACATAAAATGAATAGATTCTTCCACAATACGTGTACGATTATTGAAAACTCTATAAGTCTTACTTCTATTAGAGTAGCCCAAAAATAACCTTCGTTGGACTTAGGATCAAACTTTCCTAAGTTATCATTACCATTGTAGTAGACAAAGCATTTGCAACTAAAGATGTGCAAGTGAGCTAAGTTTGGCTTCCTTCTTTTGTATAACTCATATGGAGTCTTGTTGAGTTTCTTTCGGAGATATGCTCGGTTTGAAATGTAGCAAGCCGTGCTCATTGTGTCTGCCCAAAACACTTTAGAAGTCTTCTTCTCATTCAACATTGCTCTAGCCATTTCAGTGAGGACTCTATTCTTCCTTTCAACAACCCTATTCTATTATGGAGTCCTTGGGGCTGAGAAGTTGTGATCAATTCCGTGGGCATCGAAAAAATCTCCAAAAGCTTGATTCTCAAACTCACCTCCATGGTCTGTTTGAATACCTGAAATACACAACCCCTTTATCATTTTGCACTTTCTTGGCAAACACAACAAACTGGTCAAATGTTTCATCCTTGGAAGATAAAAAGATTATCCAAGGAAACCTTAAGAAATCATCAACAATGAATCACTAGAGCATATAAATTGTCACCAAGGTTCTTTACTTTTGCAGGTCCAACTAAATTCATATGAAGTAGTTAGAAAGGTCGATTAGTCGAGATTTCACTTTTGTTTTGAAAGAGGACTTGTTTGTTTACCCCTTTGATAAGCTTCACAAATCTTGTCATTTTTAAAATGAAGTTTTGGTAAATCGAGAACTAAATCTTTTCATAGTAACTTATTCAGTTGAAACATATTCACATGAGCCAAACGCTTATACCATAGCTAACTCTCATCCAAGTTGCTAACAAAACAATTTTCAAACTGAACTTTAGGCAAACTTAAGGTGTAACAATTACCTTCTCTATGAGCCTTAAATAAAACTTTAAGGTTACGTTTGTCAATTGGAAGATTATTCTTGTTGACAATGAGACATTCCTCTAAATCGAATATAATCCAGTTGTTATTGTCTGCATTGAGGAGGTTGTGACAAAGCCCTTCCACATAGTAAATATCTTTGATCTAGGGTCCTTCCTTTTCTCCAATCCCAGCAATCTTTCCATATTGATTTCCCCTAAATGTTACTTTGCCACCATCTTTTGATCTCATTGCCACAAACTTATATTGATCCCCTGTCATGTGTTAGGAGCATCCGCTATCAATGTACCACTTATTAGTTTTTGATGCTCTCAGACAAGCCTGCAAATAAGAAGAGATCAAGTCTTAGGCACCAATCTTTTCTTGGGTCCTTTTGGGTTAGTTTGGGCCTTAGGGAATACATAAGTTCCTTTAGGTACCCATTGATAACTGCCTACAGGTTTATCCTTTCTTTCCTTTTTATGAAAACATGAAGAAGTACTATAACCCTTTTGATTGCAATAGTTACAGTAAGCGAAAGGATTGGAAGAATGAACAAACTCTTGAAAATATTTCAAATAGGACTTTTCACATGTTTTCTTTTTCCCTTTTCTTTTGTCTAAATAAGGACTATAGCTTATGCCTAATCTATCATTTGTAAATCTTTGAGCTTTTAAAATAACATTAAGCATTTCACTCCTTTAGTGAACTTCTCAAGTGGTTTCATAAGATAAGAATTCTTTTTCTCAAGATAAGGGCATTTTTCACAAACCGGAGAAGAATATTTAACTTGTTGCTCAATAAACTTGATTCTCTTCTTAGACGCTATGAGTTTTTTCGCAATCTTTCCAAATTCAGAATGTAATTCATTATACTTAGAAAGTATTTCATCATAAGTAGGTTAGAATCATATACCTCATAGCTTTCACATTATTCTTCTGCTACGTAGCATATGTTTGCAACTTCTTCATCCTCGCTTTCTTCATTCAAGGAATTGTCTCCCTAGATGGCTGACACACATGCTTTCTTCTTGATGTTGTTAAACTTCTTTTCCTTTTCCTTACCCTTTAGTTGAGGACATTCGGATTTGATATAACCCGTCTTCTCACATTCATAACAGATGATCTTATTTTTATCTTTGAATTCGTGTCTGTTGCTTTGGCCTCCTTTCTGAAATCTCCTGAAGCCTTGATCCTTTTTGTAGAACTTCTTGAATCAATGACAAATATGCCGAGCTCATCATTGTCTTCCTCTTTGACTTCTTTTTCCTTCACGGCATTGAGGGCAACATCTTTGCCTCTATTATTATTGATTTCATCTAAACCCTTTTTGCCTTCATATTCAAATAAACTTCCGAATAAAGTAGCTATCGATCTCATCAATTCACCTTGTGCTTCTTCAATGGCCATCACCTTCGCTTCCTATTCCTTAGTGTGGACATCCAGGATTTTTTTGACTTGAGCATTCTACTCATACTTTTTACCCAAGGCTTCTAGTTGATTAATAGATGAGTGAAAGGCAATTCAAACTCTCCAATAGATTCTCCAGACTTCATACGAAGAAGATTGTATTCAGTAGTTAGAGTGTTGATCCGATTTTCTTTTATGCCATCGGTTCCTTCATAGGTTACTTCCAAAGCTTTCACATTTCCTTTGCACTTGATTAGTTGCAAATGCAAAAGTATTCTTTCTGACTCAAAGCACTATGAATCATCAGGATAACTCCACTTTTAAGGGTTATTTTCCTTCTGTCATTTTCGTCGAATTCTGATTTAAGCTTTGGCACATGAATTTCAACTTCTCTTTTTGTTGGGACATAGTCTCCATTTTCAATTACTTGCTAGAGACCATATTCAGTTGCCAACACAAATACCCTGAACTTTGCTTTCGAAAATGAGTAGTGTTCGCTATTAAAACTCGGTGGTCGGTTGATGGATGCTCCGTCAGGCAATATTCCTTTCATGATCCTTCTGTGATGTTAGGCCCTTTAGAGAAGACCTTGATACCAAATGAAAGCGGAATATCACTTAAGAGGGGGTGAATTGGGTGATTTAAAAAAATGAATAAACCGAAGAACAATGAAATAGAGTAAAGAATAGAGAAAGATGAACACATAGGATTTATACTGGTTTGGTCCAAACTCTTGACCTACGTGTAGTCCCTAAACACTCTAGGTTTTTCACTATCACTCAAACACAATTACACACTCTAAACTTTGAAGTAATCCTCTCACATTAGGATTCACTCCCCTTACAAGATGTAATCGGTACACTCACACTCAAAGTCCCTTTACCTTGTGATTAAACATATAATCAATCAAAAGGATTAACTCTCTCACAAAGTAGATATATATAATCACTGAAGTACAAAAATATCCAAAGATATTAAGATAATTGAATGAAACAGTAAATCACAATACATTCGATTGAACATTAGTTGTTTCAAGGGGTTGGCGAATTCAATGTTTTTGGTATTTATATCAGCTGCCATTAATGACCGTTGAAGAAGCTTTAAGATAGCCATTGAGACTCTTCAATTGTTCCGTTAGACACATATGGCTTCCATTAGACACAATTGATCGTCGTTTGAATAAGTTGCTTTTGGATCGCCGTCGACAGTCTATATCATGCTTCTGGTCAGAGGTGACTCTAGAAAAGATACTTTAGTCTTTCATCGGAATGGGTTTTTGTCGTAGGATCATTTGGCCTGCTCTGATTTTCATTCCGTGGCGTGCTCTATTTTCTTTGAATAATAAATGCTCTGACATGCTTTACTGCTTTTCGCCGATTTGCAGTTAAACCTATCGTTAATGATCTAAAACTTACTCAAAAAGATTATTAGTAACAATGTAAGTAATATTAAGCAATATTTAAACAGAATCAAATGGGTAACCAAAATATTTGAATCTATGATTACTGTTACAATGAAGATGTTAGAGCAACTAAAGAACAATGCTTGAGTACCATTTATAGAGTGCTCGAGTAAGCTTTCAAATATCTTTTGGAAAACCCTTAACATGAGCCTTGCTTAAGTACAATTCAAGTGTCTACTCGAGTAAGACTCTAAGGCTGCTTGAGTAAAGTCTCTGAGAAGCACTGCAAGACACCTTAGAATGCATATACTTGAGTATAACAATGAGATTACTCGAGTAGCATGTTCGAGTATAGTCTCTAGGTTGCTCGAGTATCATCTGAGCTTCATCTATGCTCGAGTATGGCTTTTGACATAGCGTTGTTCTTAACACAAGCGACTATGCTCAAGTAAGATGATATCAGTACTCGAGTACTGTACTCAAGTAAGGTTCTTCAAAGACTAGTGCAGACATCTCTTATGGTAGCATGCTCAAGTAATCACTTATCTGCTCGAGTATACTTCCTGATATAAAGTCTTTGTTAGCTCTTGTATTTTGATGATCACAATTTCTAAGATATTGAATTCAAGTAATCTGACAATTTGATAATTTGATAAAAGTGTCTTAGTCAAGGTTGCTCGAGTAAAGTATTCTGCATGCTCGAGCAAAGTCGTATGCAAGGCATCACAACGCACTTCAAAGGAAGCCTTGCTCGAGCAGACTATATAGTCTTGCTCGAGCAACATCGGGCTCATGAGAAAAGCCACCGGCGTCTTACTCGAGTACATCACACAAGCCTGCCCGAGCATCATCATCGAGTGAAGGTTCTGTAAAGGTCTTAGAGTCTTGCTCGAGCAAAGATATCAGATTGCTCGAGCAGCAACGAGGTAAAAGCAAAAATGTGATCTTCAATATGTCTTGCTCGAGCAGAGTAAATTTCTTGCTCGAGCACCATGCTCGAGTAAGAGGAAGACCATGCTCGAGCAGCATGTGTCCCATGCTCTATTCTCGACTTGTGCCTGAGCATGATAAATCCATGCTCGAGCACCATGCTCGAGCAAGGGCAAAGGTATGCTCGAGTAGAATCATGGATATGTTGATCTCTCGCCACTATCTATAGCTTGCTCGAGCAAGCATAATGGTATGCTCGAGCAATAGCAAATCAGAGCTATTTTCATGAAGCTTGCCCGAGCATGAATTAATTCATGCTCGAGCACCATGCTCAAGCAGATAGAGAAGTATGCTCGAGCATCGATCGAAGTGCTTTTTACTCATACAAACGAAGCCTTGCCCGAGCATGATAAAATCATGCTCGAGCACCATGCTCGAGCGAGATGAATTTCCTTGCTCGAGCATCGCGTCTCAGAGCACCTTTTTATGTAATCTAGAGAAGTTTGCTTGAGCAGGCCTGGATTGTTGCTCGAGCAACATCATCTCTGTTCTTCAAATCCCCGACTTTCAGAAATCATGAATCTTGCTATATCACCTTATTACTTTTGATTATTACTCATTGCTATTACCAAATGCTATTAACGAGTTTATTCATGAGTTTCAGATTCTTTAAGCATGGATTAACATCATATTTGAATAAAGTGAGTTGTGTGTCAGAAGCATTAAATGCGGCTACCTAAACCGGTGATAAACACGGAAACCAACTACGATCGAAGTAAAGCCATCTCTGATATTCCGACTATGCATTAAATACCATTTCACAACGGAAAAACAAAAGGAATGAAAGATAATGTCAACTTTTCAAATTCCGGCTAGAATATTCAAACGGGCGAAAATTTTGACGAACGCTTCATCTATCTAACGGACATTCAAGAGACTCAACGGCTATTTCATAAGATTCATCAACGGTTATTAATTACAACATCTATAAATAGCCGAAGCATTGAATTCGCCAACTACCGAAACGCTATGCAATTAATTCGAGTTAATATTATTCGCTATTTCAACTGTTTCATTGATTTGTACTTCAGTGTTTAATACTTTATCTACTCGTGAGGAGTTCTTAAACATTTATTTCATCATCAGTTGAATCTTAAGGTTGAGGAACCTTAAGAAAGGGTGTATCAATTACAATTTGTAAGGGGGAGTGGAGTCTGAGAGTGAGAGGACCATCCTTCGTTTACAGAGTGTGTAAGTGTTCTTGAAAGATAGTGGAATTCCAGGTGTTCTAGGGACTGGACGTAGGTCAACAATTTTGGACCAAACCAATATAAATTGCCCTGTGTCTATTTCTCTATCTTATCTTTCTTGCTCTGGTTTTATTTGTCTCCGTGTGAGTATCGTGGAAGAATTTTGAAATCACCTATTCACCCCCTCTAGGTGATATTCCATCTTCATTTGGTATCAAAGTCTCGTTTCTTAGTTGGGTTTAACATCCCGAGAAAGATCATGGAAGGAATATTGCCTGACGATGCTTCAATTAATCGACCCCCAGGATTCAATGGCGAACACAACTCCTTCTGGAAAGCAAAATTCAGAGTGTTCGTGATGGCTACCGAATATGGTCTTTGGCGAGTGATAGAAATGGGAGATTATGTACCTGTAAAGACTGAAGGAGGAATTTATGTTCCGAAGACAAAAGCGGAATATGATAAAAAGAACATCACTCTCAACAGTAAAGCTATTCTGATGCTTCAAAGCGCTCTTGTCAAAAGGAATACTTTCGAATATGCAATCTGTCAACCGCGAAGGAAATGTGGAAGGCCTTGGAGATCGCTTATGAAGGAACTTCCGGCATCAAGGAGAATCGTATCAATACTCTGACTACCGAGTATGATTTACTTTGGATGAAGTCAGGAGAAACCATTGCCGAATTCCAATTGAGATACACTCATCGACAAATCAATTGGCGGCTTTGGGTAAGATCTATGATCAAGGTCCTCGAGTCGGGAAGATTCTCAATGTTCTGACAAAAGACTGGGAAGCGAAAGTCACGGCAATAGAGGAAGCTCGTGGAGAATCAATGGCTTCAGTTGCTGCCTTATTCGGAAGCCTATCTAAATATGAAAGCAAACTAAAATTTAGAAAGGACTTGGACGATGTCAATAGTAGTCGGAACAAAGGCATAACTCTTAATGCTGTAAAAGAAAAAGAAGATAAAAAAGAGGATGATGAGGACGACGACGAGATGGCCATGTTCGTGCAAAGATTCAAGAAGTCTACAGAAAGGACCGAGGCTTCAGAAATAGATTTCAGAAAGTGAGCTCAAGCAACAACAGACGTGAATTCAGAGACAAAGATCAAGTCATCTGTTACGGGTGTGAAAAGCTGGGTCATTACAAATCAGAATGTCCTCAACAAAAAGAGAGCGATATAGAAAAGAAGAAGAGTCCTACCAATTCAAAAAGAAGGCTTATGTATCAGCTATATGGGGAGATGGGTCCTCAGATGAAGAAAGCGAAGAAGAAAAAGAAACTGCTAATGTTTGTTTGGTTGCTGAAGAAGAACTATCTGAGAAAGATGCCGAGGTATGTGATCTGCAACCTACATACGATGAGTTATTTGATGAGTATAATGAGATACAATCTGAATTTGAAAAATTTATGGAGGAATGTATATCTTCGAAAAGGGAAAACATGACTCTTAAATTACTACAAGTGGAAAATCCTATTTGAATTGCTTTCGAAAAACAGTTCACTCTTTAAACTCATTTGCTCATTGTAATTACTGTAATCGAAAAGGACACAGTACCTCATCTTGTTTTCACAAAAAGGATAGAAGAGACAAACCTGTTGGTACCTATCAATGGTACCTAAAGCTTAAATTCTTTCTGTTTGCAAGTCTGTTTGAGAGCATCAAGAATCAACAAGTGGTACATTGATAGTGGATGCTCCAAACATATAACGGGAGATGCAAACAAATTTTTTGCAATGAGATCCAAAAACAGCAGTAAATCACCTTTGGAGGAAATCAATGCAGGAAGATCACTGGCATTGGTGAAATCGGTGCAAAGGACGGACCTCAGATAAAAGAGCGTTTATCTAGTCGAAGGTCCGTGTCACAACCTTCTGAGTGTGAGTCAAAGTGTTGACAATAATAACTGGATTATCTTTGACTCAGAAAAGTGTCTCATTGTGAAAAAAGATGATCTCCCAATTGATAAAGGTAAACTGAAGGTATTATTCAAATCTCCTCGTGAAGGAAATTGTTATACCTTGGATTTGCCTAAAATGAACTCTGAAAAATGTTTTGTTAGCAACTTGGATGAAAGCTAGCTGTGGCATAAGCGTTTGGCTCATGTCAACATGCATCAACTAGATAAGTTGTTAAGAAAAGATTTAGTGATTGGTTTACCCAAACTTCTTTTTAAAAATGACATAATTTGTGATTCATGTCAGCGAGGTAAACAAACTAAATCGTCTTTCAAAAACAAACCTAAAATCTCAACAAACCGGCCCCTTCAACTACTTCATATGGAATTAGTTGGACCCGCAAGAGTAAAGAGTCTTGGTGGGAATCTATATACTCTGGTCATTGTCGATGATTTCTCGCGTTTTACTTGGACTATCTTCTTATCCTCTGAGGATGAAACATTTGATCTGTTTGTTGTGTTTGCCAATAAGGTGCAAAACGAGAAAGGTATTTGCATTACAGCTATTCGAACAGATCATGGAGGTAAATTCGAGAATCAAGCGTTTGGAGAATTCTGTGATGCTCACGGAATCGATCACAATTTCTCAGCTCCAAGAACACCACAACAGAATGGAGTGATCGAAAGAAAAAACCGCATGCTCACTAAAATGGCTCGTGCAATGCTAAATGAAAATCAGACTTCACAAGTCTTCTGGGTAGACGCAATGAGCACAGCTAGCTATATCGCCAATCGAGCATATCTCCGAAAGAAGCTGAACAAGATTCCTTACGAACTTTACAAAGGAAGGAAACCGAATTTAGCCCATCTTCACATTTTTGGTTGTAAGTGCTTCGTGCATAAAAATGATAAGGACAATCTGGGAAAATTTGATCCCAAATCCGATGAAGGTATTTTTCTTGGGTATTCAAATAAAAGTAAGGCATATAGAGTTTTTAACAAGCGTACTCGAGTAGTTGAAGAATCAATACATGTTGTGTTCTGTGAATCTAAATTAGATGATCCTCTGGATGATGATGAGGAAAATATTTTTAAGAATCAATTGTTTTCGAAAACTACACCTGCCTCTATTGAAAATCCTGAAGATGTTTTCGAAGCTGATCCCCAAAACAATTTAGAAAACCCTGATCAATCTCAACCTAGAGCTTGGAAGTTCATTAGGAATCATCCTTTGGACCAAGTGATAGGTGAGATTAATCAAGGAGTGAGAACCAGAAAAAGTACTTTAAATGAAGTAACCTTTTCTGCTTTTATATCTCACATTGAACCCTCCAAGATTGACGAAGCCCTATCAGACAATGATTGGGTGTTAGCAATGCAAGAGGAACTACATCAATTTGACAGAAATCAAGTTTGGGATTTGGTACCTAGGCCTAAAGACCATCCGGTCATTGGCACCAAATGGGTATTCAAAAACAAACAAGATGAATCCGCAATTATAGTCGTAACAAGGCTAGATTGGTCGCCAAAGGCTATAATCGGGGAAGAAGGTATTGATTATGAGGAAACGTTTGCTCCAGTGGCTAGATTGGAAGCTATACGTGTACTCTTAGCCTTTGCGTGTATCAAAGGATTCAAACTTTATCAAATGGATGTAAAGAGTGTCTTTCTAAATGGTTTTATTCAGGAGGAAGTTTATGTAGAACAACCTCCTGGTTTTGAAAATGAACATCATCTAGATCATGTCTATCGTTTAAAGAAAGCATTATACGGTCTTAAACAAGCCCCTCGAGCCTGGTATGAGAGACTTAGTAAGTTTCTATTAGATCAGGGGTTTGTAAGAGGAAAAGCGGACACAACCCTTTTTATAAAAACTAATAAATTGAATGATGTATTGTTAGTTCAAATTTATATGGATGATATTATTTTTGGATCAACTAATGAATCTCTCTGTGAGGATTTCTCTAAGACTATGCGAGGGGAGAGTTCGAGATGTCAATGATGGGAGAGCTTAATTACTTTTCTCGATTACAAATCAAGCAATGGAAAGATGGGATATTCATCTCATAGACAAAGTATCTCCGTGATTTGCTTAAAAAGTTTGGATTGGAGCATTGTAATGGTGCAGACACTCCAATGAGCTCAACAGCCTTGCTGGATAGTTACAGAGAAAAAGGCAGAGACTTCAATATAACTAAGTACAGAGGAATGATCGGATCATTACTTACTTGACTGCTAGTCGGCCGAATATCCAATTTAGTGTGGGAATGTGTGCGAGATTTCAATCAGCTCCTAAAGAATCACGTGCCGAGCACGTTAAGAGAATCTTTCGATGTCTCTCGGATACAAGAGAATTGGGTCTCGGTTTCCAAAAGGACAACAAGAATTCTTGGTTGCATACTCGAGACGCGATCATCTTTGGATACAAGACCGACGTAAAGAGCACAAGTGGACAATATGAATTTTGGGAGGTTGTTTGTATCATGGTTCAACAAGAAACAAATAAGCGTGGTGGTATCCTCACAATTTGAGGCCGAGTATGTTCTTTGCTTCAAGTTCTTGTGCACAAGTCTTATGGCTCAAACAACAACTTCAAGACTTGGGGATTCATTTGAAGGAAATAACAATTCTCTGCGACAATACAAGTACAATAAGCTTGGCGAAAAAACCCAGTTCAACTTACAAGGACCAAGCATATCGATGTAAGACACCACTTCATTAGAGATCACGTGCAAAAGAAAGACGTCAAAGTGATGTTCATTCCCACACACCTTCAATTGGCCGATATCTTCACCAAACCGCTGGCTAAAGAGCAATTCTTATTCATTCGGAGAGAATTGGGAATGGCAAATCCCAATGAATTGTAAGTTTTTTTTTAAAGATAACTCATTTTAATAAAAGATTACTGAGTTTAGCATCGAAGTTTCTAGATTGTATTTATGCAAGACGCTCTGTTCATAAGAGCTAAAACAGAGAGTAACAGAGACACTCTTGCTCGAGCATGCCAGCAATCCTTACTCGAGCACTCGTATGAAAGCAAAATCAAGAATATGTGTTAAAGTGTCCATGCTCGAGCACACTCTTCAACCTTGGTCGAGTAACAACGAGAAGAAAAGAAATTTCAGAAGGTGGATATCCTACTCGAGCAAACCAAAGAGCATGCCCGAGCAACAACGAGAACAAGCCAGAGGAAGTTAAGTCAAAAGGGGGAATGCTCGAGCACACCTCTCAAAGCCTGCTCGAGCAATAACAAAAAGTATACAAGAAAACACATCGTGCTCAAGCACACATGTCAGGCATACTCGAGCAACAGCGGGTGCTGTCTTTTTGATTTCGGAAGGTTAGTGATTGCTACTCGAGCAAGCCTAGACACTGCCCGAGCACACCACGCTGATGAAAATTTACATTTAAGCAATTAGCTAATCTCATCTCTCCTACATTCCAAATTTATCTATAAATCAAGTGTTCACATTACACACTTGATGGGAGGTCAGATCTAATCATCTTATTTACTTTTCTAATAGAAATTAAAAATTGCTTATGAGTCTGCTCGAGTACGACTCATGCTTGAGCATACAAAATTCATGCTCGAGCAACGTCGGCCATCAGGTCTTCAAAAGACGTATGTCGTTTCATTTTGACGATGATTCACTTTTTCCCCTTTTTCTACCATCAAAACCCTAGACCTTCCCCTCTCAAATTCCTTAATCGGTTACGTCTGTTTGTGAATCGTTATCCAAATTCCACCGTTACGATTGTTCGATTCAACGAAATTAATCGTTTTAACTGATTAATTTCTTTAAAGCTCTTCATTTTCTCCATCTTCACCACTCACCATCATCCCATCGACGTCTTCTCCAAACTCTTCCATTTTTGACTTTTCCAATGGCTGACTCTGGTGGCAAATCTCAATCTATACAGTCTCCCGGGAAGAAATCTAGATATTACAGGCCCAAAGTCGCAGACTCCAGAAAATCCACCAAATCCAAATCGTCATCGAAATAGTCGAAGACCACCAAGTCGTAGAGAAGGAGAAGTCAAATGTGGTGCCTCAGGAATTTCCAAAGCCAACAACTCATCTCAAGACCGGGTCTCTACCTACCGGAAAGAGCAAACGCACAAGGTCGCCTTCACCACCCTTTTCAAAATCAAACGACACCGAGAGAACGGTTGATGAGTTACAAGGCAAAGGAAAGGAGGATCAACCTCGGCCTCTCAAACCATCTCTCAGTTAGAAATCACAGGCTTCTGGAAGCAAGAAGCAGAGGGTCTCATTCTCACTGAAATCCGAGGGTTCCGAAAGCAAAAAAGGAACATATATCGACAAGTCGCCCTCCAGATGGCCAATTGTCTGAACCTTCACCAGGTATGACCGTTGGTAATATTGCGGTTGATGATCACCTTTTGTATGAGCATTACTATTAGATGAGGCCCTTCTGTCTAATTGTGTATGTGGAATTGGCTCATTTCAAAGATAAGTGTAACTTGGATATGACAGACTAGCTACTTCAGTTTATGCCACTTCTCAATATTAGCAAGCCCTATTCTCCTGAAGTTGTGCACGTATTTTATCACAACATGCATCTACAAGAAAAGGCTCACAAAACTGATGAAGATGTTCTAGTCACAAAAGTTTGAAATACAGACATCAAACTTACGACTCATGATCTCAACGTGCTTCTAGGTATTTTCGATGTTCCTGAGGATCCTCCTAAGCTATCTCCAGTTGAGCGTCATCAACTTCTCCTCCCGAATGTGCCAATTGAAGGAACGAAACTCAATGTGACTCCGGCTATGATGAAGGATGAATACAGAGTCCTCTGGTACGTATACAGTCGAAGCCTAGTTCAGAAAGGTCAGAGTTTCACTCATTTCGTACGAAGAGACTTTGAGTGTTTTGCCTCTCTTATTGCCATGGAGCCACGGGATCTAGGCAAATGGATTATGGAGGAGATGATATCCTTTATTTCTAAGGCTCAAGTTAGGCTTCGTGATACCATTCCGTATCCGTAATTGATTTCTAGGATATTGGAAGTCAACAACATTTGGTACCTTTCAAACGACAAGGAAGTGTATCCTCGATTATTTGGGAAGGAACACATGAAAAATATGAGGATATCCTTTACAGAGGCTTCATCCAAGAAGACGAAGGGAAAAGCACCACTTTCCTCCTCTCAGCCTACTGTCTCTAAGCCATTTGTTCCGATGCCGTCTGCTTCCAAGCCATCTGCCTCACAACCTGCTGATGAAGCAGAATCTTCTAAGGCTGGTCCCTCTTCCTTTGCCCCAGCACCATCTTTCTCCCAAGCAGCCATCTAGAATATTGTTGAGTCTTCCATACAAAAAGCCATGGCTCTGATGTTGAAATCCTTGGATATCTATCAGCAATTGACAAGGAAAATGATTGTGTCCTTCACCGAAGACATGAAGAACTTCAAAGCAAATCTTGGAATGCAAATGGATACCGACTTGCAAGATTTCAAGTCAGAAGTGGACAAGAGCTTGTCAGTCATCTATGATCAACAACAAGAGATCAAGACAGACGTTCAGAAGCTTGTCCAGCAACATATGAACTTTAATGCAACTCTAGATGCTTTAGCGGCAAGCCTTGGCTATTCTGGTCCTTCTGAGAAGACTCCTAGTTCTGCTCCTCCTCCTCCTCCTCCTTCTCCTGGTATTGCTCCTTCACCGGCACCAATGATTCCACCCATCGACCCTTCCACCGTTCCTCTTCCATCTTCTTCATCTTTCGATTTTCCTGACAGTTCACCTCCATCTCCATCTCCATCTGTCCAAGGCCCTCTGTTTGCCGATGACAAAGGGGGAGAGTAGCATGCTCTGTTTATGTGCTTTTGTTTCTGTTTTTGTTGTGTTTCATAATTATGCTGTGTTTCGTATTTATGACTATCAACTTTTTGTAATCAATGATGATTATCAGTTATTGAATTAGTTACAATTATATGTTACAATATTGATTGTGCTACATTGGTAAAAGTTACTCGATTCAATAACGTTCGAAACTGATTCTTGAAATTGTCATCATCAAAAAGGGGGAGAATGTTAGCTCTTGTATTTTGATTATCACAATTTCTAAGATATTGAATTCAAGTAATCTGACCATTTGATAAAAGCGCCTTAGTCAAGGTTGCTCGAGTAAAGTATTATGCATGCTCGAGCAAAGTCGTATGCAAGGCATCACAACGCACTTCAAAGGAAGCCTTACTCGAGCAGACTATATAGTCTTGCTCGAGCAACATCAGGCTCATGAGAAAAGCCACTGGCTCTTACTCAAGTACATCACACAAGCCTGCCCGAGCATCATCATCGAGTAAAGGTTTTGTAAAGGTCTTGGAGTCTTGCTCGAGCAGCAACGAGGTAAAAGCAAAAATGTGATCTTCAATATGTCTTGCTTTAGCAGAGTAAATTGCTTGCTCGAGCACCATGCTCGAATAAGAGGAAGACCATGCTCGAGCAACATGTGTCCCATGCTCTATTCTCGCCTTGTGCCCGAGCATGATAAATCCATGCTTGAGCACCATGCTCGAGCAAGGGCAAAGGTATGCTCGAGCAGAATCACGGATTTGTTGATCTCTCGCCACTATCTATAGCTTGCTCAAGCAAGCATAATGGTATGCTCGAGCAATGGCGAATCAGAGCTATTTTCATGAAGCTTGCCCGAGCATGAATTAATTCATGCTCAGCACCATGCTCGAGCAGACAGAGAAGTATGCTCAAGCATCAGCGATCCGAAGTGCTTTTTACTCATACAAAAGAAGCCTTGCCCGAGCATGATAAAATCATGCTTGAGCACCATGCTCGAGAAGATGAATTTCCTTGCTCGAGCATCAGCGTCTCAGAGCACCTTTCTATGTAATCTAGAGAAGTTTGCTTGAGCAGGCCTGGATTGTTGCTCAAGCAACATCATCTCTGTTCTTCAAATCCCCGACTTTCGGAAATCATGAATCTTGCTATATCACCTTATTACTTTTGATTATTACTCATTGCTATTACCAAATGCTATTAACGAGTTTATTCATGAGTTTCAGATTCTTTAAGCATGGATTAACATCAGATTTGAATAAAGTGAGTTGTGTGTCAGAAGCATTAAATGCGGCTACCTAAACCGGTGATAAACACGGAAACCAACTCTGATCGAAGTAAATCCATCTCTGATATTCCGACTACGTATTAAATACCATTTCACAATGGAAAAACAAAAGGAATGAAAGAGAATGTCAACTCTGCAAATTCCAGCTGGAATATTCAAACGGGTGAAACTCTTGACGAATGCTTCATCTATCTAACGAACACATTCAAGAGACTCAATGGCTATTTCATAAGATTCATCAACGGTTATTAATTACAACATCTATAAATAGTGAAGCATTGAATTCGCCAACTACCTGGCTTATTTGTGCAATTAATTCGAGTTAATATTATTCGTTGTTTCAACTGTTTCATTGATTTGTACTCGTGAGGAGTTCTTAAACATTTAATTCATCATCAGTTGAATCTTAAGGTTGAGGAACCTTAAGAAAGGGTGTATCAATTACAACTTGTAAGAGGGAGTGGAGTCTGAGAGTGAGAGGACATCCTTCGTTTACAGAGTGTGTAAGTGTTCTTGAAAGATAGTGGAATCCCAGGTGTTCTACGGACTGGACGTAGGTCAGCGATTTTGGACCGAACCAGTATAAATTGCCCTGTGTCTATTTCTCTATTTTATCTCTCTTGCTCTAGTTTTATTTGTATCTGTGTGAGTATCGCTGAAGAATTTTGAGGTCACCTATTCACCCCCCATAGGTGATATTCCATCTTCAGTCTTCACAAAAACAGAGGCTCGAGTAACAACTTATGTACTTGAGGAGGGATCTGTGGAGACTTAATAGAGATATTAGCATGAGCATTCTCGAGTAAGTTTGAAACTATGCTCAAGTACACTTGACTTGGGCACTTTTTCACTAATTCAAAACCTTAAACATTTTCAAGTCTTATTATCATCAAAACTCAAATCGAGAACCAACAATTCTCACACCATCAACATGATTCACGAGATTCTAATTCTACCTCAAGGTCAACCATTAATCATACCCAAATAAATATGTTGATAGCACAAGCATCAATCACATCATTTACTCAGTTCATACTCTAAGGTATTGGAACCCAAACTGCAACCTTAATCACATTTTGACCTAAACACTATTTCAACTGCAACCTTAATCACATTTTGACCTAAACACTATTTCAACTTAGATCATATTCAAGCCTATTTGTATTATTCCAACATTCCCATGGCATCCCAAAGAATCACCATATTGCATACCTCAAGCTACTTAGGCCTCAAATGAAAAGATTACAATTTCTTATGGCACTTCCCAGGAGGTCACCCAACCCAAGATTTCTCTCACCTAAGCACGCTTAATTATTAGAATATTATTGCAAAGCTTAACGGGCAATAATCAGAGGCAATAATAAATATCATAACATACATATTTATATGGTTTTTCTATCTCATTGCATTTTAACATTTTTGTATTCACTTTGTAATATTTCATATTTCTCTATGATTTTTTACATTTTTCTAATAAGAAATATCTTAAATATTCTTCTCTTCTTCCCATTGTATCTAAATATACAAATATATGTTGTCTTGATTCTAAATGTTTATTATATGCTTCTATTATGTTTTCGATATAAGCTTTAGTAATTTTCGATAAAATAGTTCCATATGAAATTTTCTTGTTCATAGTTCTAAAATTTCGCTTCATTTAAATAATTTTTATATTCACATATATATTGTTCTATATGATATGGATCTAATGAACATATTTCTATTTCATGTAAATATACTACTGCTTCTTTTTTATTAGTATTTTTTGTACTTCTCTTTGCTCTTCCTATAAATTCGTTTCTTAATACTTGTTCATATTGTGTAATATTAAAGCATAAAATTATCTTTTATTTTGATATTCTTCAGTTATATTCTTGATAAATCTATGAATTGTAGTGTTCTACTAGTCCACCATGTATGTATATTTCTCGTAAAACTTTCTTCTATTGACATAATTACTATTTCAATATCTACATTTTTATTTACTAATGCTATTAATTGTGATTTTTTCCATTCTTCCAATCTTTTTTCTTTCTTTCTTTCTTTCTTTTTTCTGATAAATTTGGGACACCTCAACTAATTCCTATGGGAATATTACACCCATTACAATCCTCACAAAGAATCACCTCTAGAGCCTCAGAAGGCTTATACATTTCATGGAACCCCCATCCCGATTCAAGGCCCCTTTTTGCTAGATGATTTGCCATAGAGTTGTCGAACCAAGGCACGTACGTAATCTTTGATTCCCACTCCATTTGTAGTAGCTTTTTGACTTCATCAAGGATGCTTGAGTCACGATGATGACCAGCTTGTTCATGAGAAAGTAAATCAAGACACTTAGTCGAATCTGTTTCCAACCATACATTCCGAAATCCCATTACCCATGCAATCTTAAGGCCCAAGAGACAAGCCCGAACTTTTGCAGATAGCTCATCCCCATCCTCAATGGAATGAAAGAATCCCCTAATAAATGTGCCAGAACAATTACAAATAATCCCCCTACATGCACACTTATCAACAACTCTAGAATAAGCATCATCCACATTACCCTTCTCTGGTGGATGCCAAGCCTCTCAACTAGTAGCCAGAGAGTTTCATGCCTGCTGGACACATCATCACATTTTTACTAGCAAGAACATTAGTATTTAGGGTGAACGTCTTCTTGAGCACAAACAAATTCCTCTACCTCCATATCCACCAGCACAACATGGTGAACCTAGAAGCCTACAAGCCTAGTCCTTATTCACTCCTATCCATCCTCTTACATTCCACCATACTCAATCTGATAGGGACATGCTACAAAATTTGCGCCACCTCTCCAAGGGCACTACCTTTTGCCAGAACGATTTTGAATGGGCACAATCCCGAAATGCATGAATAAAATCCTCCACTCCTGCATCATAGAGGATGAAGCTCTGATCAATTGTCAGTCCCCACTTCATTCGATTTGTATTTGTGAGCAGGCACTGGCTGGTTACTAACTAGACGAGTGCCTTGCACCTATGTGGTGCTCGTACCTTCCATAAAAAATCCCATTGCTTGTTTTATTCCTAAAGCTTGTTTTATTTCTTTCATATCTTTCTTTATTTCCTTTAATTCTATGTTATATTTTATTTTTATTTTTTCTTTATTTATTATATATCTTGTTTCTTTTGGTAATAAACTTATTATTTCTTCTAAAGAAAATATTTGAAATAAATCTTCAATATTAGGATTTATATAGCTTCCTAATTTTTCCATTAAATACATATTATTCCAATTTAATTGATTCCATGTATGTTCTCCTTCTCCACCTAATATAGATGGTGAAAATATACATGATTCTATTTCTCTATCATGCAATATATATGAACTTTCAGGTAATTTGTTATATTCAATTTCATAAATTTTAGGTTCTAATTTCTTAATTATATTCATTATTACACAACTGTAGCTTTTATATGTAAACATATATATCAGAAATAGCTTATCATACTGGATCAAAAATTGATGATTTATTCAGAATACTAAAATCTTCAATAGAAAAGGAACGAAATAAGAATAAAACCTCCATGAATATGATGAATGCATTAGAAGAATTATATGAAGATAAAATAGAAGAAATTATGGGACAAAGAGAAGAAAAATTACAAGAAACAAGAAAAGAGTTTGCATATATAACAACTATAGGAAATACAAAAACACAAATAAATATGCAACAAAGGACAAGAAGCAAGTAATCAACAGACAAATAACCAACTGAGTTTTCCTCCAAGTATAACCAGCCGAGGATATAATATAAATGAAACTTTAGCAAGTACAACAATAAGTAGAGAACAAGAAGCGGAGGTAAATAATTTATATATAAAAAAAACAATTAAAACAATCTAATATACAATATGAAACAACATTTAAAACACCTAGTAATTCAGGATTTGTACCAACACCTATAGAACAATATGAAACAAGACAAATACTGAATTCGGAATATGAGTAGACTTATATTGTAATTTGGATAATGAAAAAATATTAGAAGAATGGACGAAATATCAACTAATAGTATTAATAGAAAGAAATATTGAAACTAATATTCCAAGTATGTTAGTAGAAGCAAGTTTTGTAGGAAATGTACAAAATTGGTGGAAGAATAAAACACAGGAATTTAGAGAACAAGCAAGAATAATAACATATCCATATCAAGATAGAAAAGAATTTTATGCATTATTAATAAGACAATATGAACAAACAACTATTAAGAAATGAATTTTATAAGAAGAACTGTAGGAGCCAGCGAAACAACAAAAATAGGAAAAGCTATAACAAAATTACATCAAATAGAAATACGTTCACTAGATCCCAAATATTTGAACTAGTATATTTGTGAATATAAAAAATATTGTTACGAATCAAGATTAAAAAATTATGAATCACAGATTTTATATGGAATTATTTTATAGAAAATTGCCAAGACTAATATCAGAAACAATAATAGAAGATTGTAATAAAGACTTTGGACAAAGAAATGATTTAATACCATTTATAGATACTATGGGAAGAAGAGAAGATCTCCTATGAGAATATTTATCAAATAAATGTAAAAAATAATGGAGAAATATAAAGTATTGTAAAACCAATAAAAGAATATTAAAATGTGGAGAATTAGAATACCTCATAGATAGGGATGTACACTAGATAAAATAAAAAGAAGAAAGAAAGGATTGTAAATATAAGCCTAGAAAATACTTTAATAAAGGAAAGAAGAAAATAAATTATAGCAAAAAACCAATAAAATGTAAATGTTATAATTGTGGATAAATTGGGCATATATCTACTAATTGTCCAAAACCGAAAAATAAGAAAATAATGAATATATTGGCACAGTCTTATGAATATCATCTAGAAGTGAAATAGATAGTTTGGAAATAGAAATATACAAATTTAAAATTATATATGATTACTCGGATTGTGAATCTAAGTACTCATCTATAGAAGAAGAATGTTAATTTTATATAATGAATGTAATAAATGATGGAGAAGAACCAGTAATATAGAATGTGAAGAATATAGGAATGCTAAAGAAGGAATAACAGAAAGACGAATGACATTTAATCAAAAAAAAAATATAATAACATTGAATATGAAACCAGAAGAAATTAAAAAATTAGAATTTTATGAATAAAATAAGTATAATATTAAAATCAAAGAAAAATGAAAAAAGCTAATATGAAGTATTAGAAAAGAAACATGCAATAGAATAAACTCTAATAGAAGAAGTATTTATTAAGGATACCATCAATAAGCAAAACATTAATAAAAAAAATGAAATATCTAAATTGCCATTTAAAGATGAAGTAACATAAATATATATTGCAGGAGTTCAATTATTAGTAAAAGCATATTTCAAAGAAGGAATAAATTCACCTATAGAATTATTAATAATAGATGGAAAATATTAAGTAGTGTGTAAGATAGTATATTAGGAGTATTAACAAGAAATTTCATATATCAAAAATTAAAATTTATGTTAAATACGAATTTTGCAATATCAAAGCAGATGAACATATGAATAAATCTACAATAATATATCATAAATTAGGAGGAGTAAGATTATTAATAGGAGCAAGAACATAAGTATAATAGACGTGGTTGGACTAATATTTACAAATGAACATAAATTATATAAAAAGTCTCATGAAAAAGTAATTATAGACAACTATTTCATGCCAATATTACATATGTTACGTCTCGGTTTATATGTTTTGATTATAACAAGGCCTGTAAATATATAAGGTTTCAAATTAGTGAAAAGTGCCAAAGTCAAGAGCTTACTTGAGCAAGTGATAAACTTACTCAAGCAAGCTTCTTACTCGAGCATGTCCAAAGTGTACTCGAGCAAGCTTCATGCTAATTGCTTTGTTAAGTCATTGCAGGTTCTTACTCGAGCACATCTAAAGAGCTTACTCAAGCATACTGCGGAGCACAGAAGATGATCTACTTGAGCAAGACCTTTACTCAAGCAAGTCCAGTGACTTTACTTGAGCAAGTTGTTCGAGCACAAAATGAATGCATACTCAAGCATGCCATTGTTGAAAGTTGTTCCCTTGCCTTTAAGGAAGTTACTCGAGTAAAATCAAAGTCTTACTCAAGCAGGCTACTCAAGCACACTGTTTTTATACTCAAGCATGGTTGTATTGTTTAACTAATTAACTACATTTGCAAGATCTACTCTAGCATGTTTATAACGTTACTCGAGCGATCATTGTTACTCAAGTAGATGTTTCCTGATGTCTAATATCTCTTCTCTGTAGATGTTTACTCGAGCGATTTTTAAGCCTTACTCGAGCACAAGCAAATGTGTACTCGAGCACACTTGTTCTAACACGTTATTTGCTGCTATCTTTAGGAATTACTCGAGCATTGTACTTGAGCAAGTGCAAATTTTTACGCGAGTAAGCCTATCATTTAAGCCCTCTCTTTGAAGAATTTTTTTAATGTTACTCGAGCATGCAGAAATGTTACTTGAGCACAGTTCTTGCAGAAAGCTTCAATCACTTTGTCTTCTCCATGTTCATAAATTCAAATGTTTGTGATTATCATTTGATTTCATTTTAAATACCACTCACTATTATCTAGAATGCTATTAACCATTTGCTAAGTGAGTTCAGATCATTAAATAAAGGTTTTCGTGCAAATCATCGAAAAGAAACGAACGTGTCAGAACATTAAACACGTTGCAAAAAACAGAGCATACACAGGAAATAGAATTCAGAGTAGGTTAAATGATCATTGTCACATACACCAATTCTGATGAAAGTGATAGTGATACCTCCTAAGTCAACTATTAACCAAAGCCACATTGTATAAAGATTGATGACAGCAATCCGAAAATGACTTATACTCGAATCTTCGAACAACAATCGTCTATGTCTAATGGAAGCCTTATGTGTCTAACGGAATGATGGAGTCTCTCAATGGTTATCTTTGAGCTTCATCAGTGGTCATTAATGATGAGGAGTATAAATACGAAGAGCATTGAATGCAAGCAACTACCGAAAAACTACCAATGCCAAATTCTATCAATATATCATTTTTGTTCTCATAATCATTTAATAAAATACTTACAAACAACATACCAACACATATAACAAGTGGAAATTGGTTATCTCTCGTTAAAATTAAGTTTACCACAAAAATCCAAGCTCCAAACTCAACCACAACTCATAAAACGATCTATAACAATCAATTAGAACCATAATTTAGTATTCCTACCTTTCCAAATCAATTATAGAGATAAAATTTGGGATGTTATACAATCAACATTTCAAAACTCCAATTCCTAACTTTTTACCAATTTGTCCTTTTGCATATTCAAAAGACATTTTGGGTTTTTTAAATTTATGACGTATTTTTTTGGGGATTTTCCAATTCAAAATCATCATCAATTTGAAATGAATGTTTTTTCCTTTCTAGGAACAAGAGCTCTTCTCTTATTCTTCTTCAAAATCATCATCAATTGTACTACCAACGAGATTTTATATAAAAGATAAGAGGTAGTACATCGAGAAAGTCGCTTTCTTTGCCATGTCAAACGCAACGAGCGACTTCTTGACAAATGCATGTCTTTGATCTCTATCACCCATCACCCCACTTTTGACGCCACAAATTGCTTTACGAAATGTCAAAGTTGGTGGAAATTACATGAAACTTGTTTGCTAAGAAAACAAAGGGAAAATTCCGATTAAATTTAATTGAAATAATTAAAATTGTAATTAAGACAGTTATTAGTTAATTATAAAGGAACATTATAATCTTTTAACAATATTTAAAAATTTCTAATTATGTCTTAGACATGTCTTTATTAGGAATTTGTTAAAAGTGCATATTTGAATTTAGATTTGGATATTTTAGATGCGTTTAATTAAGATTTTTCTTGAAAAAATAAAAAAAGGAATGTGGACTTTTAAGAATAAAAATCAGTGTTTGAGAGATTAATGTGAAGCAACTCACTTTATAAAATACGTATGTGTATTATTATATTTAACAATTCTTGAGGAAGTATCCATTTGAGTAATTTGTGAAAAAATTAATAAATATGAAAATATGTCTTACATGTAAGTTAAAAATAAAATTCCCAATTAAGTCCTATATTAAGGGCAAAATATATATATATATATATATATATATATATATATATATATTTAATTGATGCAAAATTGAGGATCCAACTCCTATACTTCTTTCTTCTATTTTAGTCTTCCTCATGATGAGTTTTTTCCTTTTTGAAATAATTTGGCCAAAATGATCTTTTTTTAAAAAAAATGCTTTCTCCATATCCTGAAGATTCGGGAATCAGCCATCAACTTTGTTATACTTGTTTAGTAAAACTATTAATTTATTAATGAGCTTAACTAATTAATTAATTCTTAATGTATATTCCATTTTCACACTTTAGTCTTCGGATTTTGGGTTAAGTAAAGGAAAAGAACTAATTAAATAAGCCATAAAATAAAGATATTTATATTTCACTGACTTTTAAAATTGGACGTAAGCCCGCCCAATATGTCGCTGTTCCTTAATCCCTCACTCCCGGGGAACGACTCCGGTAAAAAACAAATATTTTTAAAAAACCCACGTGGAACGCGAGGCAAGCAAGGACCATTTTTTAAATTTTTTTGCCATGAGGAAACGAAGGACCATGCTCATTGGCCATTGGTGATTAGTATATTCATTACTAGGGGCCCACTTATTTCTTTTTTTTTTAATTAAATAATTTTTTTTCAAAAAAATATTTTTAAGAAATTTTTTTTTTTAATTAAATAGGGTAAAGGATTTCTCCATCGGAGGAGATAGAGTTATCTCCGGTGACCATAAAACACGTCGTTTTTTTTTCAAAAAAATATTTTTAAGAAATTTATTTAATATTTAAGAAAGTAATTATATATTTGTTTAAATGATATTTTTCTATTTTGTGAGGTTACTTCTAAGAATAAGGTGATATGTTTAAGAAGATGAAAAAAGATAGATACAGTAGATAAGAAAGATTATTCTTAAAATTCACATAAAAATGAACATATTTTATAGAATTTAAAATATCTAAATACTAAATTATTTTTTATGATTATAATGGAAATAAAATAGTCCAGGCTTCTTTTTGGAAAACACGTTTTGACATTTCATAATGAATGATCACCCTCTTTTCTCAAAAGTCATGGGCCTAAGCCCCTAATAAAGAATTTTAAGAAAATATTACTTGAACTTTAAAATCTTAAATATAAGATTTAACAATAAAATAAGTTATTAATTGTTTTTTGTTATTATCAATCCTATTATTGTTGTTATTAACAGGATTTTGAAATTTAAATAATATTTTTCTGTAATTTTTCCTAATAAATAAGTGGGCCTTTGAAATAAATGGCTCACAAAATAATTGATGAATTTCTTGACAAAAATCTACTTTAATGTTTTTTAAGGCTAAATTATATTTTTAGTCATTTAAAAAGTATACTTTTGGTCCTACAATTTTAATACTTTTCATGGGCTAACCGAAAAAAAAAAAAAAATGTTGTTAATCTAAAATTTAAATTATTATTTGAGTTTGCGGCATCAACATTTTTTCTTACCAACATTGACAGCGTTAGGAATATAAGATCAAAAGTATACTGTATAAAGTTAAGTGACTAAAAGTATATCTCATGTAAAATTTAGGGTGTACATGGTAACGCTCCCAGAATGAGTTTTTTCTTAATTTTTGTTCCCAAGAACAAAATTAGATGGGAATTGTGTTTGGTAAATCCGGTGTTTTTTTTTTTTTTTTTTTTTTTTGTTCCGAGATGAACCCGGTTTATTTTTTGTCGAGGAATAAAAAAGAAGCACAAATTTTTCGCTTCTCTCGTTTCAAGCCACAAAATGAGAATCATTTTTCTCAAAAAAAAAAAAAAAAAAAGACTCATTCCTCTTCGGCGTAAATTTACCCTCGTTTACCACCATCTCACCACCACCACCGCCCACCACCGCCGCCGCCACCACCACCTCCCCCCCACCTCCCCCCGCACCACCACCACCATCGCCCCACCCCACCACCACCCGTCGCCACCGCCACCGCCGCCGCCGCCGCCGTCGCCACGTAAATAATTTTTTTTTAAAAATTACATAAATAATTTGTTTAGGAAACCGAAATTGAAATTTATTTGTAAAGTATAATAATTATATTAATTATTAAAGAAAAGGGCAAAATGGTAAAAATGACTCATTAATCATCCATCTTCCTCCCTTACTATTTTTTTAACTCCTAAACAAGGGGAGGAAATATCTTTCATTTCCCTTCCATCCCCTCCCCTCCATTCTCCTTGCATCTCTTTCGTTTCCCTTCCTTCCAAACTCTCAAACAAAGCCTAAGACTGTCTTGAGTCGAAATTCTTGTTTACACCAGGATATGAATTTGGATATGCCATTTTAGGTGAAATGAAAGAAAATTTTTTGTTTAAATCTCAAGAAAGTATATCAAAATTATAATCTCAAGAAATAAATTATTTTATTTAGTTGAGTCACATGACTATATTTTAGTATTTGTTGTAAAAAAATTATACAATAAAATATTATATTTTTTAGATATATATTTTTAAAATATGAAATGTTGGCATTTTGATTAAAATTTATTTATTTTTACTGTTGATGAAATTTGTAAACAAAAAAAAAAGAAATAGATTTGTATTGTATTAGATAATTCTAATTCTCGGAATAAAAATAAAATGTGTTAAACGTAATTCGATTCTCGGAATGAAAAAAAAAAAGTGTTACCCAACATAATTCTTATTCTCGAGTAAAAATAAAATGAGTTAACAAACGTAATTTTGATTCTCGAACTCTTCCAAAGCACGGAATCAAAAAAAAATTGTTTCATATTAAAAACGGTGTTGGGCAATGGCAGAATGGTTGCCATGCACACCGACTAAAAGTATACTTTAACTTTTTTTTTTCTTCAATTTCATATTTGATCACTCTCTTTAATAATTGATGATTTTTTTTTTTTTTGACAAAAAGTCTACTTCGGATTTGAGTCTAATCTTTGTTGGACTAAGAACGTTAAAGTTAAAGCCCTCCTAACAATTGTGTTCCCTAAGTTTAAATTTATGTTCTCCTCCTTAAAAAAGCAAGACTGCTTATTATATCAATTAACAATTTGTTGGTAATGTTATATAAAATTTTATTTTGATACCATAATTTTATAAAATAATTTTTCAATCTTTTAACTTTACTACTGTTAGTTCTATTTATAAAAAATGTACACACAAAAATTTTAAGTCATTATTTTATATATATAGGCAGAAGAGAACTTTTGCCTAATCCATTTTATCTTATAAGTTATAACCACACAAATGATCCAATTATTCTCAAAGTTAGACATCATGTGAGTGTGAATTTGATTTCCATTATATTTCAAGTTAGTTTTTATTTATTTAAATTTGTTGGTCTTATTCATGTTCTAATTTTGAATCTTTTCATATAAATCAAAATATAAATAATATTTGTATGGATATTTATTATTTATTCTATACCTTAATCTACAATTTATAAAATTTATGGTGCATATTTCATGAATGTTGAAAAAAATTTCGAGAAAAAACATGAGATTTAGTATGAAAAAACAATAACACTATTCATAAATTGCCAATAATATTTATAAGTTTTAATGATAGTTTAAAGGGTAGTGAGAGAAAGAAAAGACGTTCAAACTTCAAACCTTATGATTTCCTCTCCAAAAAAGGGGGAAAAAATCCCTCAATGATTAAGTTTCTAGATTTGATTTTAAAAACATCCGCTTAAAGTTTGGGATAATGATAGAAAAACATTTAAATTCTAAAATCTTAAATTAGGGTTATTATTAAAAGTTGATAAGATAATGACAAAACTTAATAAGTAATTTATAACTATTTTTTAGAAAATATCTAATTTAAAATTTTACAATTTGAAAAGTTTTTTTTATCATTTTTCCTCAAGTTTATAATAATATTCCAAAATTAATTTTTAATTTTTCTTACACGTTACTGAGTTCCATTGGGCTCGTGGGGAACTGGGTTCCTGGGGAAGATTCTTGCTTGCTAAGCATCTGCCCGAGTACTCAGCTTTCTTGTCCAAAACAAGTACCATCTCTATCTCTGTTTTTCCCAATAAATAAGATTCTCAATTTTATTTATTTATAATAATTTGTTTTCCTTCTTTGAACTGTGAATATGAGTGTTACCGAAATTGGTATTTTCTCCCCAAAATTTCCATATTTATAAATTCGTTGCTGAGTTTCGGAGCTTCAATCCGTACTCCCCCTGCACATGCCTTAACTGGTTCTTCTCGCGGCTTTTTCTATTTTGGATTTTCTTTGCTTTTGCTTCAACTGGTTTTGGCGCTTACCAAACTTTCTTCCTGCTTGAATGGCTGTTTGGTTTGCGTAGTTGGCTGATTACATTCACTATTCAAGCTTTCAAGCGAGCTTCAAGTGCTCAGATTATTTAGAAATTGTTGCTTCTAAGCTCGTGAGTGAAGAGATTCTTGGTTGCTTATTGGGTTTTTATCCTCTTCATCGTCAGCTATATGGTGATTTTGAAGTCCGTTCACAGAGCATTACCGTTTGGGTCCTGGGCGTTTGTTAGAATTTGCAAGTTTTGCCGACTTAAAAGCACTTCAAGTGTCGAGAATTGATATTGAGGATTCTGGATAAGCGGGTAATGAATTCAAAATATCTCCAACGAACCAGTTAATAAAAGAAAGATTCAAGGAAATGGAAGGTGCTGATTCGGTCACAGTACCTTTGTTATCTTGTGAGGAGCCACAGAAGTGTAAAGCAAACGAACCAGAAGCTAGTTCTTCGCCTCGTAGAGGTTAGTGCTCATTGACTGAGTCACTAGTTTATTGTCACTCTATCAGATATTTGATCGTTGTATGGCATTGTCATCACTATAGGTTAGATTATAAATAAAGCATTCAGTGTGGTATCAATGATCTTGTCGGTTTATTAGTTGGATAAATTCATGATTAAAAATCTAGGATAATACGATTTATGGGATTACGTGAATCATAGAAGTAGTGCTTCATGGCTTGAAATTAGGCCAATTTGTTGTGGGCTTTATTTTTTTTATTGTTTTTGGTCCTTACTGTGGAAGAAGTGCTTGAGCTGCAGTGGTCTACTTCATAGCTTAATTTACTTTCTCAGACTTAGTTCTAATGAAGTTCTTGCTGTCCCGCGCATATGGTTCATGCGGTATAAGCCATGGGAAGAATACAAGAAGCTGATGCCAATTAAAGAAGGAAAAAGACTTGCATTTCCCATATAGGGGATTGCTTATTGTCTAAGACTTCTTGTACAAGTCCTTAGAATTGTGTTAGCTTGTTGTCACTGACCTTACTTCTCTGTAGTGAAATAGTGAAGGTATGTAGACAAATAATCTACCCTTTGCCGCCACCCCCCCCTCTTGAAAGGCTTTATGTATTTTTCATTATTTTATTTAGTTGGACCCAGGTAAACCAGCTTTCATATAAAAAATCTTCTTATCCAATTAGGCATTGCTTAACGTATAGTGATCATCCTCTTTAGTGTTTCACAAATTTAAATCTACATAATTGTAAGTATTTTCATATCCTTTTTTGAGACCTTAATGGCATGATCTCATTTTAATTTAAAGAACTCAACGTCCACATTTTACCTTGGGCACATGCCACTCATTGTCTCTTATTCTCAATCTTGATACTGTTGGACTGTTAATTTTGATTTACTCTTTCATAAAGTTTGTTTTTATGTTTCATAATATTGAACATTTTTCTTGAAGGGTTGAACCATTGCTTAACGGCACCTGTTGGAACTGAGCAGGAGCGGCTTATTGATTACAATGAGGTTACATTTTCTCGATCCTTCACAGAGAAGAGAGCATCATCAAGGTGCAGGTTATTATTCGACAGGCTTTCAGAGTGTGAAAAGGTAGGCACAAATGTCATATCGCAGATACATGAGGTTAATATTTATAATTATGCTTGTGCAATTTTGTTCCACTGAAGTAATTATTACCTGTCTATTATTTGGCCTTTGATTATACTGCTGGAACAAAATTCATCTTCATATGCTCTGAAGGTTGCTTATGTCTTTAAGCCATCCCATTGTTTTGGGTTATTTTGGAAAATATGTTGCAGGTTGTTGTTTTTACTCTTGATCTTGAAGTCTGTATTTCCTGTTTATGCTTTTTAGTTAAAAACTTTAGGCTGGTGATTACACCTTATTGTGCTCCCCAGAAAAAATTGATTGAGAACCTTGTGAAGATACAAAGTGATGGGACTGTCGAAGTGGATTTAGAAAAGAGTGAGGCTGTTGCGTCAGAATTGTTGGAGCTTCAATCATTTGAAGACTTGGCAGTGAGGGAAATTCTTGTTTCTGAATGCAAAAAACAAATTCCAAGGTTGCAAATTGCTATACTTGTTGTTGGAACTAGAGGAGATGTACAGCCTTTTCTGGCCATTGCAAAGAGACTACAGGCATGTCTGAATGTTTCTATTTAATTAACCTTGATTCTTAAAAGAGTTTCATTGTCAAATCATGTTATTGTTATCATTATGATTACCATTGTTGTCATCGTTATTATTTATTGTTCTTGCCTGTCAAGTGGAACAGATGAATATCAAGTGTTTATAGTAGATGATTGAACTCATTCAAAATAATAGATTCTTCTTTATGCATGTGTTCTTAAGCCATGATTTCTCGGATGTCCGTTAGTGACATCTGTATGTTTTGGGTTTGTTTCATTCACCTTGGTCTAAGTCTCTTTCCCAGTTGATGATAGCTACAAGATATCAAAGGTATAAACAGGTTATGGCCATTGGATCTAACATGTATCTTCTTTTTATAGGATTTCTTTTATTTCTTGTTTGAAGGTAGGGCTTGGTTCTGGTCTTCCATTTACTTCAATAGTCAAAGTTGAAGTCCCAAGTTTAACTCATACCGATATGCGTGATCTTACAGTTTGGTGGGGAATTTCAAGTAGGGGTCAGGGTTCATTTTAGGGGCCTGAATTTATCTGTGCCAGGTCTAGAGTTGGTTAAAGCCCTGGCCCAACCTGGCTATTGTTCACTGTATGTGTTAATATCATTTGAAGCAATGCCCTTGACTTCTGCCCTTTGATAAGTGCATTATTTTGCAAGTCTATTAAATATTAATCAAATGTCATCTTGTTGCTCATTCGGTCCCTGTAATTACTTAGTTTTCTTGACCTGTGATTTGGAAATCATTCATACCTTAAATAATGTTAGTATTCCAAGTATTTCTTTCACAAAAGGCATAGAATGTTCTAATATTTTATTGAGTTGTATTCATTTTCATGTTGTTAATTTCTAGCTTGTGCATCCTTGATTGTTGTCATGAAGTTTCTACTATTGACCTATTCATAGGATGCCAGATCTTGATCTTCCAGATAATATAGTCTACCTGTCGACTGTTATATTTGTTGAGTGTCACTTTCTCCAATTGTCTGATTTATTATCAGTGATGATTTGAGGCTTTCATGCAGGAGTATGGTCATCATATTAGGTTAGCAACGCATGCTAATTTTGACACATTTGTAAGGTCAGCTGGTGTAGATTTCTATCCTTTGGGCGGTGATGCTCGATCTTTGGCAGAATGTAAGGGTTCCCCAAGTCTAAGATATTTGCGTTCATGTCTAATAATTCTTATTTCAGAGTGTTTGCTTTTGATCTTAAATTGGATATGCAGAAATTTTTACAAAGTTCCTTTCCTTTGATTCACCTATTGGATTTTGCCTCCAAAAAATTGATGCCAGAACACACTTTTTTTCCCTTCTTGATGCCAGACTGATTTCTCTAAGGTAGTTTTCAAAGGTTTCTTTGAAAGCTTTGTCTAGTACAGAAACAAGAGATCTTGCTCTTCGAACACACCTCTAGCTGTTAGATGTCCATAGGTTTAATGATAAGAAACAATTATGAAAGTTTGGTATGGTCTATAAACATCTTAGATGAAAAAATATTTTCTTGTATAATTGATAGGAAAAGGATATTAGCTCTAGGACCATGAACTTCAAGGTCAAGGATGCTTTTCATAGCATCTTAAACAACCAAATTTGAAGGGTAAAATGTAAAACTTTTGATATGAAAGAGAGGAGAGCTGAAGGGCCAATATATATTGAACATCTGCAAGGCAGATAAATGTTAACTTAGGGCTACACCAAATAATTCTAATTCTGTTAGTGTAAGGAACATGCTTTGGCCTTGGTGATCATAGGTCAAATAAAAATTTCTGCTTGCCAAAACAAGTAACTACTGGAGCTGTATATCTCAAAACGGAAGTGATTAATTCTGGTGGTCATATTAGATCTATAATGCGGATCTCTAAAATTAATTTAGAATTATATTAAGATAATTCTGATTACATTCTCCCTCATATTGTACTAATGCTGAGGGTTACAAAACTTGCCCAAATTTCTATCAAGCTAATGCACTCAATGACTGATCCGTGAGACTTCCAAAATTGCAATCTTTCTGTAACTCATGACTCTGTAACTTTCATTTGAAGAATATTGAGGATGATTAATTTTGTGACTCTATTTTAATTTCACGCTCATTTTCCTAAATTTTTTGCAAACTCATATGGAATGAATTATTTTATTTTATAGATATGGCAAGAAATAAAGGCCTAATCCCATCAGGGCCATCAGATATATCGTTGCAAAGAAAGAATCTGAAGAGCATTATGGAATCTCTTCTCCCAGCATGCACCGCACCTGATTTGGAAACTGGTGTTCCTTTCAGAGCTCAGGCTATTATTGCCAATCCTCCTGCATATGGTGAGTGACTACAAGCTTAGTGAGTTTTGTGATTCTTAACTTAGAGATATAAATGTAGTATGCTTATCTTCTTTTTTTTTCCTTCTCTTCTTTTTGTGTGTCATATGGGATGCATGAGTTGGGTAGCATGGCTAAGTATTATGATGAAGTTGTGTAAAATAGTCTGTTGATATAGGTCTTATATTCTTTGGCTTCCAATGTTAATAATGGAAAAAAAGTGTTGAACATGTACTTGGGGAAAATATGGGAAATTTGGGCCACATAAATAAGTATTGACTATGGGTGAAGTTTGATGTCTATAACATTTGATGTTTGGACAATGCACTTTTTTTGCCATTTTCCCCCCAGTCCAGTAGAATGTGACTTAATTGCACTTGCTTTGTGAAGAATATTGATAGAAATATATCTTCTTTTTGTTTTGTAGGACATGTACATGTTGCTGAAGCGCTTGGTGTGCCCATTCACATATTCTTCACAATGCCTTGGACGTGAGTAGTTATTATTATTATTATATTACTTGAGTGGGAATTATGACTACAAGAGACCTCTTAGCTGAAAGATACAGTGTTACTGACAAATAAACAACTTATTATTGGCATGAAATATTCATACAGTACAGGAACTAAGTAAAAGAATAACTGCAGCTTTGAATATTATGATAAATGCCTTTTATTATGAACAATAATTACACATTAAGTAAGATAAGATACAGTACTAAAAGTCTTAGGCACGACTCCAATGTCATGATGAACATTTTGATATTGCCGTGGAATCTTGCTTGGTGTAGATAGTATCTGGACATATTATCTCTTAACTTAGAAAATAAAAAGATGACACTTAGATAGTACCTGGACATACGATCTCTTAACTTTAGAAAATAAAAAGATGACACTAAGGTGATGTGAGAATAATTCTGTGCTCATGTAGCCAATGTAGTGGTTCTCGCTGGAGAAGAAGTTGATGCTGAATACGTCTTATATTTCTGGCAAATTGTTACTCATTACTCAATTGTAATTTTTTGCAATATGCCAATTTTCAATCTGAAGCATGATCTGGAAATTTTAGTATTATGTTTCTCCTTATGTACTTTATATTGTGTATTATAGCAAGATTTATGTGACATGCTATATGATCGTCATTGTGGATACTGTAGTCAAATATTTTCTTTCTTATTAAAATTATATTAGAATCTCTTTTTTTTTTTTTTTTTTTTTTTTTTTTTTTAATATAAGATTAGAATCAACTTAGAAGCTGATTTGGAGGGAAAGTATAGGGATTATTACCTATACGTGTAATTTTACATCTTGTGTGTGCATATATCACTGTTAACTGTACAGACTTTGACAACGAATTAAATTGGAAAAATAGCTCGCACAACTGCTGCTCCAATGCCTCTGGTGTCATTTCTTACATGTTTTCTTTTCAATAGGCAGGCCAACACATGAGTTCCCTCACCCTTTGGCACGTGTTCCTCGAAGTGCTGGTTATTGGGTATGTCCTTTTTTAAGATGTTTTGGTAATTAGAGTTTACTAGTATGAAAGAACTGGAGAATTACACTTACCACTAAATCTGTTTATATTTTCTTCTGCATCCAGCTGTCCTACATTGTTGTAGAACTAATGTTGTGGTGGGGGATGAGAGGACTTATCAATGACTTCAGGAAACGGAAATTGAAGCTTGCTCCTATTGCATACTTCAGTTTGTATCGTGGATCGATATCTCATTTACCAACTGGCTATATGTGGAGTCCTCATGTTGTTCCAAAGCCAAGTGGTATGGTCGAGGATGCAATTAATCATTTATTATAACATTTGGTGGTTTTTTTTGGGTCAAGATAACATTTGGTGATTGGTGATGCCCGCTCATATCATTTTTATTACATAAAGTTCCTTTAATTTGGATACATTTCCTCAATTAATGAAGTTTTTTCGCCAGGAGAACGCAGTGACTCTGCTCTAGTTCAAAACTCAATACTAAGCTGTCTATGCTTAATAAGGGTTGTGAAAAAATTGTTGTCTTGAAATGTTTGGTAGACATGTTTTGTTTAATCTGTCTCAATACTAGGAATAATAATGTTTAACATATTTGCAGACTGGGGCCCTTTAGTTGATGTTGTTGGTTATTGCTTCTTAAACCTTGGATCAGAGTACCAACCACGGGAAGATTTTGTCCAATGGATTGAAAAGGGACCAAAACCCATATATGTTGGTTTTGGAAGCATGGTATGGCAAATTCATTCAGCTAAATGAGTTTCTGAGGAACTTATTTCTAGTTTTTTTGTGTGGTAATTATTCATGTTATATCATTTAAACATATATTTGCTTTTGGCTTGTGATCTTTATTATTAAATACTTCTTGAAATGTCAAAACTTCATCTCCTGCAAATGGAGCGTACATGATACTTTGAGTGGTAGCATGAAGATGTTTTACAAAACTTCTGGGGGAAAATATTGTGTGGTAACATGAACAGTTTTCCTGCTCCATGAAGCACAAAAATTGTTCTCCTTGGAAGCAATCAGAGTAGAAAATTATTCTTAAAAGACAATCATAATCCCACTCAATCATTATTTCATCATATCCTTGTTATAATGTCAAATCTGTATATGTCCTCCTTCTGTAATTTCATAGTTAAATGCACTTTTTGAAAGATTAATGAAACACAAACTGCTTAAATATTTTTAAAAGCAGTATCAAAGAATTTTGCTAGACATTGAAGTGCTTGTCTATGTGAATGAGGTGGTTCAACACGTTCTCAGTATGAGGGAGAGCATAGAAAAGGCTAGGGATATTTTGTTCTCATTAACTTCATTATATTTAGAAGCTCCTATGTGCAGGCTCTTCATAACAATTTTCTGAATTTTCTCGACCTTTCAAAACAGAGTCTTCTGTTTAGGCTGCTATTTCCCCCCATTTTTGTCCTAATTTTCTGACAACCCAACTCAAACGGGGTTCTAATTAGCTTTGCCATGCATGCAGAGAATTCCATCTAATTTGTAACTTTAACTGTGGACTGTATCACCCCACCGTCTGATGTGGCCCTAACATTGTAGTCACAGTGCGCTCTGCAGCTGCATCAGCTAACGTGCAATCGACAATGGATCAATGGCCACTTTTCTTTTGTGTTTCCTACAATAATTCAAATCACAAGAGAATGACGATCATAATTTAATTAAACTTTTTCCTACAATAATTCAAATCACAAGAGAATGACAATCATAATTTAATTAAACTTACTTTATATTACTGATGAATAAATGTTAAAATAAAAAGCTTGGAGCATTTTTTATGATTAATGCACTATGGCCATGCATGTTGTGTCGATCTGTTTATAAAATTTGACTTCAATGTAGAATCAATTTACTCTAATGGCTTGCTTGTCATAAGTAAAGCTTGTTTTTGAATGTATGCTTAATGCCTGTGAACTTTTGATTCCTTGTGCTTTGGCACTGCTTGACATTTTGTGGGTAGTTTTGGAAATATTCTAAATATGAACTTTATGGTTTACTTTACTAGCCTCTTGAAGATTCCAAAAAAACTTTCGATGTTATATTGGAGGCACTAAAGGATACAGGACAACGAGGTATTATTGATCGAGGTTGGGGAAATCTAGGGAATTGTAAGTGTTTATCTCCATCTTTATATTATACCTGCCTCCTCAATTCCAAAATACAGATTCTTATTGATGTTGGAGATCATATAATTATTTCAAATTCTTGTTTCATCTTAAGTCATTTATTGGTATCAAGTTACATAATGTTCAAAGTACACAGTGTGTGTTACTGAGAGTTAATATAACGAGTTTGAAATTTTATATTCTGTACTATGTCAATATTTCTAATTAGGGTATACATCATGAATGTCTTTAGTTTCGGCTTCTTCTCCTTCTTCTTTTTGGTAGTATTACAAGTTTTTTATGGATTCCATAGCTAAATGTTATCAAGATCATAGAATTTTTCATTTGACAGTTTTCTCTCACTGTTGCATAACTTCTGGGGCCTTTTTTCTTTGCTGAAGGATAACTGTTTTGTGATGCTCCTTTATTCTTTAGAGTTTGAATCTGGATTCTCCAGGGATAGCATTTGAAACGACATGGCTTGATATTGCCCCTGTATATTTAGGAGTAAATATGAGTTAATAATCATTTTACGGGATGATGAGGAGAACCTTTAAGGTCCAAGAAACATATCTTGAACAAATTGCAAGAGGGATTCTTGCTTGTGCTGGAATTAATTTTCTCTCACTCTCTAATCAAATCTTATATTAATTTTTCTTTTTCTTGTTTATTGCTTTAACTCATTTTTATTGTCAAAAACAAGGTTTTCACTTTTTGTTGTTATTATACAGTTGGGGGGTTGTAAAAGTTTTTCTGTGGGAAAAGTCCAGGAAAAACAGAAGGCCTACATTCCAAAATAACAAATTGAGTTTATTTATTTTGTAAGAAAGAGCTTTTCAGGGTTTTCAGTGCATGTCCTGGTCAGTATATTTCTTGCATGTTTTTACATGTTTAGGTTTTTACTTTAAAAGGGTTTGAGGTATTATGAACTTTGCATGTCAAAATACCAAGAAGGGAAAAGTTAACACCTAAGTAATGCAAATTATAAGAAGTAACCTAGTGACTGTATATTTCAGCTTATATTGACACACACACACACTCATATCTTGTGTCAGCTAATACATTCAAGACTGCCTTTGACTAAATTTTCCATTTTAGCACTGGCTATTGAAATGCCCTCATCAGAGTCACAGGTTTCTTTGCCATTAGTGAATTGAGACAATGATAACCACGCCTTGAATTTCATCATTTCTGTTGATAACCACCTTAAAATTAAATGATTTGTATATGATACTGTGTACATGCGATACAATAAAAACATATTTTGTTGCATATTTTAGAATATCATCGTAGTTTCACTTACATTACGATTTTGGTATGCAGTGGAAGAAATTTCGGAGTATGCTTTTCTTCTGGAGGAATGTCCTCATGAATGGTTGTTTCCTCAATGTTCTGCCGTGGTAAGATTCTGTTTGTTTTATTTTGGGTTTCTTTGGAGATGAAAGAAACTCATTCTCTACAATGTGGCTGAGTTTGTACTCTCAACAAAATTTAGAGGACCCAGGGGGTGAATAAACAAACTAACTGGAAGATATGTTGGTGCAAAATTGCAGGTGCATCATGGTGGTGCTGGAACCACAGCCACCGGATTAAAAGCTGGGGTAATGTCTCCATATGTGTCTTTTTGTTTTTTTTTCCTCCCCATAATCCAAAAATCTGTTTGAAGCCATCACTTGTCCAAGACACTGTTAAATAATAAACTATGAAATTTAATGCCAAGTTGATTCTATTCCTCCATCACTCTCTCCTCACCAAGCCCACAAGTTATAAGCTTGGCCCTATACTTATTGGTCCAACATTTGCCAAGTTGAGTTTCGTTTTTTTTGGGTGGTAGGCCAAGTTGTTTCTTGATGCCTGCTTCTGATGTTATGATAAAGAGCTCATTGAAATAAATTGGTATTGAATTTTTTTGATGTAATATCATGACAGTGTCCCACTGCCATAGTTCCATTCTTCGGAGATCAGTTTTTCTGGGGGGACCGAATATATGAGAAAGGATTGGGACCAGCCCCGATTCCAATCTCTGAGCTCACTTGCGAGAAATTATCAAATGCCATAAAGTTCATGCTCCAGCCAGAGGTAATTCTAATTTTGTGCATACAACATTTTGGATTTCTTATCACAATTCCCCACTGGATTTCTAGAGAATAATGTGATTTATTTATAGAGGGCTACTCATTTATGAGATAGTCATATTTGTTTATGATTTTTATGAAATTTATGTGAAGTTATGATTGGATTTATCTCCAAAAATTATGATATATGGCTTTCTATCCTAGAATAAATGTCTACACAATAAGTGTTCTCTGATTATGGTATTCCCTATATTTCCTCTTTTGTCTTGCCATAGATTACTACATGTTGAATGAGTTAACATATAAATGGGCGGGCTGATTGGGTTTTGCCACCGGTATAAGTAGTTATCATAACAAATTTTGATTTCAAACTCCAAGTGGGGGAATGGTTAAATGGGGAAATGAGTATTTCATGACACATATTACGTATGCAGAAGATGGCTCTGTATTCTAGTCATATTATTGAATCATAAATTTAAAGTAGGGAGAATTACTATAAGGTCTCGAGGAAGAGATTTAATAACCTTTAGTTCCAATAACAAGTGAGCAGCATAAACCTGTTGTTATTTTGTGCACTGGAACTTGCCATTATGTTTTGAGCAACAACCAAAAAAAAAAAAAAAAAAAAATTGTCATTTTGTGTTCCTTTGTTGTTATTGGACTTTTGGGTGATTAAATCCCTTCTTTGGGACCCTACAGTATATCTCCCTTTGAAGTATGATAAAAATAAATGTATTCCTTCTTTTCGCCCCCCTAATATTTATTTTCAATATTTGGATTCTCCGACTTTTTATCGAGCGTGCAAATTTGAAACTTGATAGTTTAGCCGTCAAGTGTATAGGTGCTGACATCTTGCAAAACTCTTATGAATAATGCTGTGCATCATAGTCTTGTGAAGTATATCCAACAACTAGTCTAGCCCATGAACAACCCTAACATAATAAGATCATAATATGTAAAGGAATTTTAAATCTTCAGGTGAAATCTCGAGCAGTAGAAATAGCCAAGTTGCTTGAGAGTGAAGATGGTGTTGGTGCCGCCATGGATGCATTTCACCGCCATCTGCCTCCAGATTTATCCTTCCCAAGCCAATCGCAGCCGGTGGAGCAGGACCAACCTTTTCCTCTGCAGTGGTTTTTTCTTCAAGTTGCAAAGTGGTGCTGTGTGCCTTGTGGTGGTGTGTAGGCTTTTTTAAATTTTAACTTGATTCTTATTTTCTTTTTCATTTTTAATATTTATATAGAATAGAATAGAATGTCCTTTTTTTCATTCCTGAATTTTGCAACATAGTGATTTGCTATGATGTTCCATTCATTTTAGACTGAGTATCAAACTCTAGTTTGAGGGTTTGATTAATAATTCATGTTGTAAGATGTAGATTAGGCTTGTTTTCTGCCTTGTGTAAATAAAGAGGCTTTGCTATTTGGAATATTTGATGTTTGATTATTATCTTAAGATCTCTTGGATTTCTCAGGAAGACTAGGGTGATTTTTGGGCTGAAGATCCACCTTCTTTTAATAGTAGTTTTACAAAATCCAATATAATCCAAAGAGTGAAATTTTCTTTCATTTATTTGGCCCAAAATAATCTTGTTTAATTTTACAGAAAACTTTACTTTGCCCATTGATTTTTCAGAATGGCCATCGGTTTTACTTTAAGGCTGAGGTTGAGGTAGAGGTCAGTGACGTGGCTTTTCAGAACAAGTTTTAGAAATAGAAAAAAAAAAAAAAATCTGGTTGAATCAGTACTTTTGGAAATCGTATCTAAAATGGTGAGGTGAATGGTGAATGGTGAATGGTGAATGGTGAATGGTGAATGGTGAATGGTCATTAATACATTGCCTTTTGACTAGTTGGAAAAAAAAGTTAAATAATGTGATAAAATGTTTTAAAAAGATATTATTATTTTTTATTGTGTGGGAAAAAATTAATTTGACAATAGGAAACATTAATTAAACTCAGTTTTTCTATATTCTATGCAACGCCTACATAATGACGAGAACGCGAGACGACAGGAAATTAGCCAATTCTTCGGTTTCACTCCTACTGTTGATTTGGGTAAGTACTTGGGGTGCTTTTACATCATTCCACAGTGTCAGCGTACTTATCACTGTCAGTACATCCTGAATAAGATGGATGGCTGGATGCTCGATTGTCAAGTTGGAAGGCGAAACATCTAGAGAAAATTCTATTTAGGTCCCGAAAGTACGGTCCTTTCAAATCTTAATATTGTATTTAAATCCTTGAGACCTTTTTCCAATAAATTCTAATTATTAACTGTCTATGGACTTGTCTGCCCACAAACTTATCAGTATAGCACTCGCGTTGGAGTTTATTGCAACAAAGTCCTATGGGACTTAAATGCAATTTTAAGATTTTAAAGGATTATTTTGTTGTATATTCTCTTCTTCTTTGGGACATAAATGAAATTTTTCCAAACATCTATCAATGGCAGCTCGGCAGACCCTTGTGTCTTCAGTTGCAGCCGCTATACCAGCGTACGCTATGCAATCAATGCCACTGCCGATAGATACGTGTAAGGAGATTGATAAGAAATGTCGGAGTTTCTTGACGAGGAAGGTTTCACTGGTTGCTTGGAATGATATTTGCAGACGTGAGGAGGAGGGAGGGCTTGGGTTGCGAAGTGCAAGGAAACAGAATACGGCTTTCATGATGAAGCTGGCTGAGTTGGGGAATGGTGCACCATCGTGATGCATTGTAGTGTTGAAAAAAAAAAACATGTTAAAACGCAAGTAAAAACTGTTCTAAACAAACCCTGGTATAAACTCCGTTCAAACATATAAAAGTTGTAAAAATTTATGTTTTTACCGTTTTTACTTTAACCAACAAAAAAACGATGATTTTTTTTTCCCAAAAAAAAAAAAGATGAAAACTTGAAAACCCTATTTCTCACAAGATGCATCTTGGACTCAAGATTATTGGATAGTTATATATAGTTTTTAACATAATTTTTTTAACATTTGTTATATATATATATATATATTTTATATGACTTATATCTTTTAAATATGAAGTTGTTTGTTGAATTTTGAGTAGTGATTTATGATTTTTTTTTTCATATATATATATATATATATATAATTTTAAGCTCTAACCTTAAGTAGTAGAAAATAGAAACTTTACGTTCCATATTATTTTTACTACCATCCCTTTTGTATCTACGTAGAAACTTGATTTGTGGGTCAGATTTCTACGTGAAAAGTACAAAACTATTCCAAACATGGAAGGGTATTAGCTAGGCGTGCTTGATGTTTTAGAGGTACGTTCTGAGAAGATGCATGGGGCTGCCTAATTATTCATGCGTTGCTGGATATTGATGATTTTGGATTACTTCTCTGCGTCACGTGGTTGGGATTTGGATAGGTTAGCGGGCGTACTCCCAAACTCCATTTTCATGTTTAGAATTGGAAGAGGAACAATCTCCACGGACGCTGAAATATGGTCTGTTGTATGGCGACTTAAAGATTATCATGAAAGTTCATTAATTGAGAATTGATTGAACTTCCACCGCCCAACAATATCCGCATATCAATCTTATCATAAGTTACGTTCTCCAAGAAATCCTTGCTACTTGAGCAAAAAAAGAAAAAGAAATTCTTATTTATTAATTACTATTAAAAAAATAAGTTATATTAAAATATTTATATTTATTCTTTTTCTCAAAATTTAATTGTACCTATAATAAACTGATATACTTTTTCTATAAGGTTCACTTGACTTTTTTTCTTTTTGGGGAGATTAATAAACCTAAGTAAACTACTTGATCATAATACATGTTGTGAATCATTATATATTATATATTATAAGCCAAACAAATTAATTTGGAAGAAAATCATAAATATGAATACTTTAAAGTTATTTATTTAACTTCATTTTTAAAAAAGGTCAACTAGATCTTATATTAAGGAGTGAAGGTCAACTAGATCTTATATTAAGGAGTGAAAGGAGTATAATCTAATGATACAACATATATATTTTGATTAAATAATTTGTTTAGCTTCCTCAACCTGCTCAAAAAAAGACAACTGACTCTTATATTAAATATTAAGGGTAGTATTTTCTAATTTTACTCGATTCTTGTTGGAAAAAGACATAGAGGGAAATGAGAATAATTTGTAAATGTAAAAGAGTGAGATAGAGAATGGTATTTTAAGAGTATATTTTTAGTAATAAGAGTACATTTGAAAAAATTTATCAATTTAGGACATTTTTAATAATTCAAGTGTCATCTAGTATATATATGATTAAGTTCAAATGGACGTATAATGAGCACGAGACTGGTATTATAATGGGCTTGAAGATATTTCTTCATATATGCACTGAACCCATAGATTCATGCATGTATGCTTTAGGAAGCATAAGAGGCAATACGAGTACTATTTAATTACACCCCTCTAATTTCCAGCATTCATTGGTAACACCCATTTTTATTTACTATAAATAACGCTTTGATTGAATCATCATAATCGTACGTTACATTACAACTTACAATACCTCTCCGAAAGAAGTTAATTGAAGTCCTATATCTACTAGTCCAACATCTGAAAAATAGACGGCAATGGACAAGGTGGAGATCTTCGAAAAAGGTGGTGGCAGTGGAGGCAAAGGAGGGGAACGAAGCAAGGAAACATCGAGGGGGTGGTGGCCAAAGGTGCTATACGGTGGCAGTGCGGGTAAAGGTACGGTTGGGGGAGGTTATCAGAAACCACCGGTTGGCGGTGGAGGAGTTTACGAGAAACCACCAGGTGGAGGCTGATGCATACATGTTACTCACTTCGATCCCAATTATAGGAGCTATTTACCAGAATTTAAATGAATTAAGGAAGGAAGTTAAATTAGTTAATTATGTGTATTTTCCTAAAATACCCTTACCCAAATTTATTTAATACAAATACATCTCTCAAACAGTGGTGTTGTTTGACTCCCATTTATGACTTTCTCTTTTACACTTGTCTAGCTATATATTTCATTTTCACTGTTTTGCTATTTCACATGAATGTCACTCTTTCAGTGAAAGAAATTAACAAAATTGTAATCAAATTTAGCTTCCTAGGCTGTTTAAAAGGAAGATAAGAAAAGCGTCTTTACTCAAAGGAATATTAAAATTATTTTATTTAAAAATAAAAAATAAAGTAGAATATTTCACTTGATAGAATATAAATGTGTTGTTAAATTAATTATTGTGGACGAAGTATTAGTAGGGGTGATATGACAAAAATACGACAAAAATTGCTCAAAATTATTTTATATAAAAAAGTATAATTTAGGTTTATATGACATTAATAAGTTGCAAACATTATTTACTTTATGGGAAAAACACTTCTCATGTTGTAGGAGAAGTGTATTTTCATGTCACACACACATGAAATGGTGGGACCTACATATATAACCTACATATATATATAATGCTAATTATATATATATATATATATATATAATTAGCATTATATATATATATATGTGTGTGTGTGTGGGTCCCACCATTTCATGTGTGTATAGAAATCTTCTTCTTCTCATGCAACATGAGAAGTTTAAACCCCATAAAATATATATAAAATATATAGGTGTATTATTAAATTATCATTGTCTTTAATTATTATTGAGAAACTATAAATAGACGTATTATAAGAAAAAATTGACAAAAGTTACAACTTGCTCTTATAATTAGGACCAAAACTAACTCCAAAATTTACTCATATAATTAGGACCGGAGGGAGTACGTCATAAGCATATAGCTAAAGGGTAACAAGTACACGTATAGGGCTATATGTACCGTAGTGTGAGAAATTAGAAGTCTTTAATTAGTGATATGTAAAACGAATTTGTATTTGTTGCTACGTTGCTTATATCAATATTAATATAATAAATGTAAATTGCTCTTTCATTTGCACACACGCTGTTTTTGGCTTCACCTGGCTGTTCGAGAATAGTGGTGCAGATATACGCAGATGAGAAAACATGATCCTGTTCCACAAAAAGTTCTTTTGGGGAGCAATAATACACTAATCTGATTGAAGGTATTTATCTTTATAGACTTTAAGAATTAAAGAAACAAAGGTCGAACTGAAGACTAAATAACTGAAATAAATTTATAGCAAGTCATTGTTAATGGAATCACGCCGTCACGCCACAGTATATTCGGTAAAATAGCATTATATGATTACAGATTTTGTGATTTAAAAGAGGATCATTTTTATAGATTTTTTCCCAAAAAAAAAAAAATATTTGTTTTTATCCTTTATTCTGTCAGACTCAAAACTTGTCTAATTCTAGATTTTGGATTAAAAACAATAAAAATAAAAACCCTCAAACTCTAATGGTAAAAAATACCATAAAAAAGGGTAATACATGGATACTGAAAAAAGATTAAGGTAATATACTTTTATGAAATTTCATAAATGGATAATTATATGTATTTCCTTTATCTTAAGATATGGGTTGGTTTTGTGTGTATAGCAATCCATCAAATTTGTTAAGATAATCAATTGAAAAATGTATACAATTACAATTGATCTCGGTACATGGTTTTTCCTTATAAGATTATTTTGGAAAAATATATTATAAATCCTTAACTCATCTGTAATGAAAAATTAACGAAAGTGTGTGGCGAACTACACATCTAAAAATGACTAGTGTACATGTTGTAGACACATAGATTAATATACTATTGTTTCTCATTATATACTATATTTGGGATAATTAGTTGAAGTGGCTACCAGAACCTTATCCCAGCTGGATGGCAAGTTTTCTCTCCCAGCCAAAAATATTGGTTCATTCTCTTAGGGCTCGTTTAGATGGGCTTTTTAAGAAAAAAAAACTTTTTTAATGCAAAAAAAAATTATTTTTAAATTAACTTATGTATTTAGATGATATTTTTTAAAAAAAAGTAAAAATCACAACAACAAAAAAAGCCAAAGTGCTCCTTTTTTAAAAGCTCCAATTTAGAGCTTAAAAAAAAGTACTTAAAAAAAGCACTTTTTTAAAAGCCCATCCAAACAGGCCCTTAGTTGGTCTCAAGCTAGATTTGTTGACACACAAAATTGCTCATTTCTAACAAAATGAGCTTATTTTCTTTTTTCAAGTCAGTAATTCTTCTTGTGTGTCGTAATCCTAAAGAGCAACTTTTTTTTTTTTTTTTAATTCCAATAACTTGTGTAATCGTTTATGCTTGTATAAATCTCAATTTCTTGGGGGGTCACACCATTCACCAAATGGAAGGAACTCACACATATTCATGACTTATAAAGTTTAAACTCACAATCTCATACTTAAAAAGAACTCAAGGGAAATGTTATTGGGCCAGAAGGCCCCAATTATATCAAAGACAATTGATTTCTTATTAAAAAAATCAAATTTTTTTCCTTAAATTCTGACTTTATTTATTTAACAATTGTATAGCATACTCCCTCTAATTCAAATATAAGATGTTTTTACCCATGCATGTCGTCGGTCTAGGGTTGTTTGGTATAAGCAGAGGGGAGAGGAGGGAAAATGATCAAAGGAGAAAAAAAAATTGAGTTAGTTTTTGAGAAAATTATAAAAGTAGGGTTAAAAGTTTTTAATTAATTTTTCTTAGTCTTTTTTATATATCTTACATTTTCTCTTTATTAAAATTTTATAATCCCGCTTTTTCAAATTTTTTTTTTTTTTAAATAATTCAGCTCATATAAAAAACCACACCACTTCATTAGTTTAGCTTATATATTTTGAACTAGAGGAGTATCAATTTGAAACACATTAAATAATTTAACTAACATTCTTTGGGTGAATATAATTTGGGTGGAGGGAGTATGCTTTATTTACGGACGTTTACTTGCATGTTTCATTTAATTTTTTGTTTTGGATCAAACTGATCCAAAAGGCAAACTTGAATCTTCATCAGTGGTTGTTGGTGGTCCAATTCTACGGTACGTTATTACTGACCCAAACGGAGAAGGCTTTTTCACTACATAAATATAGACTCTTGCCGAGGAATATCGGATATGAGCCAAGATCGGGCATGAGAAGGAAAGTGGCTAACTAAGCCCTTTCTGGGTTTATAACGGAAGACAACTTATTGAGTAACTGCTTGATCCCATCACTTTGGTCTCTTTTTTAATATAATATTTGATCGTTTAAATATATCCATATTTTAGTTTTAGTCTATAAAGCTTCATTTCTTTTAAAGTTTTTATCTTTAATTTTATATACTTTAGAAAAAGCTAGACCATGTTGCTTCATGAAGGCCTAAAACCTACTGTTTAAAGTTTAAGGGATTAAAACAAAAATATATACAAATTTAAATGATTAATGATTATATGAACCCTTATTTATTCCCTTTTTGTTAACCTATTGCGTGCTCATCTACACTATTCAACATTGAAAGTCTCGTGTAAATCCATTTTCACTTATTTTCACATATTAAGAGATGATTGTTAAGTTATTAAATATGTCTTCGATTGATAAATAAATTTAAATTTACCCTTGTTAAAATTCTCAATTTCTACATTTACAAATTATTCTCACATCATCTTCTCTCATATTAGGACCAAAAATTCTTTTCACTATGGACTTATTGAGAGAAGTATTATAAACTGATAAATCCAGACACTATGACTTCGCAAATACTCCACCATTGCAGCCTTGACTTTTTGTATATACATTGATGAGAGGTCGTTCATAATCCTACACACGACATTCCTTCTCCTTGGTCCCTTCAGCCACTAGCATCAGAAAGTTGCTCTGAAATCAAAAGCATACGCAGAGGCAAAAGGCAAACTTGAGCCTTCATCACTCCTTCGGCAAATGGAATCGCAGTGGCCAAGAAACAGTGAGTGTTCTTGAAAGTCTTCCCTTCCGATAATTTTTTGTTTGTTTCATTTGGAATGCTTTTCCTAGCGCCGGCCGTTTGGTTCAACTAGGGGCGGGGGGATTTTAATGTTATATTGTTTGGTTGATGAGGAGAGAGGAAGAAAAATATTTTCATGGGTAAAGGTACAAAAATACACATGTACTTTACCCTCAGGAGCGTCCAACACCATATGCTTTTTTTAGGTGCAAAAATACACACGAACTTTCTCAAATGAAGCAAAAATACCATCTCTGTTACCAACTATAAACATCCGTTACTTTTCACTTTATGGACCCCACATGTCATCATATTCACCCTATTTCTTCTCTATCCCCGCCTTTGGACTCACTCCTTTTCTTTCAAACTTTTTATCTCTCTTCCTCTCTCTCATCGACATTTCACAAATCTACTTCGAAACCTTTTCTCGTACCAATCCGTTCCTTCATATTTGAAGAAAGAGAATTGTTAGATCGCTCTTGACTATCCATTAATCCTCTAACAAACCCACCTAATAAAACCCAAAAAAAAAAAAAAAATGGTCTCATTTTGTTTGCTTTTTAAGCTTTGAAACCGAGTTTCTTTTCCATGTTCTGTGTTCTTATTAGTATCATATTCAATTAATGTAAATGCGCAAGTGACCTCACTCATAGTTTTTACACATTCTCTTTGGACCCCACCTCATGAAGTTCACACCTTTTTTTGTGCTTTATGAATTGTTTTTTTTTTTTCGCGTTCTTTCGTTACGGGAGAACCGATAATGAAATAAAGAATTTTCGGAACACGAGAACGAAAAGACGCCATCGATCCGGGATGCCGATCTATCGCGAACTTGAAGAAGAAGCCTATGTGCATCATCTTCACCAAAACCAAGAATATCGTATTAACAAACAAACAAAAAACCAAAGCAATACCATAATGCACCGCTGCCAACTCACCGTTCTTCTTTCTCATTTTCTTCTCTCCTATCTACTCCCTCCAACACACCTCATAACCTCAATGGCCATCTCGCACAGTTCGGATGATTCGATTCAACTTATGACATATGGGCCTCCCGTTACTACCCACCGCCGTTTCTCTAAATGGGTTTAATTATTTCGGTGGTGATATGATGACAGAGATCTCTTCAATCCCGTCGGAAACACCTCCTTCATCCTACAAGTACCGGTGGTGGTGATTTTCATTGCTTGATGGGAGGTTCTACCATTGGTCCTGGTGGTGTTGACAACCACGAAGTTGCACCATTGTCGTCATCAACTGAAGAAAACAGAGAGTCTCAAGCCCTTTCTCGCAGTGACAAACGCAAGGGCAAAAGTAATGATTCTTCTGCAGGAAGAAAATGCTTCATCTCCAAGAGGAAACGCATTGCGAGAAGAGAAAGACAAAGACATTAATAATGAACAATTGGAGTCGATCATGGGAAGAACAATAATAAGGGTCAATTCTAGAGGGATGATCTACACTCTTCTAAACTATCAAGTAGGTATATATGGATATATATATATATATATATATTCATTGGGTTAACGTGTAATTATATCTTGAAAAGATTTCGAAGCTTTGGTTTTTCTTCGGCTATTATGAAGGAAAGAGAGAGAGAGAGAGAGTTTGAAAGAAGAAGGCCGAGTCCAGCGCGTGATAAGGAAAAAAAGGAAGAAAAAGATGACATGTGGGGTCCACAAAATACAAAAGTAACGGACGTTTATGGCTGGTAACGGAGATGGTATTTTTGCTCCATTTATAAAAGTTCGTGTGCATTTTTGCACCCAAAAAAAACATATGGTGTTAGGCGCTCCTGAGGGTAAAGCACATGTGTATTTTTGCACATTTACCCTATTTTCATATGGACAACTTTATCCTTATTTAAGTTGTTTTTTGAATTTTGTAAAATGTTTAATAATTATATAATTTTATAATTAAATAAATTTTAACTTTCATGGGCATAATAGTCACACTATGTCAAAATATTACCCCCTCCTCCAAATCCTCCCATTTTGGAGGGAAGGGGAAATTTCAAAAAAAAAAATTCCCTCCTTCTTAAATTTTTATGTTGCTAAACAAGAGGAGGGGAGCAAAATCAATCCCCTCTCCTCAATTCCCCTCCCCTCCCCTAAAACTACCATTGTCCCCTTGACATAGCTACTGAATCTGTCAACTACATGGGCAAGTTTCAAAATCCTCAAGGCAACCCCTATTCACAAACCTATAATTGTGCTTGGAGAACTCATCCCAATTTTTCTTGGAGTCAAGGTAATAGTTTGAATCGCGAGCGCTTTAGTAGCGCGGTGACATGGGAGCTTGACTCCCCTCCCCCATGTCCGTGGTTCGAACCCTGCCCTCTCCCCTACTATGTGTATAAAAAAAAAGGTAATAGTTTGAATCAAGCACATGGGTCTACATCTGGCACTAAGCCTATTCCACCCGGGTTTTCAAATGCAATCAAGGCAGCTTCCTATTAAGGAAGAGGAGTCTAAAACGGACAAGATGCTAGCTCGAATCTTGTCTGAAATAGAATCTTCAAGGGTTGAAACTAAGGCTACTTTTTCCCTCCACGAAAGTGCTATTAAAAATCTTGAAATGCAAATGGAGCAATTGGCATCACAAGTGAATGTTATGTCAAGAAATAGTCTTCCTAGTGACACCATTCCTAATCCAAAACGAGTTGGAAATGAGGAATGCAATGCCATTAACTTGAGAAGTGGCAAATTGCTACCAGATGTGCCTAGCTCAAGTACTCCTCAACCAAAGCAAGCTGATCAAGTGATTGTTGATGTTGATGAAGAAAGTGCAATGGAAGAAGATGTCACTAAGAAGAGAAAGCAAATTGAAGAAAGTTTGCACGATGTTGGCAAACAAAAGAAGGTAAAGCAAGAGATGAATGATGAGAAAAAGAGAAAGCCAACTGCTCCTACTTTTATGCCACCACTACCTTTTCCTCAAAGATTCAAGAAGAAAGAGGAAGATGCTTAGTTCAAAAAGTTTGTGAACATGTTCAAACAACTCCATGTGAATATTCCTTTTGCTGAAGCTTTGGAGAGCATGCCTAAATATGCCAAGTTCCTTAAAGATGTTTTGTCTAAGAAGCGGCGATTCAATGAATTTGAGATTGTGGCATTATCTGAAGAGTGTAGTGCGGTCATTCAAAGGAAGTTACCGGCTAAGCTTAAAGATCCAGGGAGCTTCTACATCCCTTGCAACATTGAGACCAACTTTAATGGTAAAACTCTTTGTGATTGGGTGCAAGTATTAACTTGATGCCTCTAGCTGTTTTCAACCAATTGGGCTTGGGAGAGCCAAGACCTACTACGGTAACTCTTCTCTTAGCCGATCTTAGCATTTCTAAACCTAGAGGAATCATTGATGATGTCCTAGTTAAAGTTGACAAGTTTATCTTCCCCATGGATTTTGTAGTGCTTGATTGTGAAGTTGATTGGAAAATTCCTCTAATCCTTGGGCGTCCATTCTTAGCCACTGCAAGGACTCTCATTGATGTAGAGAAGGGTGAGGTCACTTTGAGGGTTGATGATGAGCAAGTGATATTCTACATGCAAAAGGGCTTGAAATTTCATGATGATTCAGCTCAATGTTCTTTTGCAGATATATTAGATGAAGTTATTCCTCAAGAATCATATGCTTCCATGATCAAAGACCCTTTAAAGGCATTCTTGATTGGTGAGAATAGCTTTGAGAACTTTGATAAAGATCTTGTTGAAGAAATCTTTCATTTTGACCTAATTCCTCATTCTAGACCGAGGACTTTTGAACCACTTAAGGTGTCTGATGCCTTAAATACTCCATTGAAGCCTTCTATTGAAGTTCCTCTGATTCTAGAGTTGAAGCCATTACCTTTTCATCTCAAGCATGCTTGTTTTGGGAAAGCACGCCACGTACCGATGGAATTGGAGCATGGAGCTTATTGGGCTGTCAAAAAGCTAAATTTTGATCCTAAAGCTGTGAGGAAGAAGAGGCGACTTCAACTCAACGAGTTAGATGAATTTCACCTAAATGCTTATGAGAATGCAAGGGTATACAAGGAGAAGATCAAGCGGGATCATGACAACAAAATTATAACCAAGAGTTTTGAACCTGGTCAAAGGGTGCTCTTTTATAAGGCCAAGTTGAGTCTATTTCTGGGAAAGCTAAAATCTCGATGGTCCGGTCCATTCAGTGTGGTTCAAGCATCTAAATTTGGTGATGTGGAGCTGGAAAATGAGAAAGGTGAAAGATTCAAGGCTAATGGTCAACAATTGAAGCATTATTGGGGTGGAGATGTGTATAGGCTTGTGTCCACTATCTACTTAGTTAATGAGAAGTGACCACCATGAAGAGTCAAGCTAAATACTATAAACTAAGCGCTTCTTGGGAGGCAACCCAAGCTTTAAACCAAATCTTTTCATTTTGTGTGTGTATGTCTTTATTTTTTCTTTAGTAGGTTTATGTTTGATCTTTTTGTTTTGTAGGAAGAAAAGGTACCCAACTTAGATATGGACTTTTGTAGCTGGGAGGAATATCAATGAAGGAGGAAGAACTCATGAGTGCCAAGGGGAATGCTTTTGAGGGAAGTTCACTTGACTCTAAGTTCATATATATATAATTCTGGGGTGAAATTGTGATGACTAGTCAATTTTGAGTAATATTGTGGCTATTGTAATTATTTGGTTGATTCTCTATGTGAAATCCACTTGTGACCATTACTTGAGTGCTCAAATTTGATGTGTGTGGTATTCCCTATGAATATGTGTACATGTATGCCTTATGGTCTTGGATGGTTTAAAATGCTTAATTTTGAGTAATTTGGTTGATAATGATTGGTATAAGCTTATTGGGGGATTCTTGTGGTATTTGGGAATGTTTCTTGTGTTTTGCAATTCTGCTGTTTGGTTTTGTTTTTGACAGCAAAACTTTCCGCGGAAAGTTCCACAACTAGCTGTGAAAAGTGGCTCAAAGTTCCACATCGTATCTTCGTTCAAAGACTTCACATTCTCACAAATCAGGTTCAGAATTTTAGCTGCATGTGCATGTTGCTGCTTCATCTGATATATTTCCTTCATTCCTGCTCCATTTGGTTACTCAAATAACACTTTGTTTTTTTAATAAAACCACTAAAATAGTAAAGACATGCGCGACACGCATACCTGACAAATTATTGATGCTATGACTGAAGACGCACTGTTTGCTGCGGAAAAAACAGATAAGGTTGAGTTTTTGTTGGAAGTGACAAAGGCAAACCTCGAAATATTATTGACAGGCAGTTTTGAGTTCTTCAATGCTGTTAGATATCATTGCGCTGCGATTTTCAACCTCCTCCTTGGCTTTAGTTTTAAGCATGTGGTGGCTTCAATAAGTGATGAGGATGAAAATGAAATTAAGTTGCTGCACTGGCAGCCTCGTTGGCTCCATCTTCTTATCTTAACCAGATATCTGGTGCCGCCTTACAAATGCAACGAGAACTACAATGGTTCAAGGTTAGAAATGAAATCTAAGGCTTTTCCATGAATTTTGGAGGAGAGATTAATATATCGAAATGAATCTTTTTTTTTTCTTTTTTTTTGTAACTACAGGTGACAGAGAGTATGGTGGACCCTACAGTAATGAATTTGCGGAACAAAATGAATTTGTTAAAGTCGCAGAAGCAGCCTCTTGATCATTTCAAGGATAACCACAGAAAACTCAAGAAAGAAGGGGAGAGATGGATGAAAGATACTGCAACTTCTTGCTCAGTTGTTGGAACTCTAATTGTTACCATCATGTTTGCGGCAGCTTTTACAGTTCCACGAGGAAATCATCAGGATTCAGGGTACCCAATATTTTTAGAGGATAAGTTATTCAAAGTTTTCTTAATTTGAGATGCACTTTCCTTGTTCTCTTCCACTACTTCTGTCCTTACATTTTTAGGAATTCTCACGTCACACTATGAAGAAGAAGACTTCCTTTACTCACTACCTATAAAATTGATAATAGGTCTGTTCTGGGAATAGGACTAATTGGACTTGACTAGGAGTCAAGCCTAGGGCCTAAATACCCTGTAAAGGGATCAAAGTCCACGTAGTTCGAGGACACACACAGGCGTTCAGCCAAGGGGGTGGAATGTTGTAGAATGTTTAATAATTATATCAAATTATATAATTTTATAATAGTTATTCTTTGAGAAGTGCTTTATATTGTGAACCGCTTTATATTGTGAACCGAGGGGAGTATATTGCATTGATTGAATGTCGACCTATTTCCTTTATTATCTCACATTATCTTCCCCCATACATTATCTTTTATCATTTTTCCATTATTACTCTCCCTGATTCATTCATAAGTAAGGGCATGTTTGAAAAAAAAAAGAGAGAGTATATTTCCTACATTATTTATTACTTTTAACTAATTTTAACTGTTTTTATATACAACACAATTCATTTGAGAGGATCTTATCTTTATGGACGGATGGAGTGTTAAGTTTAATTTCTCTTTGCATCAAAACAACTTAAACCAATTTAATATATACCTCTATTCTTTTTTTTCACAAATTAGTTGTGGTAAGAATTTTCTTAATACTCCTTCTCATTATTGATATAATACAGTTTTAACTAGTTCTTCTAAATGATTAAAAAATGTAGTTAAAAGTAGTTTGTATGGTTATAATGGTACAAAATTGCCCCTACTTTCAAAGATTATCCTCCAATTAAAGTAAACAGTACATATATATCTTAATTACATCTAATCCCTTTCTTATGCAATGATTCGACATAGTTTTATATGTATACTACCGGGAGATAAAGTAAAAAAAGAAGTAAATAATTTTGATTCAAGCAGAGGGTTATAGACTCCGGAACAAAAATTAGAATGATTCAAATTCTCTATCGAGCCATGAAAAAGATTCAACAAAAGACAGAAACAAATCCACTATCTGTTTTACGTCAAGCAATACGTAAGGGAATTTGTGGAAAAGAAGACTTTCATGCTATTGAGTTTTTGCAAAGTGTCTTACTTTTAGAGCCATACAAATCTTGTAGAAGTTGTTTTATAAAAGATGACTTGTAAGGACAAGAGGTACTACACCAATATCCCCCTCTTTCATTTTTTCACTTTCAGTTTCCTGCATCTACATTTGCATGTTAAGATATCTTTTTGCAACTGGAAGATTTTAAAGAATCCAAATAACTATCCATTACTCTTACTAATTGCTCAAGAAAAGCCACTCTCGCACTCTAATTTCCCCCATATTATTGATGCCGTTTTCTAAGTCATCACTTAGAAAGAGAAGGTAAATAAACGTATATAATTTAACATTTTTTTTTCCTGGTTAAAGGAGAAGATGGAGTCCGTTGGCATCTACCCGAACTGCAAGAGGATAGATCAGAACCCGTGCTCGAAATTAGACATTATACAACAATCAATGGAAAAGAAACTGATACAGGTAACACGTCCCTGATCTACTATCAACAACGTAGCAAGCTTACTATAACAAGTCATTAAAAATGCTTTCCATTTCTTAAACATTGAAGTATATGAGTCCTATACCTAATTTGATTAGATTAAGAAAGTTGGTTAAATTAGCTAATGTCCTTTTTAAAACACATCAGTTACCTTCCTTAATTTTCTCCTTCTTTCTCTTTCCTAAATATTGTTGAGAGAATATCAATAAAGGGTAAATAAGGAAAATATTGACAAATGAATGAATACTTTTTAAAATTACATACACACACACATATATATTTATCAATTATCAGGATTGAAACACTAATTCAAGCAAATATGGCAGATTTAATTCCAAGGTCTTGGTATGTCTTCTTCTCACAGCGAAGTGAATCATCTAAATTTATCAGAGGTATGCCAGATTTCATTATTGTTCTTTGATGAGTATCCCATTATTATGATTTGCCATTATGCAGAAAGGAACCTATACTTCCCCCCTTTTTTTTTTTTTTTTTTTTTTTTTTTTTTTTCTTTTAATGGGGATTTAAACACTGTTTTCAGGAAACTTGGGATTGAAGAATGTCTTCTCAATGCCGAGTGAGCTATCTACAATAAATGTATTTTCTCAGTTCTATGAAGACGAAGAGAAAGAGAGCAACTTCAGAGAAAACAAAGAGGAAAAGAAAAAGGAAGAGAAAAAGCGTGATCTAAAAACATCTATTTTCTTTGATGATATGAGAATGTCACAACAGTCTAGAGCCACTGATGACATGATACTAGAATCTAGTGCCGTGTGTGATGCCACTACTAATGAATGCATGATACTCAATTCTGGTTCTGTGTGTGGCGTCGTGTGTGATGGCATGGATGTCAGGCGTTATAAAATTGTGGATGACATGAGAATGCGACTGCAAACTAGTGACAATGATGCCGCTGATGACATGATACTGCAATCTAGTGACATGATAGAAATATCAAGTGTCAAGGGATATACCATGGGTGCCAAGGAAATGCAACAGAACCAACAACCTTTGTCAAGATTTGAAGTTGTATCACATTTGACACGTAAGTTAATAAAGCAAGGACATGGACCCAACATGGATTTTGATTTGCTAAAGGATGCATAAGACAATGTCGTCTCTGCCTTAAAGACACATTATATTCCCTTGTATCTGATAATGCCATTTTTAAGCAACGTGCCCCACTTGGCAATACAGTCTTACACTTAGCAGCTGGCTATGGAAATGATGCAATGGTAGAGAAGGTGGCTCAACATGCTTTCCAACTTTTCACTGCTGTTAACAACAACTATGATACTGCCCTACATGTTGCTGCAAAAAGAGGACATGGATCTACCATTAAGTTACTCTTGAATAAATTCTTGCTTTCTATAAGATCTGAAACAAATGGTCATGATCATCAGTCCATTTTGGAAATGATGCTCATGGTATCACTAACTTTGTTTCGAAATAAACAAGGGAATACCTTCCTTCACGAGGCCTTTATAACCAGTAGCCATAATGGCGCTGCGATTTTCCAAGCTTTTGAAGCTCCTTTCATTACAACTGGCAGTTCAGAGTTTGAGGCCAGCATTAAGAGAATCGTTAATCATTTAGCACCATTTGCAGTCAACGTGGAAGAAAGATCATCAATCCCAGATACCTCCTCGAAAACTGTGCAACACCCACACAACACACTTGCACATAATGCCACATGTCCCTCTCATATGATGCCACTTGTTCTCTCCCTTCCTCTTGCCTTAACGCTTGGCTCACATGCAAAGAAACACATGACACTTACCCCTTTCATGCAACATGGCACATGTATACACATGCATAATGACACCACACACTCACACAAAAACAAATCAAATTCACTCCCCCCTTTTCTCCTACACACACAACTAATTAAGCTGGGAATCAAGACTGGCTCTTAAAGGGCTAGGGCCTAATAGGGCCCGAGGTAGGGATGAGCATTGAACCCGCAGCCTGGTAAGCCTTCCCACAACCTAATGCAATTGGGTTATTTTGAACCCACCCAAAAAGACCTATAACGGGTTCTATTAAAACCCGCCCAATTAAGACTTAAATTGCAGGCTATGGCCACACCTTTGGGTTGTCCATACCCGCCCATTTAGTTTTATATATATATATATATATATGTATGTATGTATTATTAACTATATGGATACTTGGACAATAATACGCCACATTGCCATGAAATACACATTCCCCATTCCCCATTTGACCATTTTCCTAAGGAGTTTGAACATCAAAATTATGTTATGATGACACTTGTTTAAATTTAGGTTCTTTTGCGTGAATTATGATTATTGAATTTTGAGGATTCATATTTCAGAATTTAGTAGATAAATTTGAGTGGATATTTAATGCTTATATATGTTTTTCTCAACAACAACAAAAAAATTGACAAATGTAAATGGGTTACCTAAAACCCAGTTAGCCCACCCATTTATGTGCTAGCCCGTTTAACATGAGTTTAAATGGGTTGAGATATATAGGCTAACCCATACCCGTTTAAAGTTCAATGAGTGAGCTATGGGTTTAGGCATGAGCTGTCTAACCCGCCCATTGCTCTGCCCTAACCCGGGGTAAAAAAGACATATGTTTTTTAAAACCTAGCCCGAGAGCACCAGGGTCATGGCCGACCCTACATGGCCCGGAAGTTATTATTCTAAATTTTAATTATTTTTCTTCCGTTTTTTCAAAGAAACATAATTAGTAAATTACAACAATTAAAGTTTTAATTTATCAAATAAATGTTGTTAACATTAATATCCAAACAACATGAATCATCAAACAAATAAACACATTCACTAATTCGTAATCAAAAGCAAATTATTCTCCACAAATAACTCAGATAAAACCTAATAAGCATACCTAGATTTTAAATTTAAACTATTATACAACATTTCTATGACAAGATTGACCCTATGACTTGTGATGAGAAGGTTGCCAATATAAGGAGCAAGTTGACTTTTATTCTCAATAAATATTCGAATATGAACTTCTCTTCCAACTCCTTATTAAATAAATAAAAAAAAAATTAACAGAGTCTAATGGGCTGGCTCAAGGCCCTTAAGGGGCCGGCCCTTTTAAGCTTGAAGCTTGCAAGGTCAGTCCTACAAGGAAAATTTCATTTAATTACTCTAATTTTCAAGTCTGGCCCTTGAAGGGCTAGGGCTTAAAAGGGCTGGCCCAATGGGCTTGGCCTGATTTCCCAGCTTTACACACAACATTTGTCACACACATGCACGGTGCCACTTGGCACCCATGCACAATAACACACACAACTCAAAATCAGATCACATACTCCCTCCCCCTCCCCACATTCAGATTTCTTTCAACTTCTCCTCTATTCCTCCTCTCCAACCGTCCTCTCCTCCTTCTCTCTCAAACACCAACATCTTCCTCTTCCTCCCTCTCCAACTATAACCCTCTCTTCCTCAACAACACCAACAAACCTTCACCCATTCTTTTCCTTCCATAGTCAGACCCTCTCCTCATTCCTCTTGAAGATCAAAGGCTAGTGGTAAGATTCCAACCTTCCTATTGACATTTTAGAGTTTTTGTTGTAAAACCCAGATTTTGGTCAGATGAAAAACTTTGGAAACCAAAGGGATTTTTGTGATTTTGAGGTTACCAAAGTGTTCCCCACGAAAAATGGAGTTGGAATTTTGATGTATAAAATCATAAGTTTTGCAAAAACGTGAAAATTGCCAATTTTGTAATTCTTGAGTCATTCATCTTTTATGTGTGTTTTGACCAATCAAATGGACTCTAAAAATTATAAAATTTTCCAGAAAGGAAGTAGAGACGTAGAGCTTTAACATTATATGTATTTTGTAATTTTTAAGTAATATACAAAGATTTATGGTTTTACAAAATGACCCAAGTTTCTGGAAAATTAAATTGGGCAATAAGCTTGTGCAAGGCGTTTGACATGGTAAATGGGTAATTTTTGAAGCCCTGTACATTGAGTTAATGATTTTCAAAGTTAAGATTCTGGAAACTCAATCTGGACAATGAAGAAAGATGTTAAAATTGGGAATGAGTGACTTATGATAAAATTGTGAAACTCTTCAGATAGAAAGAGGATACATAGAACTTTAATTTGATAGGTATTTTGCAATTTTTGTAGCTCTATGCAATGAGATATTGATTTTTAAAGTTGAACATAACTGCTGGAATTTTCAACTGGACAGTGAAGGAACTTTTTTAAAATTGGGATAAATGTGGCATGTTCTGACCTTTGAAATTATTTTTCTGTGAAAGTGCACTTGTTTGAGAATTTAATTATGAATTTTCAAAGTTTCATGAAAATTCTGGGAATTTAAGGATAAGTTCAAAAGTAAAGAAATTAAGGGGTAAAAGTTGTAAGGTTAATTCAACTTTGGTAAACATTCATTCATTGGTATGAAAAAGGGCTTTAAGACCACCTCGTTTAGACTAGACTATTGAAGCTCCGGTCTAAAAAGTATGATCAAGGGCAATTTCATAAATATCGACAACTTTGTGGACCAGCTCCTTTAATCATAGGTCTCAAATATATTATTTAGACCACCGTTTAAGAACCTGGTCTTAAAAGTTTTAAAAAATATTTATATCTCGAACTTCTAAGACCAGACGTAAATAGTACCTAGTCTAAAATATAAGAAAAAGATTAAATAAAAAATGAATTACTTTTAAGATCGGATTTAAATAAAGACCAGTCTTGAAGTTTAACTTTTAAGGCTGGCTTTTTAATATATCTGGTCTTAAAATTACAACTCCAAAGAGCCTATATCTACTCTATGGTTGACCCCTTAATTGTCATCTCTGATCAAACAATGCCTTAGGTTCAAGACAACCGTTTGTAGGGGTGGGTCTGCTTCTCCAGCCGGTGCCCCCATATTCATATCCATGCATGGCACCAAAAAGATCGTGCCTTCTATTCCGTCAGAAGAGTCCCAAGTCATTGGACCCATTATTATTTCCTATGATTACATCGAGATCATTGGGCCATCGTGTGTCTTCGTTTTTACCTCTCCTAAGGTTGATCATTGTTAGTCTCCTTTTTCTTTTTCTTTGTTCTTTTTATAAGAAAAAAGAATAAAGGTAAAGAAAAAAGAAATTGAAAATGATCAACCTCAAGTCAAGGTAAAAACGAGGACACACGAGGGCCCAACCTTGAGACGATTATCATTGTTTTGTTTTGTATGTTTGTTCGAATATTATCAATGTAATCAACAAATGTAAACGATGTTTTGTTTGTTTAATTTTGTTTGTCCTTGACGTTGTATTCTGTAAATTTTCAATATAACAGGATGACACACGAGGACATTGTTTTGTTTGTTTGTGACTACATTTCCTTACTATTGTGTATGGACTATACTTGAAAAATAAAGATGGAAAAAAATTATTTAATCTTATTCATAATATTATCGAGCAACATATAATACATAGATTAAAAAAAACATCATAAAAAAACCCTCAATCTTCCTTATCATCGTTAGAGGAGGTGTCGTCAGAGAAGTGGTCGTTAGAGGAGGGCTTATCAGAGGGGTTGTCTTCAAAATGATTGACGTCGAGTACAAGGTTGAGCTTGTAATGGACAGTATACAGATGCCCAACCATTTTGCCGAGGCATCGTCTATGTGATGGACCCTCGCAAGCAGATGCTCAAGCATCTGCTTGTCTGATGGATGCGCAGGTAATGGAGGAGGCCATTGAGGTTATAGAGGAGGACGAGGAAAAGGAGGACAAATAGAATTTGGCATTATGGTGGCCGTGGAGGTTGTAGAGGAAGAGGAGGAAGTAGAGAAGAATGTGAAGAAACTAAAGTAATGAGGAACTTAAATAAATCAACATAGTTGGAATGGCCTCAAATTACGAGGAGACACATAGTTGGGAAGTTTACTTGAAAGCCGAAAAGACTGAAGCATTGAACACAAAGTATAAGGATATGACGGTAACTGAAGAATTTGAAACGACAGAACTTTTAAGACCGGATATTGTAACATGACCAGTCTTAAAAATATTATTTTTTATTAGAAAAAATTCTTACTTAAAAAAAAAATAAGGATAGACTCTTAGCAACGGATATTTGACAATTCCGATCTTGAAAGTATTTTTAGGACCAAATATGATAAATATTCAATCTAAAATGTCTTACTTTTTTATTAAAAAAATTATAATAATAAGGCTAAACTTTTAGGACTGGATATTTGAAATATCTAGTCTTAAAAGTATTTTTAGGATCGGATATTAGTAAAATCCTGTCTTAAACGTATTTACAAATTAGTTCTTAAATACCAATTGACTCCCATTCATTCTCACATTTAATCCATTTCATACCTTTCTGCCCTAACTCCTCACTTCGTCCCTAATAATCCTCTCTATCCCTCAAGCAATGGTTAGATACAAGACAACCGCTCGCAGGGGTACTTGTGATGCTCATGCCTTCCGTAGATTGATATCCAAGGCACCTAAAATGAGCGTGCCTTCTATGTTGACGGAAAAGTCACATGTCATTGGACACATTGTTATTTCAAATGATGAAGAGATTCATGCTCCCCCTCCAATTCAGCCAATATTCGCCAACCTCCTGGCCCCACCGTGCCTATCGCTGTCCCCTCCCCTCTTTCCTCCTATAAGGCTCGTGCCACCTCTCTTAGACAGCGAATTGCCAAAGTCCGACGGGACTATGATGCTTATGAAGCTCAAGCCAAGGCATTTATGGATAATGTGAAGAATTTGTAGTTTCCTTTTTCTTGTTGTACATTTTCAGTTTCGTTTTTCTTGTTGTTCTTTTGTCATATTCTCCAGTAATGAAAGAGCATAAAGAACTTTTCTTTTGTTTTGATCATAAATGGTCGTTTTCGTTTTTGTTGAAAGAACATTGCTTTTGTTTTGATCTTCTTAGCAACCCCTATTCCCTAAATAATGAAAAATAATAGTAATAAACTACTTTTAAAATAAGGGAGGGCAAGTATATATATCCAGATTCTTATAAGGCATTTTACTTTCATCTCATAACCAACATAGGATATAAAAAATTATATATAAAAAAAATAATAGACTTTTAGAACCGGATAAATTATAAAAATTTGGTCTTAAAAGTAAATGAATAGAAATTATTAATTATAGACTTTTAGGACCAAATTTATTATAAAAATTCGGTCCTCAAATTAAATGAATAGAAAAAATTAGATATAGATTTTTACGACCAAATACTTTATAAGAAACCAATCTTAATAATATCCCCCAATTAGAACTAGTCGCTGAGATATATCTTTGTTGCGCCGAAAATTAAATTTCTCTCTCTGATTTTCTCTTCTTGTCACATCGAAATGATAACTCTTATTCTTTCTCCAGTGTTTGTGTGTTGCTTCGTCGCTGCTTCACATTTCCTCTTTTGACAAGCTAATGCTGGTCAGCTTATCACTTTTTGGTTTCTTTGCTCAACGGCGATACACCAAGCTATCGTCAAAGGTGTTTCGGTTTGGTATAACTTTTTGATTTTTCTTCTTATTGTTTTGGTTTTTCTCAGGGTTGAATTAAATCGATAAAATGTGCTTGTGGGTTCCTCTGTTGTTAATGAATATTGTGTTTTCAAGGTTACATTTGTACTTGAGACATACCCAACTGACCAACAAGTGTTTTTAGGGCTATGTTTGTTGTCTGCAAAAGCAACGTTCGTGGAGACAAATTACTCTACAAAAGCATTTGACTTTATATGCTACAAGTGAGTCCACATAATCTTCATGCGATACATTTATTTTCCTTGTCATGCGTTTATTTTCAATATATAACCTACATTGAGCATATACTATGGATCACAGTTAGATAAATGCTTTACGGACAAGTGTTGAATATGATAATGGGGTAAGGGAATTGATAGAATTTGCTAAAAGAAATGTCAATGATGATAGTGTGAAGTTTTATTGCCCCTGTGTAGAATGCTTGAATGAGAAACACTAATTGCCCATTTGGATGGGCTTTTAAAAAAAGTGCTTTTTTTCATTGCTTTTTAAAAAAGTTCTTTAATTAGAAATTAAGTTATTTTACATTTGGATACACAATTTAAAAAGCACTTTTAAATTAAAAAAAGCTGTTTGGATGTTAAAATAGAGAAGCACTTTTTTATTAGTAAAATTACTGAAATGGACATATAAAAACACTTTTTCTACATTCGTTTGGATAAGAAAGCACTTATGTTAAAATTTTAGAAATGTTATATTCAATAATTGAATTTAAAATTATAATATAATTGAATTTTAATAATATTGAAATTAAATTGTTGATATAATTTTTCATACATCCATATAGATGAAAGTTGTTATCAAATGTTTCTTTTAATTTATATCTTGAAATGACTAAAAAACAAAAATTAGTATACAACAATGTAAGATATCTTAAAACTTCATTATCACTAATGAATAGTAATTTCCACTCAAAATGGTTAACTACTATATTATACCCAATGCATTAATTAAAAAAAAGAGTCATATTGCACCATATTCCAGAAATAGAAATAATATTCATTATTCTACAAGTTACTAAAAGCTAACCACGCACTCGACCTCTATCTAACAATTGATTTCTAATAGTATTCCTTGTTTCTTCCATCGTCTAATAGAGTCTGGAGTTGGCCCTTCCCATTCATATTCTCTATTATCATCATTATTATTTTCAAACACATCATTGTTCTCAAATCTTCTAAGCATATCTATATCACATGAATCCATTATCCTTATATAATTATGAAGAGCAAAGGTTGCCCATATGATAGCAAATTGGGTTTTAAGATCAAAGTTGGTCATATTCTGCAATATCCTCCACCTTACTTTGCAAACTCCAAAGGTTCTTTCAATGACACTTCTTAAACTTGAACGACGATAATTGAAGATTTCATTTTGTGATCTAAAAGTTGGCGCCAATCTGAATTGAGGAAGATGATATCTTGTATTTCTATATGGCCCTAAAAAACCCTTTGAAATTAGGATATCCAAAATCAACAAGGTAGTATTTGCCTATAATAAAATATCGTTATATTTGGAACAACTGTATAATAATAATTGCCATCATTCACAATAAAATTATATAATTACCTTCAAGAGGCTAGGGAAAATGTAAGTGCGGCTTTCTGAGAGTATCCATGAAAATCTTTGTATCATGTGTAGAGCCTTCCCAACCCACCAATGCAAATGTAAAGCACATATTAAAATCACAAACAGCAAGAACATTTGTGGTAGTTATTCCCTTTCTACCAATAAAAGGAATCTTTTCATTAGCAGGAACATGAATAGCAATGTGAGTGCCATCTATAGCTCCTATACAATCCTTAAAGTATGACCAATATCGTTCATCTTCCTCGATAAATTTTGGAGCATCTCTAAACATATTATCAGTAGGATTAATAATTCGAAGTCATAAGCTCTCAACAAAGCTTAACACACTATTAAATTGCCTCCACACTGTCTCTCCAGAATGTTGAAATCTCTCTTCAACGTCTCTGTAAGTGGCTCTATGACCAATCATGTACAAAAACATGGCCACGGCTTCCTCAACACCGACATGCAGTGTTGGCTTTAAACCAAAGTGTTGAGTCAATTCGCTCACCAAATTTCTAAACACATGCTTTCTAAATTGCTCAAAAAATCGATTTTCATTTCCTATCTTCAATTCTTCTACCCATCTATGTCTAGAAAGAATTGATGTTCTCTTTTTCTGTTTGTGTACATATAGAGAACGATAATTCGAGATAGCAACAACAACTACTCTAGTTGCAAGTAATGTATTCTTCTTCATAATATATAATCTATTTGCATTTTCGTAGTCATCGCTGTCTATGTCAGAGATATCAGACATCCTATGCAACCAAACAAAGAATATCAATAAACAATTATGATCATATTGTCTAAACAAAATAACTTTGTTCCCATAATTTTCCAAAACAAATGTCTAATAAGTGCAATGAATAGACCATAACAACAATTCAGGTTCAAAGATTATGCCATATAATCTCATGTTCAACATCAAATAGAAATTCATGTTTAAGTTCAAACATAACACTATACTATAAACTATCTATAGTTTTGAACATCTTCAACTCCAAACATGCTTACAAATGAAAGAGCGAGCTCAGGTTCATTTTCCATGTAATGAACAAATGCCTCTCTATTTTGTTTCTTGAAAAAGATTCGAGAGGCCAACATGTATGTCGGGCTGCTCTTCACCAAACCCGACACATCTTGTAACAGAATAAGACATCTACTCATGCTAAAACGGTCATTTGCATCTGATGTTTGTGACACTTGGTCAATATTTTCAAGGATCCAGTCAAGGGAGTGTTGCAATTTGTCAGCTATCCCTTGCCTTTTCTCTCCTTTCCTCCCTCTCTTCCTTTTTCTTGGATCATTGTTTCGTACACTTGGCCTCTGATTATGATCAGAGGGATGCTCCTCAGTAGCCCCTCACCCTCCCCTTCATCCTCTGAAACATGATCATTATCATTAATTGGCTCATCATCTATGGCTTCCTCATGTGACAGAATGTGGTTGTGTGGCATAAAAACAACATAACCAGTAGCAACTACATCTTTAAAACATATTTCCATCAAACTCAAGAATTTTGGACCTTGTTCCTTCCAATTCAAATATTTTGGATTCTCCTGTAATGAAAATGAATAACCAATTAGTAAGTAAATTATAAACTAATGTAGTAGACTTGCAATATTGTAATTAATCAGAAATACATACTTTGCCCATGGCTTCCCACCACTCTGGAGGTGCTATTATAGTGTTCTTTATAGAGTCCCATCCAAGACCGGTCTCCTTTTCAACCAACTTTGCCCACATGCCAACTTCATATTTTAGTGCATCCCATCTATTTTTCAACTGCTTCTGACCATAATTCTTCCCGGTAATATTATGAAACTTGTTGACTAGATTGGCCCACCCCTCTTTATTAAAACGCGTATGAGGCCTATTACCAGCTTCAACCTCCTCAACACAAACTTTCAAGAAAGTTTCAGTATTTGAATCATTCCATTTTACCTTCGTAGAACTTTCACTAACATTCTGAGACTGAACAATAGTTTCTTGTGTAGATGTTATACGAGCTACTTTCGATGCCATTCTAAACTCAAATGAAGGAATAGTTAAAACTAGCATAAAGATGCATACACATGTTGCTTCAACCAAGACAGTCACACATTCCATTTTTTCCAGCATTATTCAGCTTTAAAAATGACAGCAGGAGTTCATGAGCGAAACAAAAGGCAATTGCTTACTGTATAATTAGATTTGAGCATATCCAAAAGAAATCTGTACTTTCTAACATAAAAATAGATAGCTGCTAACTGTAACTAAACCGAATTATCCAAGAAACCATTCTATCATTGGATCAAACATTCACTTAAGAAGATAATTACTGCGAAAGGATTTTCGTGCTAAAATCTTTGTCAACCAAATATTTCTTGCCACAAACTCATTAATTACGTTGCCTACTCGACCTTAATACTTACATTTCCATCTCTTCATATAAATTTGCTTATGACCATAAGTAGCAACTTTGATTTGATTCTTTTAACACAGAAGAGGATAATAATGTTAAAAACATTCAACTTCTTTACAAAATTCTTCCAAGTTGCATATGTAATTTTGTTGGTTTCCTTCAAGTTGAGTGAAACCTTCACTGCGCATTCTTGCCTAATGGGATAAGTTTATCAAATTGTGAAATGGAAGAACAAATGAGAAGAAAAGAGGGAGGAGAAGAGTGAAGAGTGATGAAGAGGGAAAAGGGTGTGGGAAAAAGATATTGATATGTAGGTGGTTTGTACTGTAATTTAGGTTGAACATAAGAATGCAAGACAAAATAGATAAACGACAATATGATAGGATTTCATGCTTACGAAATTTATTCACCCAAAGTTAGTGTGAAATTTTTAATGAGAGAAGAAACACAGACAATTAGAACTATCACAATTTTTATCTCACATCCACTTTCATCACTTGTGTTCTATTGGAACTCGATACACTAATAAAGCATAAAAGCAGACATATATCATTACACCCATCACTGTCAGATGATCATGTTATGTTCATCTAGTCCAGAATGGGTAGACTTGAATTAATCTATATCTTAGGATAGTACCATTAAGGAAACTTTAAGGCATAAAGTTCCAAGTGCAATTGAAAAAAAGGGAAAAAGAAAGAAAGAGACTCATACTCTATTGAAGTGATAAAGATACTAAAATATGGAAGACATTTAGATTCCTGAAGTAACCACTACTGAATTCTTTAGAATACTAAAATATGTTCTATATAAAGCCCAATATAAAACTCTGCATTCCATTTTTTTCAGCATTATTCCACATCCACACATACACACACACCATCTGTGTCTCTATGGTATTAGAACAACAATACTAAGATACCATCTTCAATTTTTTTAAAACCAAAAACAGCATTTATTAGTCTGTCTTGAAGTAGGTTTAGGAAAATCATAACTTTAAAAATGACAAACAGGAGTTCATGAGCGAAACAAAAGGCAACCGCATCGTATAATCGATTTGAGCATATCCAATAATATCAAAACAGATTTGAGCATCATCATCTCTAAATGAAGACTATAGAATATTCACACAAATGAGGTACGTACATCATTTGTTTGCGAGAAAAGAAAGGAGAACACAAATCCCAACACACGCCCACACATAGCAATAAGTTTACATCGATCACTAACACCACACACAGCCACCTTATATGCTGACTCGTGTTTTCTTTAGAATCTGAAGGATTATATTGAAGCAAGTGATAAATAAGAGTCTCTTAATACCATTGAATCTTTAAATAAGAGAGAGTATAAATAAGCCTTTAATTTATATAGGCGAGCCATAACCTAGTACACTAACTGTCAATCTAATGTAAGTAAATCAAATCAAATGTTAAATATAATAACATCACAGATGTATACTTCTAAGCTATATTAACATTTCAAATATCAATATGAGATATAATATCTCAACATTTTAATTAAATTTTCTTGAGCCAGGCATGAAGGAACTAGCCTGCATCTCAACAAATGGCTCAGCGAATACAAGGAAAGATAGTACAAATACAATGTCGAGACAGGAAGTTAAGACTTGTGTGTTTCAAATCGCAACACATCACTGGTATGTCCAGTAAACACAAATACCACAAAATTAATACACTAAAATAACAAAGAAATATAGATATCATAATAAAGGGTATCAGAAAGCACAATTTGAGTCGGAAATCATAACTTCAGCAGATTCAGTCTACCATAACATTACCAAAATTCAACGACGCTCAAAAAAAGTGAAATAAAATCGAGCAGTAAAACAAGAAAAACAGTTCCCAAAATCGAAAATCACAATCTAAAACTAATGGGCTGCCATAAAAACTTCGTAAAGAAGACAAAATCAAAAATAAAACAAAATAGATAAATAGATCGAAAATGTAAGAAACTATAAAAATTCCGTCGACGAACAACAATAATTGAAGCGGGATCGAGACTCAACAAAGAAAAACACAAACTACAAAAGTCAAAAGCCTCGAGGCTCACCTTATACCGGCGATGAGGCGAGGTCGACGAGTTGACGACGCGAATAGGCGCAAAGGAGAGTACAGACGCCGCGAACGATGGCGAAGGAGAGGGAGTAATCGCGCGAAGGTTGGGAAAAGAGATACAAACAGGGGTATCAGGTGTCAAGGTCCGCATATTTTACATTCTCTCTCATATACCGCTTTTAACTTTTTTTTTTAAGCTCCAAATTTTAGCTTCCAAAAATAGGAGAATTTTGGGTTTTTTTTCTTATTTTTTTTTTTTTTTTTTTTAAGTTCCCACCCAAACACATAGAATAACAAAAAAGCACTTTTTTTTAGGAAAAAAGGCCATCCAAACAACCTCTAAGTCTTGAAGTTATATACACAAATTTAATTTGTGAAGGATTTTGTAAGACTTATACAGTATGGGTATGGCATGATGAAAAAATGTCAAGTGCATCTCAACATGAGAATTGGCCTTTAGAAGCATAGTATGGATGGAACGACCAGAGTTTTTCATCATGAAGGGATATGGGAGGATATCCTTTTATAAAAGAGACAATTCATCAGGTAATATTCATATGCAGCATTCTTTGAAAACTTTAAGGTTTTAACTTTATTTCTTCCTATATTCTTAAACAATGTCATTGGCTGTGAAGCTTTTGTTTTTGTTTTTATTTTTGTGCCAGGATCCGAAAGGGGCATAAAAGAAGAATGTTGTTGGATGAGAATCTGATCAAGACATGGTGAATTGGGCAAATATATTCATTTAGGTGCTATCTCTATAGCTCATTGTATTGTAACTGATCCTATCGTATATATTCATTAAGGTGTTGTACGGTCATAGAATATTCATTAAGAGGACATAACTCATGGTGAATAATATTTGAATTCAGTTCCAATAATCCAATTTGTAATTCATAATGGATTGTTCATAGCTTGTGGCTGTAAGTACTATCTTTTAGGTGTTGGATTAGGTTGTGGATGTGTATGAGCAAGAAATAGAATAGGAAAAAATATGAAAAAATTTAGACCTTCAAGACCTTTTAATACGAGCATATTTATTTATCCGGTCTTAAAATTTGAACTTTTTAGACCTACTACGTAATGTGTCCCATCTTAAAAGTCAGTTTTTAAGACCTAACAAAAAATTTATCAGGTCTATATAGTACGACTTTTAAGACCTCATATTTTAAAAGTCCGATCTAAAAGAAATTGTTAAAGACCGGTCTGGAATCTAGTCTTAAAAGTGACAGACTTTTAAGACCGCCTGTATCGAGACTAGTCCTAGATCCAGTCTTAGGAGGCTGATGAGTAGTATTTATGTCATGTCTTCCTTATGTGTTTTGACTGTTTTGAATGTTAAATCTAAGCTTTAATATGTGCTATCTGATAAAATGTTTGGGAATTCATGCGCATAGGGAAATAAAGGATGGATATTACAAATTGTTGCATTCATATCATTATCCTACTCATGTGCATAAGAAAAGTACCACTTTATGGTTTACCGTGAAAGTGCATAACGAAGCTAATACAATGCTATAGTATAGGGTATGCCCACATCTGTGTAGCAATAAATGCAACCGCTATGCTGTAGCATCGTAAGTGAGGCAGAATTATGTGTTACGTTACTCTAACCTTTCCTTGTGAGTTTTTAGGAAAATAAACAAGTCATCAAAACGCACATCAAGACAGTGATTGAATCAAGCCGAATCCAGAAGATGCAGAGGATCGAGAGAAAGATTTGAGGAACACCGCTGTATCAAAAGAAGGATCAATCAATCGAATCTAGGAAATTAGACGTGGCAGATTTGTAAGGCCTAACTCACTGGACGTACAGCGCAAGAAGACCTAACTATAAGAGGAAAGCGCGGAAAAACCTAAAAGTCGTCAAAGTTGTAAGAGTCAAGCAACCTACAAAATTCCAATCTGACTAAACTCAAACCAAAGGTACGAAAGAAAAAACTGACTAAGAGGACAGTAAACCAAACCAAATTCTTTCCTGGATCAAGACGGATCGTAGAAGACGTAGAGACAATGGATGACAGGATGCCTCTTACGCCGTCAACCTTCCGACGAGCTTTCTTGTTTTCCTTTTGTTATTTTATTTTCATAATTCTGCCATGTGATGTTCTTTGTTATTCTACTTTGTTTGTCCCCCATCAGTCATGAACTAAATTCCCTTTAGCTCAGTGAGGATGAATTTCTAAGTTGTAGAATGAACCCAGTTTGCTAGTTTTTCATTAAATAAATTAGTTTGTTTAATAGTGTTTTAATTCAAAGCTGGTTAGCGGATGTTAAGGGCTATCTCAGTGGTCTTGGCTTACCAGAGGGGAGTCAAGGTTAGACCTCTATTAGACAGAGTTTGCTTGGCAAGCCCGTGCATGGCTCGACCTAAATTGTAGATGCCAGGAATGGATTTACCGTTCATGACTAGAGACACCTAGGTTTGAACCAATAGACTAAACCTAAAATTGCCATATGATATGGGAAAGTAGAGCAAGAACTATACTTACAGGATTGCGGAAGCTTCTGTTTAGGATAGTGGTGGGTTAACTGAATAATGTTGCGAAAGGCGGTTATGTTGTAACATTGCGAAAGCTGTGCATCATAATTGCTATAGCAATGCATTGTATGCTAACTAGGCGAATGACACAACTTAGGATGACATCTGAGCTCAGCCTACTTTTAAACTGATATCTTCCTTCAACTTCCGATCACTTGTTTATTTCTTGTCAGTAGTAATAGCTAAATCAACCAAACCAAATAATTATTTTCACATCACACACTTGTCATTAGAAACTAGCGTCATCTTTGGTATCAACAGTCTCTGTTGGATGATAATCAACTCATTCTTTATTACTTGTTTGACTAGTTCACTTGCCATAAAGGAATTCGACCAACATAGGCCTTTTTCGTCCGGTAAAAGCCTTTTTTGTACTAGTGATTTCCCCTAGTACTAAAGAATATGGTTATGTCCTTAGGGCCTTAAGGAGAAGGAAGGAACTTCAAGCAATCCTGACGGTTGGTAAAAGAGGAAACGAGTAAGAACAATAGTCCTTAAGGTAGTGGGCTTACCTTACTTGCATGTATTTGATATTATTACTTGTATGTATATGTATGATTGCTATGCTTGCTTGTTATGTTTAACATACTTGAATGATTGAAGCTCTGTTTATGATTATGCTATGGCCATGAATATGATGCATGAAGCATTGAGCAAACAGAAATGTCATTATGTTAACATGAGCTTGTGCAAAGCAAGTAGATCATACAATAGGATTTATTTTGCATGCATTATTTGGTATTGTTTGCTAGTGGAATTCTTCAAAATCTCACCCTCCACTACCAACCAATAGACAGGTGAGCACAGGAGAGAAGTGTTGCACAAGGCTCAAGAAGGGAGTATTGCTTGGAGACAGCCCAACGGAGGGATAGTTAAAGAACTGAGGGACAACAATGATTAATGCATTTTAATTTGCACTGTTTATAAATGAATGTAAATGTATGTAAAGGGGTATAAACCCTAGGAATAGCCCTGTTATTTAATTAAAATTTAAGTTTGTATCAGTATATTGAACTAATTCTGTTTTTACCCTACAAATGCGTATGAGCTGTTACACACCTACCGGCCTCGCCCTTTCAGGTAGTGGGTAATGTGGTCCTTTACTTTTATTTAATTTTAGCTTATTTTCTCGGGTTAATTTACATCACACATCAGAGTATAAGTGGCAGAGCACGCTTCGATTTGGACAATAACATACTGATAAAAAATATGGAAAGATAAATATTTCCCTGGAGGGATCAAAATATACAGCCATCCGGATAATGGTGCCCGATAGGCCCAAAATAAAATAATACAGTCATCCGGTAACCAAAATAAATATCCAAAAAGAACTATCACTGACGTCCACCTCCACACTACTCCAGCTCTGGAGCCTTACCTCTATCTCCTTGCTCCGGTCTCGATGAACTGCCTGATGGCTTAAAAGGGGCTGGGATTCAAAATTGAATCCCAGAGTAACCGTTAATTTCATATAAAATGACAAAGCATGTAAGCAAACCACGAATAAAAATAGTTCAAACCACATCTCATTCAGTATCATGCACACAACAAGGCACACAGCCAATCCGGAACTAGCAGTCCTAATAGCACACAGCTAGGGGTGAGCAAATCAAAACCGAAACCAAAAACCGAACCGACTAATTTGGTGTTCGGTTTTTTGGTTTGGTTTCGGTTCTTAAAATAGGCTTATTTCGGTTTTCGGTGTTCGGTGTGGTTTTTTAAAAATTAATTCGGTTAAAACCGAGTAACCGAATTAATATTAAAACGACGTCGTATCATGCCTTTGTTTTCTATTTTTTCCCCTTCCAATTTTACTTGGATCGGCCTAGCCCATTACCAAACCCATCTTCCCTTTTTTTTTTTTTTTTTTTTTTGCCTAGCCCATTTCTACTTTTGCTTAGATACCCATCTGCCTCATTATTATTATTAAAAAAAAAAAAAAAAAAAAACATCCTCACTTACATTGAAAACCCTACTCGCACAGTCACAGACCAGTTAACCTCTAAACCTCTCACTCACTCCGCGGCGATAGGCTTTTGCTCTTCACTTCGTGGTGATAGACTCATACCAGAACGCAACCTCTGTGGTCTTTGCCTTTGCAGTTTGCTCTTCAGTGTTCACCTTCGCAGTTCGCACTTCGCTACCCTTCACTTCCCTTTCTTTGGATCTGAGATCTTCACTTCTAACTTTGGTGAGTTCCTTCACTTCACTCTGTATGCTTGTATTTTCAGCGCCATCACTCTGTTTTAAAAGGTTGTGGCCTTGTGGGTGTCGATTTTTCTGATTTGGGTGTCGATTTTTCTGATATGGGTGTCGATTTTTGTGGGTATTTCTCTATTGTGGGTATTTGCTTGTAAATGATAATAAGCTTCTCTTGCTAATCTCTTGATGAATCAACGGAAATCTCAGCAGCCGCAACCATAGAATCAAACCACCAAAGGAGCCGCAATAATTTACAAAATGAAACCTTAAAGATGATGTTTTCCAACTAGAAAAAATATATATAAGCGATGCAGAAATTCTTTACAGAAGCAGAAATTTGATCGGATTAAAACCCACGGTTCCTACTAAAAACCTTTACAAATAAAAACCTAGTTTTTGTTCGTTTTTGATTCTATATAATATATTCAATTGATGATTGGATCCATCATCCATAACTCCTGTATATTGTGTTTGTTGTTGGAAACCTGGAATTCTCGATTTCGTTAATTTTCATTTTTTTTAATTTGCAGGTTGTAATAATTTATTTCTTTTCTTTTTTATTTGATTTATTCTTATTTTAATTTGCAGGTTGTTCTAAATATCTTCTTTTGGATCATTTTGTACTGGCTAGGATGGATGAGTTGCTGCAGTTGTTTATGATGTAGTTAGAACTTAGAATTTGTGATATTGCTAGTTTTGTATGATATTGTTCCCTTTGTTTTGCCATTGAATTTCTGGGACGAAGTTAAAGCCAGGAATTTTGTCATTGTATTCTGACTAGTGACTGAGATGCAATCATCCAAATAAGAAAGCCCAACTTAAATCCAAAAACCGAAATATTTCGGTTAATTAACCGAAATATTTTGGCGGTTCGGTTTTTATAACATTTCGGTTTCGGTTCGGTGTTGAAAAATGCTATATTTCGATTTTAACCGAAACACCAAATGCTCACCCCTACACACAGCATAGATTGCAGTAGTCCTAATAGCACACAGCACAGACTGCAGTAGTCCTAATAGCACACAACACAGACTGCCGAGCACGTCACACAACATGTTCATGTTCCATAGCTCTTGGAAAATGAATGATAACCGAATGTATGCAATAAACATGGAAAAAAAACAACATAATGGTAAAACATACATACACAAGTCACACATAGTATATGAAGATTAAGGTTACTATGTGGCAATCGACTATAGCTAAAAATAATTTCTCCAAATAAAAAATTACAATTAAACCTAAAATAATAGTAAAATATAAATAAAATTAATTCCACCTCAATAAATATTTTCTTTGATAATTTAAAATATGCCCAATTAATGGCTCCATTTTTACTAAATTCCTTTTCTTATTAAGGAATTTAATATGGGCCTATATTCTCTTAATTTTCGTCCTTATTCTGAAATTTCCAGAAATGAAGGCCCAGTTTCAAACATTCATAATTAAATCTAGAAAAATCATTTTGGGTTGATTCTAAATCCCAAATGACCCTTAATATGTCTATTTTCAACAAAAAATACTCATTTGGGCCAGACCAAGTCGAAAATGCATCCATAGCCCAAAATACCCCTGCTGTCCAAAAAACTTCTCAGTTTTCAGGGGCCATTTTGAAACATTTATTTCTCTTAGCAAAAAAATAATAAAAAATACAAATTATATACCAAATTAATCCTTGAGATGTCTAATTTCTCCTTGTAAAATTTCATAATTTTAAAAATCCATTTGCTAGGTCAAAAATCATGAAAACTCTAACTGGTTCCACAGAAAATTTCTCCAATCAGCCCCCAACGTTTTTTACACTTCCATTTAGGGTTCCAAAATTTTGATCCAAGTTCTTCCTTATACAAAATCTCATTTTAAGCACTTTAAAACCTTCAAAAACACCAAAATCAACTCATATAGTCAAGAAAAACCAGCTACACGAAAAATTATGATTTAATCAACAAAATACCAAAATTTCATTCTAACTTCATATCTTCCACATATTGGGTTTGATCTACCATTTTAGGCCATAAACTTGAACTTTAAACCTTTGTTCCTTGTTTTCGTTAACTACCCAACCAAATATACATCATGCCCAAGGAGGTAGATATCTTCTAGCTCAAAAGACCAAGAAAATGGTTGAAAGGTTCAAGATGGCTTACTTGTCTTAGGACCCAAACCTCCTTTGATCTTTGCTCCTTTTAATCACTCAATACACTTGACCTTTTCCTTAAATCACCAAGAAAGGGATAATATTTAGTAACTTCACCACTTTAGAAAAATAGTAGAGAGTAAATTGGAGTTCTAAGACCATTACCTTTGCTTCAACTTTCATCTTCTTGACCAAGCACTCTTATGCTCTCATGAATGGAACCACTTACTCTCACTTTTCCTTCTCTCTTCAACCGTGCATGTAGTCCAAAATGAAGGGGTGGTGGCCTCTTTTTTTTTTTACAAAGGCAAGCAAATTGCTTGAAGGGTACAAAGTCTACTAATTAGACAACACTATTGTGGTTCTGGGAGAATTCACCACATTCCAGTTTAAATAACTCCAAACAAGCAAAAGGCTGAGTCAATAAGACATCAAAATCTTGATTGTTCTCCTGAGCCGTTCGAGCTAGATAGTCGGCACATCTTAGTCCTTCCCTATACACATGAATGATCTCAAGATCCCAATTTGACAGGATACGGGATCTTGCTTCCTGAATCTCATCTTGCAGAGGATGTACTTGTCCACAATCAATCAGGAGCAAACGCATAGCTTCTAAAGAATCTGTATAAAGCTTAATCTTACTTAGTCCCAACTGTCTACAAAGTAGAAGACCTCTATGGATAGCATGGATTTCCACAGCAGTTGGGGTAATGTGTCCTAACTTCCGTTGAAATCCACATATCCAGTTGCCTTGATGATCTCTAATCACTCCCCCACAAGCTGTTTGGCCTCTAGCATTATGGGAGCCATCCACATCCAAACGCACAAAGCCTGAGGAAGGGGGGCACCACCTCACTTCGATCTATCCAAGATATCGAAACATCTTATGTTGAAAGCGTCCGTTTTCCACTCCCTCCATTAGATGCAATATACATCGGTGAGCAATTGTTTTAGGCTGATCACCAATGCCCTCAAACACCTTCTTGCACCTGTTCTTCCAGAGAAGCCAGCATATAGTACCAAACGTCCGGTGCCAAGGCCACCTTGCAGCAGATCTACTTCCTGGGTTGTTTTGCATGTTCCACGCAAACCAGTCCTGCAAATTACTAGAGAAAAATATATGATATTATACAAGGTTAGTTACAAATGACCACACTCTTCTTGCAATCTCACAGTCTCTCAGAATATGAAGTATGGATTCCTCACTATCACACTCAAACGAACATATGTTATGCACACTGGGGTTATATTTAGCTCTGAGTGCATTGGTGCGTAATCTCTCATGAAACACTTGCCACATGAAGAATTTGGCCCGTTCTGGGATTTCCCAGCGCCATAGACGCTGCCAATAGAACGGAGTCGAGTGCTGCTGCTGGTGATAAATCATGGTATATGCTGACTTCACACTGAAGTTTCCATTAGAAGCCTTACGCCAATAAAAAAACATAATCAAGTAACCCTGTAGGGGGAGAAACCTTCACAATCTCATCCACCATCCATTCTGGAAGGAAAGTTCTCCATTTATCCCTATCCCATTGTCCATTAGCTATGACAAAATCTTTAACTGCCACTTCTAAATCTATCATGTGATAGTTCTTATCCACATAATATTTCAATGGCTTTTCTAGTGGTGTCCAATTGTCCTGCCATGCTTTTGTTGATAGCCCACCTCTCAATTTCTTACCAATTCCCATGTAAAATTGATCCCATACCGCCGTTATTCCATTCCAAATTGCTGATTGACATCTTCTTTTTCTAACTTGAGGAAAAGTACTATCTCCACAATTATACTTACTACGAAGACATTTAACCCATAATGCATTGGGTCACATGATCATACCCCAACACAACTTCATAATGAATGCTTTATTTTGACATTTAAGATCTTTTATGCCCAAACCTCCCACAACTTTGTTTCTCTTTATCACATCCCAAGATATAAGGTGCATCTTCTTTGCCTCCCTATTTTGGTTCCAAAAGAATTCTCTGCTCATCTTTTCAAGAGCTGAAAGAATCTCTTTTGGTAGCAAAATAGTTTGCATTTGATAATATGGAATTGCTGATAGAACAGATTTAATAAGCACTACCTTCCCTGCCATGCTCAAGAATTTTCCTTTCCAGTTTGCAAGTTTGGATCCAACCTTCTGGAGTAGTGGTGCATAAGTCATTTTTACTAGTCTCTTATGAAGTAATGGAACACCTAGGTATTTTCCCAGATCAGATGTAAGACCAATACCCAACAATTGACTTAATTCATATGCCCTATTAAAATGCACATTCTTGGAAGCAAACATTTTGGACTTGTTTAGATTTATCCTATGTCGTGAAACCTGACAAGAGAATTCCATGACTTTTCTCATTACCACCATCTGATGCAAAGAAGCTTCACCAAAAAGTAGCAAATCATCTGCAAAGAATAGATGAGATATTTTCGGACCTCTTGGTCGGAGTTTCAGAGGTTTCCAAATTCCTGTATCCACTTCATGGTGAATTAGTTGCCCCAACCTTTCCATGCATAATACAAAGAGGTAGGGACTCAATGGATCTCCTTGTCGGATCCCTCTAGTAGGGCGAAAACTTTCTGAAGCTTGTCCATTCCATACCACCCTCATAGATGCCGTGCTAACACAATTCATGATGAGTCTAATAAAATCCATCCTCAAACCCAAGCTGCGAAGAGTGAGCTCCAAGAACTTCTAATCTAGCCTATCATAGGCTTTCTCCAAGTCCACCTTCACCGCTACAAATCCTTTTTGACCCTTTTTGGTCCGCATAGAATGGATCGCTTCTTGGGCAATGATGATGTTATCACACCCTTGGCGCCCACTGATAAAGCTGCATTGATTTTCTGCCACCAAATAATTCATTACCCCCTTTAATCAATTGGCAATAACCTTGTAATGATCTTGAAACTTACATTGTAGAGGGAAATTGGTTGAAAATCTTTCAACGATTGTGGGTGGTCAATCTTGGGGATTAACACAATATTTGTCTGGTTAATCTCCTTCAAATCTTCCGAGTCATCAAAAATTCCCATCACCAAATCACAAATTTTTGGTCCAACCAATTCCCATTGTGTTTGGAAGAAATGGGGTTGAAGACCATCTGGACCCGGCGCCTTAAAAGCACCCATTTGAAAAGCTGCATTCTTTATCTCCAGTGGAGTTACTTCTTTCTGTAACCACTCCAACTGGTAATCAGCAAGAGGGGGAAACTTACTGGCCAGGTCAAGACTTCTACAGTAGTACCATCAGACGTGTACAAAGTCTTAAAGAATTCAAGGGCCATGTCTCTCAACCTACTTTGATCCGAAACCCAATTACCATTCTCATCTTGAAGAGACTCAATCTTAGCCCCTTTTTCTTTTAATCATTGTACTAACATGAAAGAAGCTGGTATTTTTGTCTCCCCATTTAAGCCACTTACAACGGGATTTCTGAAACCAGAGAAGCTCCTCTTGTAAAGATATTTTGTGATAGACCTTCCAAAGTTTATTTTCTAACTTAAAAAGGCCATTTTGGTAGTTTGTCCTTCTTGCACGATCAATCCCTTCTATCCTTCTAATCAGATCTCTTTTCTTCTTTGCAATATTTCCCACCACCCTTGTATTCCAATCCGCTACCACTTCTCTAAAGGACTTACTTCCTTGCAGCCAATTTTTACCATCCCATGATGATTTAACAAGCTCCGGAAAGTCATCTTCAAGGCACCAAGCCGCTTGGTATTGAAAATGTCTCTCCCCCCTGACCCGAGTGGACGAAGAACTATTTGAAACTACAATCACCCTATGATCAGACTTAAAACGAAGCTGGTGGAAGGCTTTAGCCTGGGGGTGTGAAATTTCCCACTCAAAATTGCAAAACACCTAATCAAGCCTCTCTTTGATGCCTTTCCTTTCCCAAGTAAAACGATCCCCAGCTACTGCCACTTCCAACAAATTACATTGATTAATGCAATCTTGAAAGTGTGACATTGAACTAACTGAGGGAGCAACCCCACCCACCTTATCTGATTGACTAAGGAAAGCATTAAAATCCCCTAGGACAAGCCAAGCTGTTCTTACAGTTCTAGCAATACTTTGGAGAGCAGACCAAAGTTCCCTTCTTTTTACTACACTAGTGTCCCCATAAACAAAGGTGACTAACACATTCTCATTTAATTTTTTGTCTACAATTTTACAGTGCAATAATTGGGTGTTCGAAAATAAATACTCAATTGAGGTTTCGTAATTTTTCCACATCACCCAAATACTGCTTGCATATCCTGTAGCTTCCACCCTAAGCCAATTAGTGAAACCTAATTTTTTTAACAACCTTATCTGCTCTAATCCCACTAATACGAGGCTCTAAAAGACCCATCACATTAATTCCATATTTACCAACAATATCTTTGATAGTTCATGGGAACGCTCTACCACCCGCCCCACGACAATTCCAAGAAGATATAATCATCAAAAAAATCACAAAATTGAGGGCAAGTAAGAAGTAAACTTACAGGTCAGGTGGCTTTTTTTCTTGCTCTGCATTTACATTCTGTCTCAACTCCTGATCTTGCATTTTGCTCACCTCACCGCCACTTTCCCTTTCTTTATTTTTCTCCACAATGACTAACGGCCAATTTTTATTATTTATATGTGAGTCATGTTGACCTATGGACTTTTCTAGCATCCTTGTATTGCCTTGAGAAGTTTCTCCATCATTTTTTCTTGTAGGGTCCACTTCATTATTTACTTGATGCATTAAAGATGTGGACTCACATTTATCTAAACTTCCTTCTACGATGTTGTGTTTCCTTTGGCTCCCATTATCATTACCTTTATCTATTGGGCCCACAAGACTCAAATCTTTATTATTTATTTTATGCTCCTTGCTGGTCCCCGCTCCATCATTCATCCTCAAATTTTTCTTTTCAATTGACACAACCGATTTCTTTCCTTTGATAAGTCCCTTTTGCTTCAGAAAATCCTGTTCATATTTGACTTGTAGATCACTATTCTTCCCTTGCTTTTTTTTATCCGTCAGACTACTCTGGTGTCCTTCCCCTACATCTCTTTTTTCCCCTTTAGATAAACTCGCACTTTCTTCAAGGCCATCACCCTCTAACTCTTCTGTACACACTAATACAGCAAATCGAGAGGAAGAGTCTCTATTGTCACTTCTCCTATTTGTCCCTTCAACGCCGCCTCTCCTACCTACTCTGTCATTATGCACTTCTCTCCCTGGAAATCTCACCTTCCCTGGTTTCTGCACGAACATCCACGGCCCAAATTGATCTTCTTTCGCCGGGAGGGATTTTTGCGGTGACATTCTTGGCACTGGAGGAGCTTGGCTCTGTGTTGTTTGGGTATCTTGGGGCTGCATCGTGTTCCCTAAATCAGTTCTCCATGGACATCGCTCTCTTCGGTGACCGTACCGACCACAAGAAAAACAAATGAGACCAAGCCCTTCATATTCAATATTGAAGAGGGCTGAAGCAGATATAATCCGTGGAACCAATTTTTTTTTTGTAAGCCAATCTCCATGCAAATCCTTGCATACCTCCCTCTTTCGATTTGAACTTCTCTATCCTCTATATTTGCAATGGTATTCATATCCACCTTGAGTGTTTTACCAATCATATCTCCTAGCCTCCACATACACTCTTTTGTATAACAGAGCAAAGGAATGTGAGGTATTCTTACCCAAATTGCTACCCGTCCAAGAGGGTCAAAATAAGGTGACCATCTTTGCACCAAGATTGTGTGTTGAGCAATTGTCCATGGTCCTTCAAACAGCACCTTCTTGTAGTCAGTACCCCAATTTTCTTTATCCTTGAACCTGACCACATAATAATTATTTGGTAGGTCAATTAAACTAAAATCATTAACCTCCATATTCTAGCTAGATGTTCCTTCAGCTTGTAAAGATTGAATCTTGCTCCTAACACTGTTATAATGAGTGTATTGTTCCATGGCTGACTCCACCTATTGTACTCTTCAGGGGTAATGGGCATCACTGGGTATACATCCATTAATTTCTTTAACTCCTCTGAAGGTTCTGGAATCTTCCACTCTTGATCCAGAAGATCAAACATCAATGGATCTTCCTCCATACTAGAACTCCCATATGCTACTCCATTATAATCTGTTCCCCTAAACCCAAGAAGAGAATCCCTATACGATAGCACTTGGGATTGGTTACTTGACGTTGTCTTATTAGCATTCAAGACTTCTTCTTTTTCATATTCATCAACATCCACCATTTTGTCAGACATTATAGTATCCTCTTTCTCTTCTTTCTTGGATTTTTTAATCCTTCCAGCAGTAGCACTTTCCTCTAATGTTCTGTCCGGCGGTGTTTTTCGGGCGCCGGGTTCATCCATCGGAACAGAAACTTTAGGCACAGGTTTCAAGAGAGAGCACAGCGAAACAAGCACTTAGTCTTTTTCAGTGGGTGGTGGCCTCTTTAAAGTGCCAATTGCTTGTGTGTTGGTGAATTACCTCCATGCCCTTGTTTTCTCTACATTTTTCTAGAGTTTTCTTTGGAAATCTATCTTTTCTCCTTACCCTTCTCTTGATCAAAATTTTGGGCTGATTGGGAGGGGTGAATGGGTCTGATTTTTGCTTATTTGATGTGCCAAAATAATCAATCAAATGCTGAAATCCCATCTCCTCTGTATGTCATAATTTTCCCTAGGCATTAGACTCCCAAAATGTCTTCATCTTGTCATTTCATCCTTCACCATTGTCTTTCATTGTTTTTTTTTTCCCTCTTCACTTCCTTTCTCCACGTGATCAGCTTATAGATATGAGGGAGATTTTAGCCCATTTGGATGAGCTTTTAAAAAAAGTGCTTTTTTTAAGTTTAGGGCTCCAAATTGAAGACTTTTATTGACTTTTGCTTTTTGAAAAAAACATCATCTAAACACATAAATTAATTTAAAAGGCATTTTTTTTACATTAAAAAAGTGCTTTTTTCCTCAAAAAAGCCCATCCAAATAGGCCCTAAGAGCACGTATATGGGCAGATTTTTGAGGAAAAAAAATGTCTTTTTCCCAATGTCTCTCGCTTGCTCAATTAATGTTGTCCTTGAGTTGGTGTAGTAGTAATGATAGCATTTTTTTCTCTTCTTTCCTCTTCAAAACCGTGCCCTTCATTAGCTAATGGGAGAACAAATTTTTCTCTATTGCCTTGTTTTTTTGAATGATGTAATATAAGTGATGTCATCAAGCTTACTTAAGCATGATGTAATTAATTTCACTCTTCAAAATTTAGCCTTTAATTTACCCCTTTTTTTTCATGAGCACACTTTTTTTTTCCTTCTATCCACTCTTTTGCAAATTGGGCCTCCTTTTTGGGCTTCAAGAATTGTCTTTCCTACTTAGCCAAATAACCCATAATCCTTGATTAAGTCCGTGACACCTTCTTGGGCATTTTTGGAATTTTATGTCCTTTTCCTATTCTTTCATTATACATTTTGCCCAAGGGTAAAAAGGGAAAATATGATAGGTTTTGACTTTGATAGTCATCTTTTACTTAAGGTTGTCCCTAACCATAATTATTTAATTACACATAAACAAATAATTTCACATCCCCATCCTATTTTGATTATTTCACCTAAATAAATATTTATCATATATGACTTCATAAAAATTCATATATCCAAATAAATTCACATTGAGGCACATGAAAAATGAGGATGTTACATGAGCTACGTATGATTATGGTACAAAATGCCGATACCCTAGACGGGTGTCACAGTTTGTGGTATCAAAGCAGGTAGTTTTAGTGGCAACATAATAGTATACTGATATTTGATTACATAGTCACAAAAAACGGAGCAGAAAGGATATATACCCTAATGAAGAGGGTTCAAGCTTCGGTAAAGTGAGACATTGCAAATCAACGAGGTAGCACAGAATATAGGTTCTGTTGCTAACCTTGGGACTCCTTATATGAAAATCAGGGTCTGAATTAAATTCCTGCAAAGAATTTAAAAAGGGTATTAACTTAATCTCCTATGGTTGATGTGCCTGTAAATGGTTAATTGACCCATGATCGTGGATTCGTGTCTAGGAGACACAATTATTCGCATTCTTGTTTTTCCTAAGTGCTAAGGAATTTGGACTTGGAGTTCCTGCGATTACATATTTTCCTAACACTATAGAATTCGGGACTTGGAGGGTCCTGCGTATTCGTTAGGAAAGATAATGAGACAAGTTGTTTCAAAAACAGTGTTAGTAAACAGCTGCAGGTTATATGCCTTCCAACATATCCTTGAACAATCTGGGGATTATACTGAGTTATATGCCTTCCAACATACATGTTTGTTCATTGTAGTGTGCATTTGAATTTTCTACAAAGGATCGACTTACTGCTATTGCTATTAATGCATCATATTCTATACAGATATGCACGCATGCATTGTTGATGAGAGAAATTCATGCCCGAACGTTGTTATATAAAGGGTTTAAAGTGTGGAATATGAGTAATATATATGTGCACCTAAAAAGTGGGCATGAATATGAGAAATTAATGCCCATGACAGTTGCAGCAAAAATATTTCTAATTTAAACATGTTGCAAATATACTATTCAATGTGAAGCATATTAGTAAGGATAGTAAAGACATGGTTAACTTAACAGAACAAACATTTCCAAACCAACATATTTACATGCCTCAGTCTCGGCTGATGGTTCCCTCATGCTCCAACTGAAATGTTTAAACAGTCAACTAAATCACATTTTGAGCACATCCAATCAATATCAATATAAAATATAAAACCTACTGAATAGTATGCATGCAACTTCGTTTCATTCTTTCTATCTGTTTTTCAACATTTCAATAAGGTCTAAATGATATGAAAATAAGCAAAATCTTCCATAAACTTCTGAGTTATAATCTATCATCACATGGGAAAGAAATCCACTTTTGCAGTAATTGTTCTCCTGGGGAAAAAATTAAGAAAAGCATTTATGATTGAAGGTTTAAGGAAGAAAACCAAAGGTACACAGGAGTTGTGCATGACAACAAAGAATGTCCAAACAATAGTTTCAGCAACTTATTAATGAACTTATTGATCATTAAATTGGGACAACCCAAACAACATGTGATTTATTAATTTCTCCAGAGAAAGAAAAACCCTCAATGATCAGCATTATTCATCCTCAATTACCCTTTGTTAAGAATAGGTAAAAATCAAGGGAAACCTTTAATAGGAAAGCAATTTCAGATGAGAATATTACAATTTACCCTCTCTAAGAAGCCAAAGGCAACATGATAATATTGTAAAGTGTAGTTAACCATGTTAAAGCCGAATGAAATGGTATTTATTCATAGAATGAACATAACCCCATTAGAATCTAATAAATGGTCATTTCACATGTAAAGGAAACAATTCCCAATAACACTTTCGTTTGCTATGACCATTAACAAAAGTCAAGGCCAATCTTTGAGTCATGTGGGCTTATATCTTTCAAAACATGTATTCACACATAGTCAACATTATGGAGCATTGTCTAGAGTGCAAAGTATGGAAGGTTTGAAGATTGTGTTGGGAGCTGATGTAGGTGGAGGGAAATCAACAACAAAAAATGTGGTGTACAAGGAGATTTTTTGGAATGTAGATTTAATGTCATAGAGTTTTGTTCCTCATATGATTTAACTTCAAACATAACGTGTTGGTCTTTGTTTTGACGTAGGCAGACTACAATTTCCGTTGGCCTGTTTGGGTTGGTGGTAGGAGCGGTGGGCAAAAGCCTATCCGACTTTTTGTAAAAGCCCAAAAGTAGGAAAAAAGTTAGGTTGTAAATGTGATTTGTGTTTGGATTGTCAGTTTTGCTTTATGCAGAAGTAGCTTTTTTCTTAACTGATGAGTGTTTGGATTATTATTTGAAAAGTCAGTTAAGATGGAAAATGACTGAAAAGGGCATAAATTGTATTGAATACTTCTATACATATTAGTCGTATATATTAGGATAATAAAAATTTTAATTTGGAAAAAAGTTAAATGATTATTAAAAAAATTAATAAACAATAAAAGGAGACATGCATCATTTATTGTATTTCTACTTAAAATATAAGTTTTTAATTAAGTTTAGGAAATAAAAGAATAATGAATGAATAATCAAATATTATTATTATTATCATCTATACAAAATAAATTTTTCATTTCGCACAGCACTGGGTCTGATAGCCTGATAGCATTTTTGTCAGATAACGAAAAAAGCAAGGAAAATAAAGAAAAAAGCAAAGATGAATGGGCCCCACATGATTTCGACGTGCGTGCCATACTAACGCCCAAAAACGCTCTGATCCTATGCTTTAAGGTTAATGGGCGTTTTTGGAAAAAGCCCATTAAGCCCAATGCTAACCCAAACTGCCTGCGTTGGGCGATCAAACGCTGCAATTGGACATGTAACGTGCAAACCAAACAGGCACATTACTTTATATTTCCATTGCATGGACACTGTTGTTTGTAGACTAGAACTAGAACTTTGGTTTTTTAAAGTAGACAATGAGTAGTATTTTGTTTAGTCCTTAGTATAATTGTCCGGGTAGCACATGCTCGTTTTTCAAAAAGGGATACCATCAATTCCTTTCCTGTAAGAGGATCCGCATATCTTCGCTCAGTCATCACTCATCAGCTTCGGCATCCACAGTTCGCTGACTGTCTCCTTTCCATCAAAACGATGCGATGGCCGGCGGCCAGATCTGGTGGCTTGGGCATCGCCGCCATGTGCTACATCACCATCGATTACCTTCGTCACATATCGCCGACCTGGCACTCGCGGCTGCAACCGGCTCTGTGGTTCCTCCTTGCTTTGATTGCCATATCTCGCATACCCTTTTACAAGCACTGGTCTGCTGAATTTCGTGCGGCGATTCCGTTCCTCGCTTCCATGGTCTTCATGCTCTCAGCTTTCCTCGTAGAAATTATCTCCGTTCGCTCCGTTACCGCTGTGCTCGGCCTCGATTGGCACCGGTAAATGTCTCTCTTTCTCTTTCTGGTATGGTCATTCCTTCGTTGATGGGGTTAAATGAACTTCGTTTTTACTTAGTGTAGTACGCAATTGTATGATGTGCGGATCGATTTCATTTCATTTCCGCTTTATTTGAGTCCAGCTCGGTCTGCGTCTTGTAGTGTGTTTCATTGAGACTCAGTGCAATATGTAACCTTGGCTACCTTTCACCTCTGGTTGGGTATGTAGGCTAATGCTATGTTCTGATGAACTTGCCACTTAATCTGTCAGGATTTTGGGAAGGGGATCTGGTAATCAGAGACATTCTTGTGTTGAATTCATATGTTACTCGAATCGTATCTGACAAAAACTTCAAATTGCGTGTAAATACAATACATTTTGTAGCGTTTCTATGTTCTTCTATTTCCTCCTTATTTCTTAAGGCTGCTGTATCTCATTTTGGACTCAGTAATGGCGATTCTTAAAGCTGGTTAGAAATATGAATTTAAGACAAATCTTGGATTAGGAGCTTAACTAGTTTCTTTCATTTCAGGTATAGTGAATAGCTATAAGGAGCTCTGACCTATTATATTAATGACCACAATATGGCTGTTTAACAATGATAGTGAGTCTAGTATGTATTTACGTTTCAAGTTTGAACGTAACTTGGGTTTGTCTCGTCTGGTTAATTGGTTTCAAGTCTATGCTTTGATCTCGAGACCTCTTTGCTTTGATTTTACATTTGATGGCTTCAATATAAACGTTATGAAGTTTTAGGTCTCTGTCTGTAATTTCATAGCCACTAATCTCGCTTGCCTTGAAGTAAAATTGATTTGATTATTTGAGATATTATTTACAAGTGGTCTAATAATCTTAATTTGAGAGTGCGCAAGCTTATTTGGGACTATCATTGGTGGTGATAAAATTAATGAGTTTTTGTTTACTTTGGTATCTTTTGGCAGCATATTCTTAATATTGCAGTATAAAAGACCAAAGCAAAATAAAGATTCCTCTCATATTTTCTAGTCAATTGTGGTTGAGTGTCTATGGTGCGTAAGAGATTGGTGTAGGACAATGTAGAAATGGGGAAGGAGAAGGAGGAAGAGATAGAAAGAAAGGAGGGTGAATTAGGGAGAAACAGGGAAAGAAACTAAGGCCTACATCAAACTAAAAACGTAAAGCCTATTTTATGGAGCCTAGAGTGTTGAAATAATAAAAGTAATCTAAACTATTCTAGATAAATTGAGATAATCCTAAATAAGATTGAGTATTAGGCTAAGCTTATAAGTGGTAATGCAGCTACATTAATTTAAAAACTTATCTAAATACCCTAATTAAAATAGCTATTTGAAAACCAAGTTGGGTTAGCATGAGTAGCAGGGGTTTCAATTCCCAAGCTTTGTGTATCGAACAAAACAAATTAAGAGAGGTTTGCCCTTTGCCCTTTGCCCTTTGCCCTTTGTATTCTGAGGAAGATTAGTCTTTGGTGCTGTTGGAGAATACTCCTGATTTCACAACAAAATAAAGATAAAATAACCCTATTTCTGGTTCCCATAAGAGACTGAGACTGCTTGCTGCTCATTTTAGAGAAGTGATGAGTAATTGGCAGACTTTCTGCTGTAGGAGCTTAGGTTCCAATAAATGGTATATTCACTAGTATTAGAGTCTGGCAACCTTCGATGTTCTGTGACTGAGAAAGTTTGCATATTGAACTAGCTGACAAAATCATTTGGCCTTTTTTATTGTTATTTTCAGATGAAAATGGCCTGTTTTACTCGTATTGGGTTCAAGATTTTCTTCAACAAAAGAACTTTTGCTAATAACCAATCTACTTGCTTATAACTGTTTCTTTTCATAAGCGGTATGATATGTACTCAGCCTATTTCACATAGACAATGCTTAAACTCCGGCAGTATTTTCATATAAAAGATTGATACTGATTTTCTTCTTTCACTTCTGACAGTAATACCCACCGCTGCCTGATACTGGCCAGTGGTTGCTCCTGGCATTAAATGAGAAACTTCCTCAATTAGTTGTTGACATATTAAGGGCACGAATTGTTGGCCTACACCATTACCTGATGTTGTTTATGATGCTGGCATTCTCTGTGTTGTTTGACTCTGTAAAGGCTCCAGGCTTTGGACTAGGTGCAAGATATATGTTTACAATGGCAATTGGTCGCCTTCTTCGGGTTATAACTTTTACATCTACAATTGTACCATCAGCAAGGCCTTGGTGTGCCACCATGAAGTACAGATTTCCAGCATATCCTCATATTTGGGCTCAGAAATATTATGTTCCTTATGCTTCAGACCATTATGCGATCAGCCAGTTGATTAAGCGAGATTTAGCTTATGGTATGCGGTACATTTGTGCACTTGATTTTAGTTGTTTTCTCCTAAAATTGATGTTTATAAAACTATAAGCTGATTTACACTTGGGGTGTCAATTCAGTGTTGCCTACAATGCATCAAAACCCTGCCTACTTGTTCGTGATATTTTTTATTGCATGTGGATTTTCAGTTTATCCAACAGTTAATAACAGTGCCAATTAGGCATGGTACCAGTACTCTCTGGATTACTGCCCTTTTTCCTCAGGGCTGAATGAGCCCAAACAGATTTCTTGGACCTCTAAATGCGTGCATGCGGATATTATTGTGTGTATGTGCCTGCCTGTATTTGTGCTTGTCCTGGTATTTCTGAGCATTTCACTCTCAGAAAGATATGCTTTGGACTGAAACTGAAAAATGTCAGATCTTGGAATCATCTGCAATCACTTTAGGGTTTACATGGTGTAGTTATTTAAAAATTCTGATCATGGCATTTTTAATAATGACATGGTTTTAGATTGTATTCCTGTTTTCCTTAAACCTAAAATCAGTTTTGACCAAAAAAAAAACCTAAAATTGGTAAGTTTTAATCATTTTAATTTTAAATTTCATGTTTTGCATCTCTGTGAGTCTATCCACCTTTACAGGTATTCTCTTTCTATTGAAAATCCTGCAAAAAATTAACATGCTGTTCTTTCACAGCTGACATTGGAAAACCTACCGTTGACTACCAGCCAGATTGGGGTAGGATGAACTTTTTAATTGATTTTCTCCGGCCTACGGCCTCAGAAGGACCTAAATGGTACCATCTCCTGAAGAAAGCTGAAGGTGGTTGCAATGACCTCATATATAGTGGCCACATGCTTGTTGCGGTACTTACAGCTATGGCTTGGACGGTATGATGTGTAGCCTTATTACAAGATTCTGTTATTTAATCTTTCCGTGGCTTCAGGCTTCAGGAGACTTTTTTCTCTATATTTGAAAAATCTAAAACTTCTTGCAGGAAGCTTATGGAGGTGTTAGTTCAGCATTTATATGGCTTCTTGTATTACACAGTGCTCAAAGAGAAGTAAGAGAACGTCATCATTACTCTGTAGACTGCATTGTAGCCATCTATGTGGGGATCCTCTTGTGGAAGATGACAGGTTTCATCTGGTCAAAACGAGCCGATGCGAAGTTGAGTAAGCTCAAGAAAATTCAGGGTAAACTAATCCAAGCTGCGAAGGATTCAGACATGGATGAAGTGAGGGACCTTCTTAAAGACATTGGATCATCTAGTGAAGAGAACAAGAATCTGAGTTCAAAGGAACAGTATCCATGGTGGTTTACTTGCTCGACAATGTTCTTTGCGCTTGCCATAGTTGTTCTAGCTTTCGTTTTGACAAGTGATGGGTAATCCCCTCAGGACAGTAATTGTTTTCCCACCATCATGATTCATGGTGTTTGGCATTGAATTGTCTGTAAGCACTTTTAGCCCTCTGTTTTCTGGTAAAACATGGATGAGGAAAAGTTGGGCGGATATGAACGAGATTAATTAATAGGGAGCGGCTTTTTTTTTTTTTTTTTTTCAAGGTAGAAGGGCAGATACTTATGGGGTTATGGCTAGAGCAAAAGTGATCCTGTGACCCCTATTTATAGAACAGCTTTCATATCACTAAACTGTAAGGCCATTAACAATAGAGACAGTTTTACCTAAAATGCGTCAAATACGGTGGAGGAGGGTCCCTTCCAAGTTTCCATTTTGATAACCTCGGAAAGTTATTGTATTCCTCAATGTATGTATGGAACTTATCACCCTTTGATAAATAGACTTTTGATAAATTAAAAAGAGAAAATCATTTTGTAGGTATTTATATTTCCTCTCAATTTTTAATTTGGCACTTTCACTTTTTTTTTCTCTATTTATTTCTATTTATTAAATTCTTTAATTTTGCTATGTTTGTATTGTTAACCTTTAAAACTTTGCTTTGTTAGCATTGTTAGCCCTTTTACAAGAGCTAAGGATGCTAACGAGCAAGGCTAAATGGTAATCTACAGAAAGAAAAGAGTGCAGGCTCCAAATTAAAAATTATGGGAATGTATAAGTGCTTGCGAAATGGTTTCTCCAATTGAAAACTGAACACATTTTGGGCTTGATCAAGTGGAGTTTAAGTCAAACGCAGGGGAGGAAATAGGAAATCACAACAATCTGGTTCATGGGCTTTTTCAATTTTCAATTTTTGTCCTTTAAGATGTACTGGGGTCGACACTAGCTTACAGTGATGCTTGGCCTGTTAATACAGAATGTTAAAGAGAGGCAAAAGCCCAAATGGCTAAAGTGAAAAAGAATGAAGAAAGCCGAAATGGCTAAATCAAACCAACCTCAAACTCCGTATGGCAGAAGAACCCCAACAATACTCCAAACCTAAACAATATTGGACTAAATAGACATTATACATGAATCAGCTAGCACTAAGGAAATACACTATTATTTCACTGAATTAACCTTAAGCAGGATACAAACAACACAGAATACACTATCAGCTATTTTACAATGCTTACTGTGCTTAACGGGCCCTAAGTATGTGGACCTTCCCATAGCCTTTCTCCCAAACACAGATCTAATCCATTCATAATTGCAGAGTGTTGCAAATCATTGGCGTATGTGTAACAAGCACAAATTTTAAAGAAGAAAAAGGTTGAAATTGGAAAGCCCAATGCTTCTGGTCCTCAATGAAAGCATCATTGTTAGAGTTGGAAAGCATAGTGCCTTATAGGATCCCTATTTCAAGGAATTGAATTGTCTGTAAGCATTTTTCACCCTTTGTTTTATGGTAGAAACATGGTTTGGGAGAAGTTGAGGAGAAATGAATGAGATTAATAGGGAGTTTTTCTTTTTCTTTTCTTTTCTTTTTTTTTTTTTTTTTTTTTTGAGTTGGAAGAGTAAAGACATGATGCTATGGTGGGATCGAATTTACGACCTCCTATTTGTATGGGAGTTTACATGTTACTAGATTATAAGGTCATTTGAAACATGAAGAGTTTTATCTAAAATGCGTTTTGATAGGATAGAGAGTCCCTTCTAAGTTTTCATTTGAAAATACCTTAGAAATGTAGGTAGTGTTTTCTCAAAATGTATGTATGGAGCTTATCTTGATAAACGCTTTGGTAAAAGGACTTTCGATACTCCTCTGGTTGTTAAAATCTAATTGGAGTGTTTATCTTGATCCTAGATAAAAGACATATTTATCTTCTTTTTTTCAAATTACCCCTATTGATACCCCTCAATAATATATTAATCATTTTTGAGAAATTTAGTTTTAAACATGGTTTGTTTAGTCAAAAATATCATATTTATTGTAATTAACTAACTTAACTATCTTTATTAATATAATCAAATTAAACCAGAGGAGTAAATTGGCCAACTGAACACACACAATTAGGGTTTGATCAAGCAAAGTTTAAGCCAAATCATACTAAGAAGGAAACATTAGGAAACTAAGGCCTCTGACTCTCAATAAAATCATCATTGTAATGACTAATGAGTACAAGCCATTAAAAGAACCACATCTCAAAAACTAATCGTTGAATCTAAATTGCCAAGGCTCTATAAAACCTTTAATTTAAGTGTTTTTTTTTTTTTTTTGGCCAGTAAGGTATCTTTAATCCTTTACAATCTCGGATTCATGACAATATATCGAGCTTTATTTTATAATTCCATTTAAACTATTCCATACCTTATAAGTTTTCAAGTGGGGAAAACATATGTCATAGAGATGAGGAAACAGATCTTGTCAAAGAAAAAGAAAAAAACAGAGAGGGGGAGAGATGAGGAAAACAAACCTCATGGAAAATCTTAGTTATCGTACATCCTCCATCACAATTACTATCTCTGGTCCTAATTATAAAAACATAGTTGACTTTTTTTTGGAGATATTAAGGAAATTAAATAAGTTACTTAATCATGTATCTTTATATGTACCTGTCTTAATTATAGTAACACTTTTATATCTTTAAATTATATAATAGTTTATTAGTCAAATAGTTATTTTGAAGAAAAAAATAAAAATATAGATACTCTAAAGTAATTTAATTAACGTTCTTAATTTCTCCAAAAAAATCAATAAGTCTTATAATTAGACCGGAGGAAGTATCATTTAATGATTTTTAATGGAAAGTTAAAATTCAAAAATTAATTTTATAGAGTCAAAATTTTTTAAAGTGCACTGCAAATTGTGTCCTAGGGAAGGAAGGTGGTACTATTACATAAGTTGGTATAAAATAAATAAAAATGACATTATAAAGAGAATTTTGTTGAAATATATTATAAAAAATAGTTTTAAGAAAATATATTCCTCAGATGGGCTGTGAGAACACGTGGGATCTGTCATTCTTCGGAGTTGAGTCTTCGGCGCAATAGGCCGACAGCCCAAAACTGTGCGCTACAACAAAACGTCAAGTAGGCCCCGCCCAGCGAGTCACTAAGTCTGTTTTTTTTTTTTTTTTTTTTTTTTTTTTTAATTACTTTTTTTTTTTTTTTCCAATTTAATTTTTAATTTCAAAGTAAAATTACTGACCCTGTTCTGTTCAACCACATGTTAGTCCAATTTAATTTTTAAATTCAAAGAATAGAGAATCACCGACTATTTGAAACAATGTTTTAAAAATAGGATCCATGCGAGACTGAGCACATAATAATTAAATGAAATTTTAACCCAAAAAAAAAATATATATATATTGATCATCTCTAAAAATTTATGTATTCTATCACATTCCCCCCCCCCCCCCAACAACTTTTTTCGGTTTTGAAATAATTTTTTGTGCTTAAAATAGAAATAGACAAAGAAAAATGTGATGTGGCCAAATCAAACCCAAACCTTTGACAATGCATGAGCTAAAATGTAATTGTGATTAATTGAAGAAAGTTAAAAAGCTCATAAATTCCTTTTTCTTATAGGAGGATGATGACTAGAGGAAGAAGCTTTCAAAGATCATGGGAAGCTGTAAAAAGAGGGAAAGAATGTAAGAGGAAGATTAAAGAGAAGATTATGAAATGAATGCGTGCATTCTTTGTTATTCGTTCTTATGGAGTCACATCGAACTTACCTCCAAAGTTGACCTCTCTGCCTGCATTCAATGTGGTTTCGATGGGTCGAATCCACAATAAAAACACCTTTCAAAGCAGCTTCTCTATCTCTCTTTGTTGTAGCTTCAACCAACAAACCATGACGAAACCACCTTAAAAAAGCATGGTTTCTAACCTCAATTCGCCACGACTTGGCTATAATAAAATGACTGTGAACACATAAAAATAATGCAGTTACAAAGTATTAATCTAGGTTTTTGTGCTGTAATGCAGGCATTCTACACTCTTAAGAGCTAAGGATCAAAAGGAAGCACCTTTGATGAGAGTAGTTATCAAAGTTTGGACTCTTTAAGGAAGATTCTTGGAGAGATTCAATGGTTTTCTTTTGCTCTTTTCATATTTCGTTCTCTTTTTATGTTATAATCTGGTATGAACATGACTTATTTGTACAACTTTAATTTACTTTAGACTTTGTGTAGCTAAACCTTTTATTTAGGATTATTTTTTTCCATTGAATGGATTGGAACTATTGAATTGTCTTTCTTTTAAAGGTTAATGAGAGCATATGTTGATTTTGCTTGATATTTAAAGCTACAGTGTGCTTAATCCCCACTTTGTTGGATTTGTGATGCTTGAGAGGCCATTTTGATTGTATAATTTATTTTTTTTAAAAAAACCATGTTAAACTTGAAGTTTATTTATTAAAGGATGGTTTGTTGTTAGGTGAAAGATATATCTAACAACCTATAGTTAGCATATTCTAATCAAGGTTTGGTTTCAAAGGTGATTTTCATTAATTATACACAAGAGATTGAATTTATTACTAGTGGGGATTGAAATTCATTTTTTGACTTGAGAAAGCTTGATTGATGAATTGAGAACCTTTTACTAACATATAATTTCTTTCTTTCTTTTTCCCCCTTCAAAACTTATAGTTTTCATTTGATCATTGATAAATAGATAATTGAAGTAGTTTTTGTGAAAAAGTAATCCTAAGCCCTTACTCCTGAAGTTCTAAAACAATTTTCTTATTTTCATTGCTTCTTTTTATTGCTTTTCATCAAAATTCTTATTTAAATTGAACAAATTCAAATGTTTTCATTCAACCTAATTAAGAACATTGTTACAATAATTATCTCACTTTTGTTATAGTCCTCATGGGGATGACACTCATCTTAACACTATACTACTTATTTTAACCTGTGTAAGCTATATGACAAATATATATATATATATATAATACATAAATATATACTACCTCCAGTTTTAAATATAAGACATAATTTGCAGTACAATTTACACTACAAACTATGTCATATATTTAATACCGAAGATAAGTTTTTTTGAGGTAAAAAAATGGATAATAAATTAAATTTTCCATATAATAACACCACAATATAAAATGTTTTCAATAAAATAACAGTATTTAGTATTAAATGGTCTAGAAATATACAGTTTTTTTTTTTTTTTTTTTTTTTTTTTTTTTTTTTTTTTTTTGGGTTTGTTAAGTTTTCAGTCTCTCTCAAACCCACTTGGTTTTGTAAATCTTGTTCTAATTCTTGGGCCAATTTTGGCTCAATGACAGTTCAATTTTGATACTATTTGATTCATAAACAGCTCATGGTAGAACTAATTCGCTTGTTAAATTTCTTATAAAAAAAAATTCGCTTGTTAAATTGGAGGTTTGAAATATTTCATCTCATATTCACGGTCAATAAATGCATTCTAGCCAATAAAAATTTGGTCTAATTAATAAAGAAGTTAACTCACAAAGTTTATAAATTTAAATTTTATTATCAATATGAGAACCTTGTTGGTAGACTACCTATAAATACGTTCGTAAAAACTATTTGAGAGACATTTTTTAAGCTTAATGAACCGACCTAACATAGCTAAATTTTTAAATATAAAAAAATAAATGCATCCATGTAACCCTTGGCATGAGCCCTCCCATGTGATAAATATTTGGAAAACAAAAATCGGTAATATTGAATAATTATAATAAATTAATAAGGCGACTACAAGAAAGCTGGAGATCCAGAGTCCAGACAACAATATTTTTCTGGCTCCTCTCTTCGATCTCATTTTCAGATTTTATAGAGATATTCTTTCTTCTGTCGCTAAGCCAACAGATATTTTCTCTCATTTCTCTTCCTGATTTATCCATACACAACTACAACGTTGTGTTGATTTCTAGCTGTAGATTATCTTTTTTCCTTAATTGAGGTCCCATGGCAGTCTCCTCTGTTTCAGCTTCCAAGATTCTCTGCTTGAACTCGGACCGTTCCACACGGTTCGGTCTTGCTTCTGCAGCAGTTTCTTCTTCTCATCGTCTTCTTCAATAAAACTTTCTTTTCTCTCGTCCCTGCAATTTCCTGTACGGACCCGTCTTATTCGAAATGGAAGCGTAGGGGTTGTCACTTCCCCGCGGCCTCGAATTCTTCCTCTGGTAACAATTCCTGCCTTTATTGGTCGTGATTCCATTTGTGTTTTGCCTTATTGTTGATTAGAACTCCAGTGGGAGAGATTAGTACTTGTTTTTTCCATATTGTCTGATTAAGCTTCTTCTGAAGATTTTCGTGTCTTTTTGTTTGTTATTTGTTATATTTGTTCGCCTCATGTTTAATGCATTGTCTAATTTGGGTTACTTGCTTCCATTTTTTTTTTTTTATTGTTTTATTTTCTAATCTTTTGTGATTTATCTTTGTGGGTTTAGACGGGAAGGTTTTCTTGCTTTTTGGGTCTATGGTTGACACTTGATAACAGAAAAGCAAGTGTAAGTCGTTTCGCGAAGAAGATTTCATGGTTTCCCGGAAGTATAAAATCGTGATGGATATAATTGAATTTACCATGTATAAATAGCTGTTTCAGAATCATATTAGTAAAACATGCTTAGATAATTTGACACTTCAACAAAATTTTCTTATGTAGGTTTTGAAAATAGAAAGTGAATGTGGGTAATATTCAAAAGGATTATGATACAAAGCAATGGAGTATATTGGTTTTTCATTTAGAAATTTCAGCTGGATTCTCTCTATTAATTCCATAGATGGCTGGTGATTTGTGCACCTCTTTCTAATGCTTATATTCCTTTTATTCTGCTCATATCTGGTATGTACATGGTACATCAACTGCGAACTAATTCAGATTGATGCTTCCCATTTAATGGAGTATAAAATTGACTGGGGATGTGTGAAGTTGATTATGTCATGTCATAAATCTGTGCTTATGCTGATAGCTGTTCTTTCTGACCTTCTTTGCGCTTTCATGCATCTTCAATGTTGACTTAATCTCAGTTTTTATTGTCTATGAAGAGCTGACTAGCAATTTTAAAAACTGTTGTTGTAGGTTGAGGCAAAGAAACAAACTTTTTCCTCATTTGATGATTTGGTTGCTAATTCTGAAAAACCTGTATTGGTTGACTTTTATGCAACCTGGTAATTTATTCTCTTCTTGGTATCTCTCTTGTGGTAATGCGCATGTTAACTTATATTATTTGATACAAATCATAACTTTCTATATCCCGTAATTCAAATGCATTTAATCAAAGGCATGGTCTCCAGGTGTGGTCCTTGTCAATTCATGGTTCCCGTCCTTGATGAAGTAAGCTCTCGGCTTACAGATGTCATACAGGTAGCAAAGGTTGACACAGAAAAGTATCCTAGCGTTGCTGATAAATACAGCATTCAGGCATTGCCTACTCTCATAATCTTTAAGGACGGAAAACCCATTGATCGCTTTGTAAGTTGGATTCTATCTTTTTCTTTCATCTGAATTCTTCTCTTCTCACACCCTCTCTTTGTGGTTAACTATAGTCTCAACATATTAAAGTGGGCAGAAGCCTCTTATCTGTAGCTTTTGCCATAGACTCCTGGCATTTTCTTACATAACATGAAGTTTTGAACTTCGAAATTAGATGCTTAGCATGCATCATGAAGTATTCATCCTTATGTATGAATGTTTTTGAGATATCCTATGCTTAGGACCTCTCCAATTTTGCTGAAAATTTCAAGTTGCATTTATAAATAGTCCTTTTAAATTTACTAGTGACATAAAAGCTGAAATTTATTTTGAATGATTATTTAGTTGTAAGTGACTGATGCCTGTATGATTGCTAAAGTTCATGAACCAATATAATGTTGTGCTTGATGGCTAAGTGGTCAGAGGAAAGAAAGGAATGGTTTTGGTTTTTGAGAAGCCTGCTATTGCATTCTTTCCTCATTTGCTGAAGTCAATTTAGCAAAAGACTAACAGCCCTGAAAGAAGACTTCAACTTGATTTTCCCTTTTTTCTCAGAATCTGAAATATTCAAATATCACGTATGTTAAAATTCCCTTTTTTTTTAATATTATATTTCACTGATGAAATTTTTACACCAATGGCTGTGAATGATTTATATGCGTAGGAAGAGAGGGTAGATTAGCCAAAGAATTTTCTTTTTTCTTATTTTGTTTCAATTTGTCGATGTAAACTAAAAATAGGAATCACTTCCTGGCACTTTTGAAAGTGCATCAACCTGCTTTACATTGGACAAATCATGTGATTTCTAAATTATGATTAAAACAGGATATCAGCCACTTGAAGTTTAATACCCTCCAACAATGTTCCTTTATATAACTAAGATTATCAAACTTTCTGGCCATATTTGTTTAAATTGCCTGTCAAAATTTATCGAGCTGTCAAACTATTTCTTGTAACCGTACGTGAGATTTTCATCTCATATGGCTCCTCCTCTCCTTTATGTGCACAATGATAAAAATACATCAGAATAAAAAAAGATTGCAGTATTCTCTTTATGAACTGAGCAGGGCTAGTGTTTTTACAAAGTGCTTCTTATGGAATATTGTTTTTTAGTACTACCTCCAGTGCTTTATATAAGAGGTAGTTGACTAATTTGAAGAGGTTAAAAAGCTATATAAATTACTTAATTTAAGTATATGTTGCATGATCCCTTTGAAATACTTATATGTATTATTAAATTATATATCAATTTATTAGTCAAATTATTTTTAAAAAATAAGATAAAATGAAAAAAGATCTCATATTTAGAACTAAAATTACTTCTAAACTAGCTCTTACATTTAGGAATGGAGGTAGTAAAATCAAAGAAGCATCTAATCTCTCTTAAATCGATCTAGCCTCTAGCATATTGGCTGACTTCAAATTGAATTGAACAAAGAGAATGAATAACAAGAATTTGATGATTTTCAGGAGGGAGCACTTACTGCAGATCAGCTGATTGAACGGATAGAATCCAGTCTCAAGGTTAAGCAATAATCATACTTAGCTCGTATTGTTTTTTCTGTAGCTTAGCAGAAGTGTAATAAAGATACTTTCTTAAGGGCATATCTCTAAGCAGCTAGATGTAGAATGTCCCCCACACTTAGCTCCAAAAATATCTTATCATTGGTATTTTTTTATGAGAAAGCTATCTTCAGCTGTTATGAAGCCACTAGACAAAAATGGGTGTTGTCTGATGCATGTATTACTGGATTTTGTAAGCGGTGTGTAGCTTGGAAAATGACAATTCCTGTTTCAGCATTGTTGTTGTTGTTATACTACTCCAGTCCTTGATAATTTGATTAGATTAGTGAAGTTAATTAATATTACATACATTTTCTAAAACACCCTAATCAATCTTTCTTAATTCCCTCACTCTCTCTTCTTCTTGATTATTGCGGTAGAAGCATCAACAGGGGTAAATTAGGAAAAAATTGACAAAAATAAAAATTATGTCTTATATTTAAGATAAGATCAACTCTTCAAATAAATGTCTTATATCAAGGATAGGAGGAGTATGATAGTGCGGTAGTTACTGGTCTTTAATATTCTGTACTTCTGAATTTACCAATTGCATCTGGATTGTTTTGACCCTGTGAATAAATGATATATTTAATCACCCAAAAAAAAAAAAAAAAAAAAAAAAAGGAAAGGGAAATTCATACACAGACATAAAACAATAATAGGGAAAATCAATCATTTATCTATTTTTCTTTCTTTCTTTCATGTCTAAGAGGCAAGTTCCAGCTTGAAAATCACAAAGCAGACAACATTAGTCAAAACAAAAACAAAGTTACTGCAGATAATCTACTCTCAAGTGAGCACTACAGCCGGGGCGTGGCCCTGCATATACAACATGCCCTCGTCAAGGTGCCAGATACTCAACATGCTAAGTAGCTTCACGTGGTGCATATTGAATCTCAACGTCCCAATTCGAGTAAATCATATATTTCACTTCATTAATGACCTCAGTGGATGATTAGATCCTCCTTTTGTTTTCAAATGAAAAGTTTAAAGGGAGTGAATATATGCTAAAACGTTTATAAAACCACGATCCTTATTCGAAGACTAGTTAAGAGGGCCAATAGTTCTGCAGAAGTTGATGGGGCCAAACCTAAGTTTCCTCTGAAAGCCTAAAAGACACGTCCCTCCTGAATCTCTTATCAGACATCCTTGAAATGGTCTCACAAACTATATAAAAGTTGACACAATGGAGACCATAAACTAGTCGTCATATGAACAAGTGAAGTAGAGCATTGCACTTTTGAATGGCATGAAACGAAAATACACAATGTGCATTATTTGATTAGATCATATTTGAGTATTTTCAGACCTAATTGAGTTAGTTTTCTAAGAAAGGTTTTTTGTATTTACGCAATTCGAGTTTGAAAAGAACCATTTCAAATCAACAAAAACAGGGCTTTTTGGTTAAATGTTTTTCTATCAAGTTTCTCAAAAAGGTTTTTTGCATTTACGAAAAAAACTATTTCAAATTAACAAAAACAGGGCATTTTGGCGAAATGTTTTTCTAGCCGGAAATGCTCACCAGAGAAGATGGGTAGCTAGCTTCGATTGATCTAGTGGCTTGAATTCTTTCATTCCTTTTCTTTTTTTTTTTTTTAATATGAAATTTGGCTAGATTCATTGAATGCTTATTTGATTGCTTTTGATAAATTGAGTTTTGTACATCAAATATTAGTTTTTCTAACAAAACTTCAATTATTCCAACGCAAAATTTTGTAACAAATAGGACAACAAAAGCTTAGGCTCGAGTTAACTAAAGCCGGAACAGGTTTGTTGACTTTAAGTATGTTTACAAAAGCACCTACAAATCCTCCGCCAATAAGATTATCATATTAACAATGAGATTTAAACTAAATTTGTCTGCAAGTCTTAAATCAAAACGCTAAATAGCTTTGAAGATGGACCAGAGTAGATGTGGCTGTTTCAACACCAAATTGTATTTCAAGCACAACCATAAGATTCATAAAGAGTTCATATTAAATGGCTAATAGTAACAGGCTCACGTTCAAACATAAACAAAATTCAACTGCATTCCAAAAACAAAAATTACTTGATTATCCGACCACATATCTAATTTCTTTAAAACAAGTAGTAAATCACTAAAAGCAAGAGCTCAACGCTTCTTAGAGACACCAACAGTCTTGCCCCTACGTCCAGTAGTCTTGGTGTGCTGACCACGAACTCTAAGACCCCAGTAGTGCCTCAAACCACGGTGGTTCCTGCATACAAAGTTTCAGATGTTACACTTCATCCGCATGTTTCACTAGCCAGAATCTAGTTTGCAACCAAGTCCAAAATCAAGGATCAATGACAGTTCTTCTGGCCAAGGAAATTTGAAGATATAAACAAATCAACCTCAAAAGGGTACATATAGCTTCAGGCCAATAATGCTCCCATCAAAACAATAGAATACAAAGTAGGTCATCTTTGATAAACATAATGCTCCCACCAAAACAAACGCCGGATAGGAGTCACTTTAAAAATCTACCTTTATTTATAGTTTTAATGAGGAAAAAGGTCAGGACAGTGAGAAAAACACAACACAGAGAAGTTAAAAATATTTTCCCACATATTACATATTCAGTATATTATTGTGTCTGGAACCTATTCAACAGATATACACTTCAAAGAACAAAGATTGAAAACAGTATAATAATCTATAAATCAACAAGTTAGATGCTTAACAACACTGCGCAGGTCCACTGTGATTTGGAGCTAAAGTTTCAGTGAAAATATAGATGATGTGATTAAGAGCAGTAAGATAAAAGTAACACATGTTCAGAGGACATAGATTTGACAGAACAATCTGAATATTTGTTCCATGGATTAAAAAAACGCTACAATCCAGAATGCTATTCACCTGATTTTCTTAAGTCTTTCCAAGTCATCTCTCAACTTCATATCCAAAGCATTTGATACAACCTGAGAATACTTGCCATCCTTGTAATCCTTCTTCCTATTCAAAAACCAGTCTGGAATCTTGAACTGCCTAGGGTTAGCAACCACGGTCATAAGATTATCCAACTCAGCAGCACTCAATTCACCGGCCCTGAGGGACAATAACATAACTTAATATATTTGATTTCCTTTCAAACTAAAGGACTAAAAATCAAAAGCGCATAACGCAGATAAAAAAAAACCCTAAGTCAGTCAACCGCAGACACTATCATCAAATCATCTAACACAAATCAGAAATGTGAAAACCTATGAAAACAAACCTCTTGTTCATGTCAATATCAGCCTTCTTGCAGCAAATGTTAGCGAATCGCCTGCCAATACCTTTGATAGAGGTCATAGCGAACATAATCCTCTGCTTCCCATCGACGTTTGTGTTCAAAACACGAAGAATGTGCTGGAAATCCTCGTTCGCTACCAGAGACTAACATAAAAAAAAACAGAGATTTCGAATTACATTTAAATCAATCTGAACTAAAAGAAGGAGAAGATTCGAAGTCTAAGGACCAGCCAATATCATCAACAAAAATATGCAGATTTCAGCTCATCAAACAAAACTGAGAATTTGAAGAAACAAACATTTAGACAACACACAGGAAAAAGATGAAGAAATGATAACCCGATAAGGAACGTACCATCTTGGAAGCTGAGATTCAGGTATGCGGCAGTGCCTAGTTCGAAGATAAAATAACCACAGCCAGCACCTTCAGTCTAAACCCTAAAAACACAGATTAGGGTTTCTTTTATAGTACACATTGACTGGGCTTGAACCAGGCCCAATAAAATAGGCTATTGATTTGGGTCATATGGAACCAAAATTTCCGAAGTTATGTTTTTTTATAAGAATTGTGTAACTATCATTTAGTGGGATCGGTTTGAAGCCTCCTTTTCTTGGTTTAAAAAAAAAAAAAAAAAAAGAAAAGCCTCGTCTTCCATTGGTAATTTCTGTTGGGCCTTAATTATTGGGTTGGGATTAGGCTTGGTTAGAAGAATCTATCTTACTCTTGAAATTAATATCCGATTTGGTTGGCTAATGAGAGTTGGCATAAATGGTAAGGGATCCAAGACTAGGCCTAAATGGTCGTGGGTTCGATCCTCTGCCGTCATTTGGGACTCGCTTTGGTAAGCGATCTCGTAAGTCCCGAGTAAGTCTTCATGAGCCGGCCCATCTGGCGCTTGAGTGGGGGCGATGTCGAACCCCTCCAAAACTTTTCCTTATCAAAAAAAAATATCCGATTTGGTTGCGGTGGAATTATTATAGACAATCATGGTGAATGGGTTGCTAGTTTTATTTATTATTTTTTTTTTTGCTACAAGTGGTGAAGAAACAAAGAAAAACAAACGTTACATACAGCCCGTGGGATTAGATCCCAGTCAAACCTAAATCAGCAACATGTGCAAAAACAGGGCACACATCATAGAACTCCGATGAAGACAGACCCCTTTTTGCCAAAGAGTCTGCAACTTTGTTCATCTCTCTGGGAACAAAACGCAGGCACAGCTCCCAATTTCGGTTAAACAACTCTTTGATCCTCCAAAACAACAAATTGCCAAACCTGTCAGCATCCCTATTGTCAATTAATTCTAGCAGCTCCTTTGCATCAGATTCTACCATGACTCGTTTAAATCCCAAGTCCCATGCTAACTCCAATCCCTTTAACAACGCCCATTGTTCAGCCTCAAAGACGTTACAGGAACCCAGAAAATGTGAAAATCCTGCTACCCATCTACCCTCCTTGGTTGTAATTACCCCGCCACACCCAGCACGGCCCTGTAGCCTTGTAACTGCCCCATCTACATTGACAATAGACAATCATGGTGAATGGGTTGCTAGTTTTAAGAAGCATATTGGAGTGTGTAATGCCAATTCAGCTGAAGAATGGGCAATGTTTGAGGGCCTACAGCTAGCATGGGAGCTGGGCTTTAAACAGATCATTCTGGAGTCCGATTCTCATGGCCTTGTGGAAAGAATTATGGATGACACCGATCACCTGGGAGGCTTACTGCTGGATCAGGTTCAGGAAATGAGGCAGAGGGACTGGAAGGTGCTTGTTCGCCATGTTCCTACAGATCTCAATAAGATTGTTGATGTCTTAACAAAGATGGGGCTTTCTGGATCTGCCATTTTTAAGGAGTGTTTTGAGGATTTGGGTAGATTAAGAGTGTTTGGAATTTATTTCCCCTGTATTTTAATTTATTTCATTATAATTTTGGCTTCTAGCCTTCTGTTTTATCCAAAAAAAAAACTGATTTGGTTTTTTTGGGCCAGAATATACCCGATTTGTTTTATCGGCTAAAATTTGTACTCTCCTCCCCATTTCAATAAAGGAAATTTTTTTTTTTTTTTGCCAATGAGAGTTGGCATAGATGATAAGGGATCCAGGACTAGGCCTAAATGGTCGTGGGTTCGATCCTCTGCCGTCATTGCGATTCCTTTGGTAGGCGATCTCGTAAGTCCCAGTAAGTCTTTCATAGAGTCGGGGCCGTCGGCCTTGGTGGGGGATTGATGTCGAACCCCTCCAAAACTTTTTATTATCAAAAAAAAAAAAACAAAGGAAATTTTTTTAGAGTTAATCATGAATTAATTAATTAATTATTGCTATTTTTTTACCTGAAATTATATATTGTTGTTAAAATCTTTTAATACAGGTTTTTTTTTTTTTTTTCCAATCATCAATATTAAATATTAACTGCTAATTAAGTATTGAGTGGAAATTAAATATCCATATATCTATCTTCTATTTTATATACATAGTAGGTTTAAAAACATCATTCTCATGCCACCACAGGCATTAATAAAATTACTGCAACTATAATTCTGAAATCCATCTATATATTATCTGTTATATTGAATTATGTATTATACATTCAACCTTATTATATTTATTTTATAGATGGAAGGGCTAAATGCATCCTTCTCAAGCTATTCTCAAGCTACCAGATGGATTAATGAAATGATTCCATGTAGAATTATGAAATATTAAATTCAAAATTTTCACATTCTCCTTCTATGCTACTCTATATATCATGATGGATGATTGTTATAGTTGGGAATCAGGGCCAGCACGTAAAGGGCCAGGGCCTAATGGGGCCGGCCCTTCAGGGTCCGGATAAGAAAAACATATGTTTTTCAAAGCCCAACTTGAAAGCACCAAGCCGGCCCTCCGGGGTCCGAAGTTACTATTTCAAATTTTAACTATTTTTTCTCCTTTTTTTAAAGAAATATAACTAGTAAATTACAATAATTAAAGTTTTAATTTATCAAATAAATGTTGTCAACATTAATATCAAAATAACATGAATCATTCAACAAATAACCACAGTCACTAATTCATAATCAAAAGCAAACTATGTTCACAAATAACTCACATAAAATATAAGAAGCATACCACTAAGCGACATTAATACGATGACTATTATTGTTGTCATCTTCACCACTATCATCAATTTCAACGATATTTGATTGTGCTTTGCATTGAGTAGGCTCTAGTTCATGAGTAAGAAAATCATGAACTTTTTTTCCCGCATCATGAACACATCCATAATCTTTATCTGTAACAAATAGTAAACCAAATCATAAAATTAGAGTATAATTATTATGTATTTGTAGTTAAATGGATAAATAAGCGTATAACAAATACAAAATACATATATATTAGTAAATTACCATAATATGTAAATCCATGCATCAAAAAATTAAAATTAAAAGGGCCTACGGGGCTAGCCCAAGGCCCCGAGGGCCAACCCTTTTAAAGGGTCAGTCTGTATGGCTTATTTTATTAAACTCATCTAATTTTCAAATCCGACCCCGAAGAGCCGGGATTAAGAGGGCTGAGCCCATCTCTAATGATTGTTTTGAATGGACACTTTTATGATTTATTAAATATGTCTGATCATCTTTGTTTCTGACTTTTAAATATTTTTTATTTTATTTTTATTTATGGACATTATAAATGATTATGTATTATTTATATTTAAAATTTAAAATATTAAAAAAATAACTGCCTAATTTTTGTATTTGAATTTATTGGTATAATTTATTGGATTTATTATTCATTCTAAATTTTAGATCCTAACTGTCTGAATTATGATTTTATATTTTGAAGTTTTATATATTTTTTAAAATTTTTGCTTCAATATTCCTCCTTACAACCTAGATGGTAACAAATGCGGCTATACATGGTTTAGAGAAGTAATCAGCAAATGGCCACAACTCCTTACATCTAAAACCCTAGAAAACATAATTATGGTTCACCTTGTTCATGGACTTGGTGTGAATTGTGAAATATCCTAAGATTTTGTTCCTAAATATTAAATAATGAGATATTAAATATGAGGTAGGGAGATATTCAACGATTTTTTTTTTAAAGTATATTGATTAGGATATATTGGATTAAAAAAAAAAAGATGGGCCTAATAAGGTAAAGTGAGCCCTCTAGGTCATGTGATAGGGTATTAAATCCTTAGTTGCTTGTGAAAAATTTAGATGCTATGGAAAAGTGACCCAGAGAGAGGGAAAATGAAAACCCATGGCAGCTCATTCTGTTCTCGTTTTGCATGGTGAGGCAAAAGGGTAGATTTCATGGGTATGTATTAGAAAATCTCACCTTCTCACTTTTCTATACCTATTCTGCTAATTAGATGCTTGATTAAGGACTTTATGAGGATTATGCAGTTCTAGATTTTCTGTCATCTCCTTTCTTCGGCGTGGGTGGGGGAATGAAGAAAATATGGGTATTTAGGTGTTGGGTAGAGTTAGGGGTTGTAGAGATATTGATGTTTCTGCGATGATTTTTTTCTTCATTTTCCCCATGGATATCTTCTGCCATCAAAACTAGGTAAAGTACCAAATATTATTGCAATGATATGAATATATTTATATATATAAAGGGATAAGTATCATTTTTTCCTCGGAAGTTTTGGTGAGGATCGGGTACTCCAAAGTTTTTTTGGATCAAAATTGCTCCAGAAGTTAACAAAACATAGCAATTTTGCCCCTCTATTAATTTTGACCGTTAAGTTTAACTGATATGCACACGTGACATGCCACCTCATCAATCAAAATAGGGTTAAGTATCATTTTTGTATTGAAAGTTTTCGCTGAGGATCAATGGGCATTTGGAAGTTTTTTTATAAGCAATTTTTTCCTAAATTTGACTGTTAAATCAGTCAAACAACACACATGTCATGTCACCTCATCATTCACATCTCTTAGCCCAATATGATGTGGCATCACACTTCGTCATCTCTTTCTTGTTGAAGGAATCATCGGTATTGAGGGCATCACTTAGCTCAATATGGTGAACATAAAGAAATGAATATGGAAAGAGATCAATCTCGTATTGTTGAAGGAATCATCAGTATTGAGGAATTAAAGGGATAAATAGACTCAACAAGATCGGACTAAAGAACGTCAGAAATCTCGTCTTCTTCAAGTTGCTAAAGGATGCAGAGCTAAGAATCGAGAGTGCAGAGGAAGAAGCCAACCTTGGAAAGGTCGAGCTTGGACTCGGAGAAGGAGATCTATCCTTGAGAAGTTGAGCTCAAGGTGGCCGGACTAGTCAGAAGAACTAAAAGGTTTGTCCTAAAACTAAGAGGAAGCATCATTTATGATCTAAGCAAATGAAACGCAAAACGAGATAGGAATTGTCCCAAAAACTAGTTCAGTAAGACAAAGCAATAGTGATAGTATTTATCTTTGTATAGATTAATTTAGACCACCCTCCCCTAAATAGTTGGAACTGGTACATTTTTTAAACTTCTGAGGCAAAATTGCTTATAAAGAAAAAACTTCAGAGTAAAAAATGATACGTAACCCTATTTTGATAAGGTGGCATGTCACGTATACGTATCAATTAAACTTAATAGTCAGAATTAACGGAAGACAAAATTGGTACATTTTGTTAACTTTTGGGGCAATTTTGATCCCCAAAAAAAAAACTTATGGTACCTAGTGCTCCTCAGCCAAAACTGAAGATGGAATATCACATAGAGGGGGTGAATAGGTGATTTTAAAAAATCTTTCGCTAAAGCTCAAGAACATAAAACAGAGACAGAGAGAAGAGCAAAGAACACAAGAGATTATACTAGTTCGGTCTAACTCTTTGACCTACGTCCAGTCCCCAGAAACACAAATACAATTACACACTTTGTATTCGAAGTAATCCTCTCACTCTAGGATTCACTCCCCTCTACAAGTTGTAATCGTACACTCACACTTAAGGTTCCATAACCTTAAGATTTAATAACTACGATAATCAAATAGTGTTTAACTCCTCACTGAGTAAATAAATGATAAGCACTGAAGTAAACAGAAATATCCGAAGATATTAAGCGAAGTTAATGAAATAGTAGATTGCAACAATTTCGAATTGAATGCACAGCATTTCGGTAGTTGGCGAATTCAATGCTTCTGGTATTTATAGATGTTGCAATTAATGACCGTTGGTGAAGCTTGAAGATTAATCCGTTGTGACTCTTAAATATATCCGTCAGACAGATGAAGCTTGCTAAACACTTTCGCCGTTAATGATCAGGTGGATTTGTGCCGTTACCACATTCTTTCATTCCTTCTGTTTTGCCCGTTGTGAAATAGCATTTATTGCGAGATAGGAATAGCAGGAATATCTTTCGAATGTTCAGAAGAATGGTTGTTGAGATTGTGTCTCGATATGGTAACTCAATTTAATGCGTCGACACACAAAGCGCTTTTCAACAATTTGTTGTTAATTCAAGATTTAACTCATTAGCAAACTGATTAAAAGCAATTAGGAATAGTAATATGAGTGATGATATGGAGAAATAAAATCATAATCAGTTGATTTAGATTCCAAAGACGGTGATTTGAAAATCAGAGAAGTTTGACTCTAGTTAAAAAGGTGTTGCCTTGAGGCATCATGACTAGAGGCAAGTTACTCAATACCTCGAGGCAAACACGCACATTTGAAAACAAATGGAATGGATCTTGCCTTGGGTTACCATGACTTGAGGCAACATGCCTAGAGTCATGGTGACTTGAGGCAATGTCAATTTTTGTGTTAAAGAGCCTCAGGAAAGATTGCCTTGAGTCATCATGACTTGAGGCAACATGCCTTGAGTCATGGTGACTTGAGGTAGGGGTGAGCATTCGGTTTTCGGTTAAAACCGAAAAACCGAATTACACACATTTTTAGAACCGAACCAAAAACCAAACACCGAAAAACCTAAAAACGAAAAATTGAAATATTTCGTTCGGTTTTGCACTTAATTCGGTTTTTGGGCTTAAGTTGGACCTTATTGTGGACCTTCTTATTTAGGTTAATTCTGTAAAATGGCTAATCTACTTTTTTTTTTTTTGCTGAATCAATTTACAATATTAACTATTGAGTGCAACCTGGCTATAGTATACTTTACATGGAGCACCTGGTATATATCGATTTCCACTTGTATGACAATAGGTTGCAGATTTTAAAATCAAATAAAAAGAAAAGAAATAATCTAATACATATTAACAAAATACAAAGATAATGAAAAATTACTTACAAAAGTATCTGTATTGCATCTCATATATGTCAATATTTGCCTTCAATGTAATGAAAAATTTCAGTTTTTTCGGTTATTCGGTTTTAACCGAAATAAAATTGCAAAAACCGAACCGAAAACCGAATTAGGCTAGTTTAAAAAACCGAACCGAACCGAAAAACCGAACACCGAATTATTCGGTTCGGTTTTCAGTTTCGGTTTTGATTTGCTCACCCCTAACTTGAGGCATGCAATATAGTCTCAAAAGAAAAAGACGCAAGAGCAACATGACTAGAGGCACAAAGTGAATACCTTGAGTCACTGTGCCTCGAGGCAAATAAGATTTGACTTGAGGCAAACAATCACACTGAGTTCTAAATCATTTTATCAAGGAAAACAATTACCTCAAGGTAATTAAATAAAGGACTCAAGGTATCCCAAAGCGCGAAAAATGAATTTAAAATATTTGAACGGGTTAACTCGAGGTATAATCAAATTACCTAGAGGCAAATCTTTTTAACACTTATTAACTCCAAGTCAAAGCACATTCACCTCGAGGTAGCAAAGAGAAAACATTTTGATATTGAAGCATATAACTCGAGGCACATATAATTTGACTAGAGGCAAATTGAAACTTCAAATTTTTATCAAAAATTAAGAATTAATTACATTATAATTGTTATCATCAAAACATCAAAAATATAAGAACTAACAAAAACTTCCCGAATAAAAATGATACTTATCCCTTATATATAAGAAAAATTTGTGGGTTTGTGCGGTTATGTTTGTGTGTATATATATGTTGTATAGACTCTGTGGGTGTTGGTCTCTTATTGAGAATAACATTTTATTCATTGTTTTCTGCATTGATTAAATAGCAAAGTAAGCGGTTATAAAGTGTTTTTGTGGATTTGTTTATGATATATGGGTATACCGTACACACATGCATATTCTAATCATATAGATTCCACTCAATCTAGAGCTATTTAATCTATGTTACAGATAAAAGAAAACATTAATTAATATTTAACATAACATGTTCTGAGACATAGCTTAGAATTGAACTTGGGTAAATTTTCTTTATTAGTACAAATCTGAGTATAGATGAGAGATGGATCTGAATTTTTTGTATGTTGTTAGCATTCAGTATCCCTCAATTAATTAGCATATTATAGAACCACTTTTAGCTAAGAGGAGATAAGCGTTTTGGATATGTTCAAAATTGCTAATATTCTAAGAAAATATATATTAATGGATGTAGATGGCTCAAACTACTCTTGTGCAGAAAGTAAGATTGACTAAATACCAGTTTAACAGTTCACAACGCTACTACAAACAGCAGATTTAACGACCCCGTATTAACGTCCCTTTTTTTTTTATATAACAGACGTTAAAAAAGTGGCGGTGACATTTTTGAAATTTTGTCTTAAAATTCAACAATTGCTATAAAAATCCAGTCCTTAAAAGAACATATCAACGATTGTTTAAAGACATAAGTCGTGTTAACTTAATCCTACAATGACTGTTTTTATTAAAACGGTAGTGAAAAATTTTCATATTTTTTTTCTTGCAATAACTGGTACAAACTATGGTTATATTTAGAAAACTCGTGGTATGTACCAAACTTGATGATATAACTACCACCTTTCCAATTGTTGATGCACGTGCCTTTCCACCCCTCCCTTTTCCTTTCCTCCCTCCACGCATCTTCGTATTTCACCCGTACCTGCACTATGTTTTCTACACCCACAATTACTACCGCTATCATCACTCTGCCCCTTCACTGCCCGCATCCTTCCCACCACCATCTCTTCTTCCACTCTGTTCTCCCTTCATTCCTGTCGCACATCCTAGGCCTCCTCACTTCGCCATGCCATGTGTCAAGAAGACTGCGAGGCGCGGCCTTGTCGCCCCTCAACTTCGTTACCTTCAACCCTTTCTCTAAATTCAGGCTCCTCCTCTGCTCCCTACACCTGCTCCTCCTGCCTTAAACGAATGGCAACCCGGACCGCCCTTGGTTTCCCCAACCCTTTGCCTCCGCCACCACCAGACAACCCTTTTCCTCCACAGCCGCCTGCCAACCCAGCCCTTGTTCCTGACCTCGATGCAGCCACCACCATCACTCTCTCCGATTCCCATTCGTCCATTCCCTTTAGAGAACTGGCCTCGGACTCTTTCTCCCTGGAGGACAATGCCATTAGTGTTCCTCCTCAACGAGCTCCTCGGTGCGACTCCGGCGTGATCTCACACCGGTCGTGGTTGATGGTCCCCATGCTTTGCCTTAACACTTTTTGTTTTTCTTTTCCGTTTTTCTTTTCTTTCCTTTTCTTTTTCCTTTTTCTATTTTCTTGTACTTGAAAATTGACAAAAAAAATTTCCATTTTCAATCTTTCTGTTGCTTAGCACTGTCGGCACATCCCTTTGTTTCTCGCATGCTCTTGTTTCTATTCTGTGCTGCTATATTTTTGTGCTTCCTGAATGTACACGCTGTACACATGTGGTTTCACATTGACTTTTATTTTCTTGCTCCCTCTCAAATTTCCCCCTTTGCACTTATGACACTGCAATATTTAAGTGATGGAGAGGCATTAGGCAAACCTTGCTAACTGATGTGATGTGGATGCTGATAAATGTGTGCTGATTGTGTGCAGTGATTGCTATAACTCGTATGTTTAGAACCCACACTGGACACTTTTGCAATATTGGGCCAATTTTAAACTTGTTTTATAGGAACAATACAGATAACAAGACATGGAAGACATGAGTCTCAATATCACCTCAACTAATTTAGCAACACTTTCACACACATTTCTCAAGAACCATTTAGATCCGTAGTTACAAAAATGCAACAAGGCCACAAGGGTCACCCTCAATCATTTCCTCTATTTATAGAGCCAACATCACTATCTGCTAGGCAATACTGCAGAAGGTGTAGAAACTGAGGAATCACACTCTTGAACAAATTTGCTGGCATTGTTCAAGGGAATAGCAATAGCAATATAATAGACAGGAGACCTAAATATCACAACACCCTGATGCAGCCACAAACACATGACAATGATCTCCACACCCGATTGTAATGATGAAATTGTAATCTTACTTGCTTTGGCTTTGTTAGTGACATTTCCCCATATGTGACGACTCTTATCTTCTCGAGAAGGTAATAAAGGGTGTTTCATTTGTCACAGCTGCATTCAGAGGACTTGAAGCAAACAAAATATAGATAACATTTGGGTTGTTGGGGTGGAAATTGTGCACTAATTTTAACTCTTAAATGCAAACAATAGATCAAAACTCAACAAAGAGAACTCATCAAATTAACTTGAAGAATTATCAATTTAAGAATTGATGTTACACACTCCAACCAATGAAATTCAATGCTCCTTCTCCATAATTCTTCAACTACATGAACTCTATTCGCAATTTAAATAGACACATCAAACAAACACCTCACAAAATTCAACTTCACAAACTTCCAACAATGGCTTCTTAATTGCCATCTTCTTTCCTAAGTGATCTAATATCTGTTGAAAAACATAAACAACGTGCAGAATCCATTGGTCTGTGCAACACACGAGAGAATACCTCGTTTTTTTTAATAAATGTTGTATAGACACTCAAATTATTATAAATTGCATCTCATAAAAAGAAAGAAATGGAGAGAAAAAATTTAAAATGTATGATAAATCATGTAAGTAGGTCATAACACTGTTGGGGCGTCTTTTTCACAAAATGAGTGTTTTTAATTTTTTTTTTAAATGGTTTTAATTTAATGTTTTAAAAATAAATTAATCAATTTAATTTGTAAGAAAATTTTTATCTCAATTTTTTATAACATTAACATTTTATATTACTCAATCAAAATTATCTCTAAAATTCCACCAAAGAAATCATCTCGAAATTAAAATCATCATTACTATTCTCCTAATAATTGAAGAAAATTTATTGTTAAAATACCCTAACTTCAAAAATTTCCGAATTCTTTTACAAAATCAATGCCCCTTTTCCTGTGCACTAGAAAATTTTCTAACTATCGTTTCAAAATAGAACTAAGCAATTTAATTTTGAAATGCAAGATAATGAGAAGATTAGAATATCTTTAATATATCGTAGGACCTATATAACTAATTTACAAAGATTAAAAAAATTAGTTAAGTTAGTTAGTTATAACAAATGTATGATTTTTTTCCCTTAAAATATCATCTTTAATTATTAGCATTGAAACTTCCCATTTATGAAAAACCCCGTTTACATGTGCATATAATACGAATAGTTTAAAAATATTATAATTATTAATTGAGGAGATAAAATATATTGAGGTCATATTTAAGAACAAAGTAAAGCTCCATATACTAGCTCGTAAATTCAAAATTCCAATTTTTCTAATTAATATCATTTATTCAACAAATTCAATTAATCGATACAAGTTGATTTTCTATTACAATAAATTGACGAAACAATAGCCAATCCAATAAGAACCGGGACAGGAGGGAGTATTTAACACGTGTAGGTAATAAAAAATGGCCAAGTGTACTTTGTTTCAGCCATAAGACGCGTATGATATACGTTTGTTGCTTGAAGAGTAAGAAATAATGTGAGCCAGGAGGAAAAAGCCAATAGAGTCAGAAAGTGAACATCATAAAAGCTTGACAAAGTCATTAGGAATAGGATTGAATACCCCATTAAACCATACCAAGTCACATGGAAGAAGAAGATGGGATCGTGGCCGGTATGAACAAAACCATGAAAGTGGTCAATTGGAGAACGTGGCAACAATACTAGGCTTTGCTTAACCTACAATCTCACCTCCCTTCTATAGTTAACTTCCTTCCCCACTTAATCCCCCCACCAAATAAATGTCTCCCAACATAGTCCCTACCTCTCATCTTTATTTCCTGCATCATATTTATTTTCTCATTTAACATCTATATGGCACTCTCTACCATCCTTAACTTAATAATTAGTGTACAAAGATTTAAAAAAATTATTTAAATTAGTTATTTTGTAAAGATATACTTCATCCAATCTACTCCCTCCGGTCCTTTTTATAAGAGCTCAAAATTTAAATTGTCTTGGTCCTTTAATAGAGCCCGACAAGAATTGTCTAGACATTTAATGAGTTTCTGATATTTTTACCCATCATTAATTATATGTATTGCATTAATTAAAAAGTTGGTGATACTTATTTTTACACTTTATTTCTCTCTTTACTTGCCTCTTATAAGTAAAGGTATACTTGAAAAATAAACATACTTCTTACTTTTAATTACTTTTAACCGTTTTCATAAACTATGTAATTTGGTTATTCGGAGGGAGTGCGACTTAAGTTATTTTCTAAGAAGATTCTTTGATCTATAATACAAGTTACTTAGAGAGTAATTAATACGTATTTGCCAATTCAGCCTTTGCAATCAATGCTTTACATGGCTCCTTGTATTTTTCTCAATCCTTCAAAACATCATTAATTAATAGGGATAAAAATTGAATTTTTTTTCATTTTAAGATATATTTAATAAATTAACCATTTTTTCTTATTTCTAGTGTAGTTAAAAATAAGTTATATTTTGTACCGAAAGTGTATGATGGTTTCCTAGAATACACTTTTTAATTATTTGAATTGGAACTATTCTTGACAAGAACATCTAAAGAGTGCAATAAAAAAGAATAGTTAAAAAGGAGATCATAAAATTAAGGGTTAAATATCATTTTTGTCATGGAAGTTTAGCCTAAGAAGCACTGGTCACTCGAAAGTTTTTTTTTTTTTTTTTTTTTTGGTCTAAGTTTTGCCCCTGAAATTTAAAAACATAAAGAATCTTGTCCATCCGTTGATCTTAATCGTTAAATTGTTGCTATTCTTTGTAAACTTTCAAGGGCAAAATTGCTCATAGAAAAAAATTCCGGGATAAATTTACTCCTAAACAAAAACTTTTAGGTTATATTTACTCTTTTTTGTTAATGTCCGGAACAAAAATGAAACCAAAAAAAACTTTAAGGTGACCAATATTTCTTAGGCTAAACTTTCATAACAAAAATAATATATAACCCTAAAATTAAAACACAAAATGATGACGTGTTACATTAAAAACTAAAATTAAATCTCTAATAAGATCCTGCTTTAGGGTCAAGGGGAGTATTAAAATAATAATAATAATAATATAAAATAAATAAAAATTGCCCCTTTCTTGGGACACTAAGGAAAATTCCTAACTACGTTATTGTGACTCCAATGAAACTTTGAAACTCATGCCGAACGTTTTCAGACTCATCATCAGTTCATCACTCGATATTTAATATTGTAAAACAGAATAATTAGATATTTAATCATGCTATAATTGTATGCTATTTTATAACTCAATTGAAGAAATCTCAATTAGGGGATGGGCCTACATTGGATTTGATCTGATTTAAAGGGTAAGCAAATAATGAAATAGATATTTGTAGCAAAGTTAGACAACAGACATCATGATTGAACAAGTTGAAACTTTTGATTATATTTAATTTAATAAATCAAGTTATAAATATTCTTTTTCTTTTTTGCCAAGTATAAAGATCCTTTTTTAGATTATTGCTTTTCTATTTTGTATGGGTGGATATCATAAACCAATGTTTAAAATACCCTCATCTCTACTATATATTGATCTTAATTTTTAAGATCCTTCTTTTATTTTTCACAAAACTTGAGTTCATTTGCTTTTATTCATTAAGTTCAATTTTCTAATTAAACATTGTCCTAAGTGGTTCTTATTATTGATAATAGTTCAATAGAATTGTGAAATTTTATCTATATGAATTTTTATTCTTTAAAAAATTTAAGTGCTAATAATAATATGAATAAAATTGGAGGCATAAATAAAAAAATATTATATACCGATCAATAATAATCAATATTTGGTATAAATAAAATTCAAGTACATAATTATTATATACCATAAATTCAATGATTTTAATTCAAATTTTGATTATTATTATAAGAGTCATATATTTAAATTTAATGTGTCCTTATTTTAATTTTGTTTATAATATTTTTTAAAGATTTAAAGGAAATTTATGGAATATTAGTATATTAAATTAAAAAGGTAAATGTTTAAAACCATGATCACGGAATATTCCTTGTTGCCGAGTGCCGACACACAGTCACGAACGTGGGTAATCCAATGGGGCCCACATAACCGACCAAATTATAGTGATGGCTCCACACAAAAATCAATCTTATCCTAAACATTTCAGCTTAGTATTCTTTATTTTTTGAGAGAAAATGATTTAATTCAAAATAAAATGCTTACACTTTATTAGAATGTGAAATCAATTTAATTTTCGCGGGAGGAAAAGGACATACAAAAAAAATCAATCTTCTTTTTGTTTTTTTTTTTAAAGTTGAAAAAATCAATCTTATCCTAATCATTTCAGCTTAGTATTCTTTATTTTGTGAGAGAAAATTATTTAATTCAAAATAAAATAAAATACTTACACTTTATTAGAATGTGAAATCAATTTAATTTTCGTGGGTAGAAAAGGACATAGATCCATATTGTTCAAAAATATATATAAAATAGGGAACACTATGTAGTAACTACCGAATTAAAATAACTTTTCTGTTTTTATTATATTTTTTATAAACTGTTTTTAATATATTAACATTACTGTAATATACTTTTTTATCAAATTAATGTTATTACGTAGTTATTTATAGTAAAAAAAAGAAGGGTTAAATATCAATTTTGCCATGGAAGTATTGATAAGGGGACACTCAAAGATCAGGAAGTTTTTTGGTATCATTTTTGCCGGAAGTTTACAAACATAGTAATCTTGCCGATCGGTTGATTTTGACCATTGGATCGTTGCTCGTTTATAAACTTCCAGGGTAAATTTGCTCCTAAAAAAACTTTCGAAGCAAATTTGCTTCTAAAAAAAACTTTTTGGGGCATATTTGCTCATTTTTGTAAATTTTAGGGACAAAAATGATACCAAAAAGCTTTCGGATGTTGAATGCTCCTTACCAATACTTTCGTAACAAAAATGATATTTAACCCAAAAAAGAAACATATAATCATTTTTTAAAATCGAAAACAAATATGATGAGGAAGGGAAAGAAAACAAAGAAAACAAACTTGATGAGATGCCCGAGAAGGGTACGTTAAGGGAGGCTTCTATTGCCTTCCACTAATTGATGCGACCTTTTGTCATTACGCCTTAGGGTCCACAATCAACAATTAACCGAAAAGGATTGCGATAAAAGAACCGCAGGATCGTTTCTCTTCTCGGCGAGCCTTTTTATCAATCCTAAGTAATCTAGATGTCATGCAAATGAAATGAAAACAAGGGGGGATTGGGTTTTGTTGGGATTATAACAAGAATTAAAGCGAGAATGAAAAGAGCGAGATTAAATCAAATTAAAATGGATCAACCCGAATTGGGATTCCAAGACCTTCCATCATCGAACAAAAATAGAATAAGCTGAACTTATGATTGATTCTAGACAAACCGAAACCTCGCATTTGTCTAAAAACTCCCTCAACTAGACGATCGCCTAGCATATGTTCGAATACATGGTATGCTTTTGCATGCGAACGCACAATACTCACATGAACCTGATCCGAATTATATCCTTGGGATATCAATCTGGATGTTAGATCTAACATCCAATCAGTATCTAAACTTCGAATCCGATTGAAGTATGTAGAAACAAGTTAGTTCTGGATTAAAAGCGCAAGTCCTCCTGGGATGACACCATGGAATCCTCAACTCATGGGTCGATCAGAAACTTAGCCAAGCATGGTGTATAAAATGAAAATGCGAGAAATAAAGATGTTCATCATGACCACGAAGAAAATGAACAAGTTCATCATGAACACGAAGAACATAAAGAACAATTAAAGAAAATGAAAGCTTCTATTCCAATATAAAAATAAATCTCAACAACATAATGAATCCTTATAGAAAGAGATGAAGAATAGAAAATCAAAATAAAATAATTAAAAGGAAAGATTAAGACTTAAGCCATTCCAAGTAGAAGGCAAGAAGAAGAAGAAAGAAGTTAGAATGGGAGAGATCTTGGTCTCCAAATGTGTGTGTGTTTCCTTCAGCCTCTTCATCTATTTATAGGAAAATTGGGCATCTCATTCATCCATTTTTGCACCTAATTTCGTCACTTTTCTTGGTGGCAAATATGGAAGAATCATTAAACCACTTTCCACCTCCAAAAACGCGTCATTTGCAAGCTGGATTACACCCCGAAAACGGCGGATCTAGACCACGTGGTCTTCATATTAAATGTTGCCCTAAATGTCAGCTTTCCAACCGCGCAAACCGGACCTAATTTGGAGGTCTGTAGCTCCAGTTATGGGTCAAATACCGAACGTCATTCCAGAGTCCAGTGACAGCAGCCTGTTTCGGCTTCCAGGCCCATTTTGGCCCTCTAAACATCTGATTTGGCTTTTGGGCTCTTCATAAGATTTGTAGGGCTTCCTCTTAGCTTTCTGAAAATGCAAATTGAAGATCCATTGGACTTCTAGAACTCAAGTTATACCCAAAATACCAAACAGTATTCACGACCCAATTGTAGTATGAATGTGACTAAAGTTCAGTTTTGAATCCAAACTCAAGATGTGACCAAGATTAATGCAAATAAAGTCTAAAAACTCATTATGAAGATGAAATCACATATTTATCTAATTGATACATTAAAGCATGACAATGATAGAGTTTTTAGCTTCTTTTTGCATTTAAAATATCATGAATTCAAAGATTATCACTCATCTTCTCCTTTTTTTTTTTTGAAGGTTGGAGTGTATTTAGCATTTTAAAGTATTTTTTATGTTTATATAATGTCTTAAAGTATTTTATAATACAACCAATATTTTAATGTATTTTTTCAGGTACTTCTAGTACAATAAACTATTTCTTTTGTGGATTTAACACAATAAGATATTTTTTATGTGTATCGGTACCCTTAATTATGTAAATTGTTAAGCAAAATGGCACAAAAAATACTTTAGGATGGTGAACACTCTAAAAAACTACTTTAGAATATGTGTGTATCACAAAATACTTTAAGGTATTAGATGCATTAAAAAAATATTTTAAAGTATTTAATGCACGTTAACTGTTTTTTCCCCCCTAACCTTTGCATTATAATATTGATATTTAATAGTTCTGATTTTAATTTTGTTTAAAGGGAGACTCTTTCCTGTAGGGGAGAGAGACTTTACTTTTGGAGTTGTTCGGTATAGAACACAGATGTCCAGCCGAGGGCTGGTATATTGATCTTGGATGGATAGGCTTGCCTGGATATCTATGGAGGAGATAACTAGGAGAGCGTAGGATCACCGTACACAACAAAGGGGTGGTGTGTGTGCACAGTGAGACTGTATGTAAATAGTCTAGGTTAGAATGTGTGCACCTTGTTACCCGTCCCTCGTATTTATAGAGGTTTTCGGTGCGATATCCGGGGCACGCCATTTATGGCGGGCCATTAATGGGGCGGATATCAGATGATATGCCCTTAATGGGACGTGCCATTAATGGAGCGGATATCCGGGATATGCCATTATTGGGACGTGTCATTAATGGGGCGTGTATCTCGGTAGGCCGTTACGATAGGGGTGGATCTTGCCTAGCCGAGATTTCCGGATCTCCTGCTATGATTAGCGGATTATGCCTCCTGGCTCCGCTTGGGCCGTACTATGGACTTGGGGCTTTTGGGCCGGCCCCAGCTTGCCCCCAACTCGGCTGCTCGGAGCCTGCGGGCGGCCGAGGTGTATGATTCCCCGATCCGGTTTGTGACCGGGTCCGTGCTTCCCGACCAACTCGGCTTCGCGCCGCGGCTTATCCCCGTTATGACGGTCTATGCGGTGCCCTGGGTCATGCCTGACCGGGGCGTAGTGAGCGGCCTCGGATTTACGCGGTTAGTCCCCTGCTCGTGGGTAAGTCGTTTGGTCTTCTTTCCATAGGCGCTATCATTGATTTTTTACACCTGGCTTGTCCTGATTGGAAAGGGTCTGCAGCCGTCGCGCCCCTTCGAGTGCCGATTTGCGTGCACATTTAATGCTCCTACGTCATTCTGTGCACTTCCCATCATGTCTGTGTTCAAAGACCGAAGCGCCCCCGCGTTTCCTCTCCTTTTCCTTATATGAAGCATTTGCCTCGTGTTTGCGTATTTCATTATTTCCCGCTACGACATTTCTGTGATCTTGCTCCGAGTTTCTTCTGCCAAAACTCCATTGTTCTCCATTTCCTTTGTTCAAGTCCCCTTCTTCTTACTCACGCAGGTATTTTCCGTCCTTCTCTTTACTCTTTTACGGCGTACTTCGTACCGTTTATATATCCTCTGGTCTCTTATCCATATTTCCCACTCCTTTTTCTTTCTGGTTTTCTGAGTACCCCTTTAAAACCATTTTCTGGGTTTTGTTGCTTTTGACACATACGCGCCTCTCTTTCGACGTAATGCCTTTAGTTCTTAGGTTCTAGTTCCTTTCTGATGGATAGAAATAGGCATTTCCCTAAACCCAGATCAACGATCACCCCTGAGGAAGAGGAGTTTCTTCGTACTCGTTACCCACGAGCTTCTTATTGGGTTCTCGGAATCGAGCTTCCGGAAGCGGAGAGGTCAGCCCCTTTGCTCCGAGGCGGGAATGGTTCTTCGAGACAAATCGGGCCCCAACCCGCACTGCTAGAGTTCCGTCGCCTTCTTCTATCCGAGCTCCCGCATACGCGTTCTCGCCTTATCACCTTTACGGTAGGGGTTGGTTCCTTTCGGCTCCAGGTCTCCGGCCTTGTTGGCCCAACCGCTCAACTTTTGTGAGGGTCCACCCTCGCGAGCTTGGACCCTTATCGATGATTATCTCGGCCCCTTTACGGGTTGCTTGGCCGAGGGTTCATTCCACATTGCGCGCGGCGAAGACTCGAGCTTCCTCGGTTCTTGGTTCTTGCCTAAGCATCGGCGTCCTTCGGGCCCCTCTTCTCCGGCGTGCCCTTTCGTCCGAGTCCGCCATCTGTTTTGCCTTCTAACATTCTTTTACCGGGTATTTCCAACTCGCTAATTTCATTTTATGTTGCATATAGGTTAATGGCTCCGAAATCTCGCTTTCCAAGAAAAAGGCCGAGGCCGAGGCATCGGACTCTTCTAGTCCACCCGAGGCCCCGTGTCGCCGGGTGTCCCATGAGGTCTTGAAGACCCGGTCCTTGATGTCGGATACGGAAATTGCCCGTTTGGATCTACCCGCCATGGAGGGTGCGTCCTACGCCGCCCGGAGGCCGACGAGCCTGTTTGTGCTGAACGGGAAATAGGCAATCCCAATTTTTTTTATTTTTACCGGGAATATCTTACTCGGGTCGGTCTTTGCTTCCCTTTCACCCATTTCCAAATGATGGCCCTAATGCATCTGAGACTTGCCCCGTCTCAACTTCATCCGAACGGGTGGGCTTATCTTGTAGCGTTTGAGCAACTGTGTCGCTCCTCCCCGGTTCCGATTCCCTGTTCGACCAATCTTTTCTTCTACTACTTCGGCCCATTTACCCCTGGCTCTCCCAAGGAAGGTGGCAAGTTAAAAGGGTTGGTGTCTCTCCGCGTTAATCCCGATCGGAAACTCATGAAGCCCTTCTCCGATTCATTTAAGCGATTTAAGAACGCGTTTTTCAAGGTTGTCGCCGTGCCTGGTAAGCCGACTTGGTTTTTGAAGGGGGCCGAGGCTGCCGACGTGGAGTGGCGTTTCCCTTTATATTGGATGGAGGGTCATCACAAAGCCACTTCCTCACCCTTTCAGATTTCGTAAGATGATCTCCTGCCCGAGATGGCCCCTCACGTCCCTAGCCTACGTGGAGAAGTATGGCATCCAGAGTGCAGCCTTTTTCATAACCGGGGAGGGATCTAGGCCAATCCCCTCTACTTGTAGGAGTCCCTATTCTTTTGGTCATGTTTTGTATATTGTTGGAGTACTTTGTGTTTATTCCGATTTCCCTTTACTTGTCCTTTTCAGCTCAAGACATGAAGGCCCTTCCGGTTACTTGAAGAAAGTGAATCCGGCCGCGGCATCTCCGAGTGGTCGGTCTCGAAACGGGCCGTCCCCTGTCAAAAGCTGCGTGCCCGAGGCTAATGCCTCTGTTATGACGAAGAAGGCTAAGGTTTCAAGCGTCGATGAGTCGGCTCCATCCGTACCCTCCGGAGCACCTCAGGCAGTTGTTTCTGATACTTCTAAAGGGAAACAGGCTGCTGTCTCGGCGGGTGAAACTGCATCTACGGTGGTCGCAACCACTCCTTCGGCATCGGTTCTTCCGGCGCCTTTGCCAACTCCGCCTCCTCCCCCTCCTTCAACCAGGCCCTCACGTCCTTCTTCAGTGCTTCCTCACAGCTTTATATGGGACAAGGGGGTGACTGATGAGCTGGACGTCGCGTTCCTCCCCCCCGGGAATTTATGGAGTGCCGGGCCTTGTCCCCGCCTAGTGCTGACGAGGTGCGTGCAGCGGAACGATACTTATGTAAGTCTGTTGGGTTGCTGCAAGCTTACGTTATTGTGAGGGAGAAGTATGCTTTGGCAGATGCAGAGAATAGACGCCTGAAAGCGTCTCAGGGAGAGGTGGCTGCCTAGCGAAAAGCTCTGAAGGAGGCCATGGCAACGAAGAAGGCTTTGGCCGATGCTGAGGCCAAACTGCACATTATGGAGGAGGAGCGGGATTCCGCCCGGCTCGAGAGGGATGCTTCCAAGGCCGCGATTGTGAAGATGGAGAAAGATCGCAACAGCGCGGGAAGGGGCGGATAAGTCGGCCTCCGAGTGCGCCGGCCCGTAAAGCGCCGGGCGAGAGTATGGAAGCGGTGAAAACCCTTCGTAAACAACGCAATACGTTGTTCTCTAAGGTTAAAGCGGTGAGGAGGCCCTTGCCGTAGCGCAGCAGCGCGCTTGGAGTCCGACGAGCTTTTAAAGTGACGCCGCCGATTGCTTTGAGAATGCCCTGGGAGCAGATCCGGTTTTGAATCCGACGACGGAGCTTAACTTGGACGACTACGACTTTCACGCCTTTGTCGAAGACGGAGTGTTAGTTCCATATCAATCCCCTTCCGCCAATGCGTCCGATCCGGAGGAGAGGGAGGAGAGTCGGACGCGAGAGAGTGAGGCGACCAAGGGCTCTCGTGAGGCCGGTCCATCTAGTTAAGTGAACTTCGGTTTTTGGTGGGCGTCTGTGCCCCTTTACTTTGGAGATTTCCGGCCTTTGTGCCACGATATAAATATTTGTATGACTTATGGATGAATTTATTTATTCGCCCTTCTGCCATTTTTTAAATTCCATATTTGAAATTTCTTGATCGTAGTAGATACGAGTCGCTTACTCGACTAACACTATCGTGCGGGAGGATGGGGCAGGGTTGTATGTTTTAACCTCTTGGGGTGTTAACTTAACCGCACTACCTCGTTCCGGCTTGAATAGTCGGAAAAGTTGATAGAAACCGAATTAAGGGCGAGGCTATCACATGTCGACCGAGGTGTCTGTTACCTCAAATCTGACATTTTGACTTGATCAGAGTCGGAATGACAGCCTGCTTTCTTAAATCCGGGATATGCCATTATTGGGACGTGTCATTAATGGGGCGTGTATCTCGGTAGGCCGTTACGATAGGGGTGGATCTTGCCTAGCCGAGATTTTCGGATCTCCTGCTATGATTAGCGGATTATGCCTCCTGGCTCCGCTTGGGCCGTACTATGGACTTGGGGCTTTTGGGCTGGTCCGTAACAGGAGTATTTTTTTTTCAATGAAAATATAGTATAATGAATCCATATTTTGTTTATCTTTCATGAAAAATTTAATGATATTTTAAATAACCATATTATAAAGTCATTTTTTTAATTTATAAAAGTATATACCCCCCCCCCCCTTTTTTTTTTCCTGAAATTACATATATTTTTATCATGTCCTAACCCTTTCCCATAAGGAGGCCTCACACGCACTCATCACATACACATATTCACCCTATACTTGAAGTTTTATTATTATTATTATTATTTACACCTTTCACCCTAGTTAAACTTTGATGCTTAGTGTCAATTGTGCCAAAGCTACCACTGTGGTTTGAACCCCATATGAGCTACTACGCTTTGTTGAAATTACGTACCTTAAACTAATATACTGTACGATATAACCGATGAATGATCCTCTTGGATGCAACGGGACCATGGCCTTAAGGGGAAAAAATTGTTTAAAAAATTTGTTCAGAATTTTTTTAAAATTTAATATAATGTAAAAATATATGTTTATTTATGCACTAGAATTATTAAATACTTTTATTATATATGTGGGCTTCTAAATATTTTTTTAAAAATAATTAGTTAATGAGTATACATTTAATACTTAAATATTTATTTCAAGACCTACGGTTAGAATATATGACTCAAAATTATGCATCAACACATTAACTCCAACGTGGAAAGAGGTTAGAAAGGTGGTTCCGTTTTAATCCTCCCATCACCTATCTTTTCAATAATTTTTATTTAATTTTGTTCCTTACTGACGCCTGGTATTGTATGTAGAGCCGAGAAAACGGGTTAGACCCGTCGGGTCAGCCTATTTAAGCCCCGGCCATTGGAGGTAAGAAATGAAGTTAGGCCCTGGAGGGCCAGCCCTGAAGGGCCACGGGCTTACATAGGCCGGCCCTGGAGAGCTACGGCCCAGCCCATTAGGCCCTTCAATTTTTTTTTTTTTTTCCTTAAAGAAGTTGAAGACTGAAATTAAAGTTGGGGTCAAGTGAAGTTTTTTTCCCCACATATTCTAACAAAATATAGAAGTTCCAGTCTTTTATCTAATGTTCAAGCTCTTATTTATACTTACAATTGTATGCATGGATTTACATATAATGGTAATTTATTAATGAGGTTTAAACTTCTCATGTTGCATGAGAAGAAGAAGATTACTACACACACATGAAATGGTGGGACCCACATATATATAATGCTAATTGTATATATATGTGGGTCTTGTCATTTCATGTGTGTGTGACATGAGAATACACTTCTCCTACAATATGAGAAATGTTTTTCCCTTTATTAATTTATATGTATTTTGTATTTGTTATAGAGTTATTTATCCGTTTAAGTACAGATACATAATAACTATACTCTAATTTTGTAATTTGGTTTATTATTATTTGTTGCAGATAAAGATTATCGATGTGTTCATGATGCGGGAGAAGAAATTCATAATATTCTTACTCTTGAACCAGAGACTACTACTCAAAATGAAGAACAATCAAATGTTGTTGAATTGAAATTGATGATAGTGGAAAAGACGACGACAATAATAGTCATCGTACTAATGTCGCTTAGTGATATACTTCTTATTTTAGGATATGTAAGTTATTTGTGAATATAGTTTGCTTTTAATTATGAATTAGTGATTGTGCTTATTTGTTGGATGATTCGTGTTGTAATTTACTAATTATATTCCTTTGAAACAAACGGAGAAAAAATAATTAAAATTTGAAATAGTAACTTTTGAGCCCTGGCCCTGGTGCTCTCGGACGGACTTTAAAAAACATATATTTTTCTTACCTTGGGCCCTGGAGGGCCGGCCCTACTAGGCCCTGACCTTTCACGTCGGTCGACTCGATTCCCAAATGAGATCAAGACTATTATTTCTGAAAGAAGTTAAAGTATTATTATTAATAACTAGTACAAAATTATTATAAATTAAAATAAAAATTTATAAAATATTCCCGTTTTTATACAATAAAATTTTAAGTTTGAAAATGTTTTATAAAAAATATATTAAAAGTTTTTATACAATAAAATTATATGTATATTATGTTATTGAAGTAATTTAATATTTAATAGCTTACGTTATACAATATTCCTTCTAACATATTTCAGGAATTGGTCTAGCTTGGATCTAAATATAATATATATATTTTTATATTTACCAATATTTTTATAATTTACTCTTATTGATACTTTCTCAATAATATTTAAGGAGGAAAGAAATGAGAGAATTAAGAAAGAAGACTAGGGTGTTTTAAAAAATATATACATATTAATTAACTAAACTAACTTCTTTAATCTAATCAGACTAAATAAATATGTATTATATTAAAGATTAATAGGAATATTAGCTTAAGCTGTTCCCTATTCCAATTCCAATTACTATAAAAAAAAAAAAAAAAAAAAAAATTTACTACAGAAATATGTGTTTTTATCACCACAGATACATAATGATTACGAAACATAACATATAATGATTACGAAACAATATAATAAGGGTATACATAAGGCCTCTTTGTTAATAACCGGCATTGACAATTTTTTATTACTTATTTTTATTTACTTTTAATATGTAATCATTGATAATAACAAGATACTAATATTAAATAAAGCCTTATATTTATAGTATTCACAATTCAATATATTATAGTAGTAGATAAACGTTATACAATTTACAAGAAATTAAGCACTTGAATACTCTTACAATAGAACATTATCTTATAATTTTTTGAATTCTAAATGAAGATCAATAATTAATAAAAAATTCCACAACATTCTCTAATGCCTTTATTGTAGATTGTCCAAAGACCGCGTATCAGTATTCTAAGAGTTCCCATCATACATCCTTTAACTGTAAAAAGATAATATAAATATGAAAATAAAAATATATATAGTATAAATAAGCAAATATAAAAAATTAAACAAAATATCAAAATGTAACTATTAAAATTAGAATATAGTAAAAATGAAAAACATAAAAACTTGTGCAAATCTCAGCTGATTCAACAAACTTGATTTCAACATATAATTTGGGCTACAAAAAGTTAGAACGTAGATGCTCGGGAAAAAAAACTCAGCATTTTACCTCATCATTTTTTCTGTGTTTCCTACTTTTTTTTTCTTGGGTTTTTTTTTTGGGCTTTTGTTAACCTTCAAACCAACAACAATCATCAGATTAGATATTATAATCCCGACTAGCGAGTTCTTGTCAAATTTAAAAAAAAATGAAACTAAAAATGTTAATTGAAAAAAAAAATTGAGAGCTTACACGACGAAAAACCACAAGATGAAGGGTTGTAGAATGAAGACCCATAGTAGTAGTAGAGCAAAAGACCTGCAGCAGCAAAACAAATCTTGTGAAAAAAAAAAAGTATGAGATCCACGACGAAGTTCAAAAGACATTTGAAAAGGAGTTTGAAGAGTTGGTCAAACAATTTTTGTTTAGAATCCGACCTTCTTGTATTTGGTATTTTTCAGAAACACATATTTTTATATTAAAGAATATTTAACGGTTCTTAGTGAAAAACCATAATGTATTGTTAATATATTTTTTTTCACAATCTTGTTTTTCTTATATTTGATATCTTTCATAATCCTGCATTTTTTTTTTATATTAATGAATACTTAATGGTTCTTTATGAATATTGTCAAATTCTTTTTAGTATACCATCTATATATGATATCTTTTAGAATCTCACATTTATTTATATTTAATAATGTGCTTTGTGGAGAACCATAATCAACGTTGTCAAACTCACGAGTTTAAGCAAACTAAGGATAAATGACGTAAACTCGTATTATCGTAACTCAATCGTAAATTGTAAGAGTTTACTTTTATTATTAAATAGGTATTACTAATCTATAATTAAATAATTAAAATATAAAAATGACAATAATTTGATTTAAATATATTTTAAATCCAAATAATTGAAATTAAATCCATCAACATTCATCATTTATCATATTTAATAAAGAAATTTTTACAAAATTTCTATATAAAGCCGTTGTGTATGATCAAATAAAAAAGTTAATATGAATTTAAGAGTAAGTCAACACGGTTTTGTAAGTTAGAAACGTAAAAACGGTAAATTCGGTGTATAAACTTGTGAGTTTAACCGAGTTTATGACTAACATGAGTTTACTACTAACTCGACTCATTTTTATAAGATAGAAACCTAAAAACGGTAAACTCGGAGAGTCAACTCACGAGTTTGACAACAATGACCATAATGCATTGTTAAATTATATTTTTCTCGGATCCTGCCTCCTTATATATATATATATATATATATATATGATATCTTTAGAATTTCATATTTTTTTAAATTAAATAATATTAATGGTTCTTTGTGAAGAACCGCAATGTACTGTCAAATAGTTTTTTGGGAAAATCTCATATAAAGTTGGTTGAAATAATGAAATTCTATATCAGATTGGTAAATTCAATAAATTCTTAATTAAGTTATCGACCTAATTTAGAATTTATAAATATGAGTTAAATAAATTTATTGTCCTCCCTTTGTCTCATCTCTCATCTTAAATGGGTTTTAATGCTTTCAAACTTATTTTTTTCAATAAGGGAATACATATAACAACATTAATGTATAATAAAAACAAAATATGATTCGCATAAATCAGAGATTTTTTTTTTATTTGGAAGGATCATCAAGAATAATTCCAGCCAAAAGAAAGGAAAGCATAATCCAAAAACAATTAAATGCTTTTCATCTCAATATTGAGAATCAAAAATTTTATTTTTCACTTGAATTTTTTGATGAGAAGAAAATTAAAATATATTAATAAAAAAAAGCTTACTTATGTGATATTATATATCAAATATTTTCATTAATGGAATTAAAAAAAAAGTTTCATTAACATAACAAACCAAAATGAATAGGAGTGTCACACATGTCAGAATTTTTTCATTAGTGAAGTTTGGTTTTATTTTTATTAAAAAACCAATTTAAGTGTAGGTCGTCCAAAAATAATTTTTTTTGACAATTTTTAAATAAAAATCATTTAATAAAAAATTCGACATGTGTGATACTCCTATTTAGTTTGGTTTTTTACGTTAATGAAACTTTTTTTTTTTTTTTTTTTTTTTTTTTTTAAAAAAATTTCATTAATGAAAATATTTGATTTTTAATATCACATAAGTAAGATTTTTTTATTAATATATTTTAATTTTTTTCTCATCAAAAAAATTCAAGTCAAAAATAACATTTCTGATTCTTAATATTGAGCTGAAAATCATTTAATTGTTTTTGGATTATGCTTTCCTTTCTTTTGGCTGGAATTATTCTTGATGATCTTTCCAAACAAAAAAATCTTTGATTTATGTAAATCATATTTTGTTTTATTATACATTAATTGGAAAAAATAAGTTTGAAAGCACTAAAACCCTTTTAAGAAGAGATGAGATAAATAGAAGGCAATAAAGTTATTTAACTCATATTTAAAAATTCTAAATTGGGTCAATAACTTAATTAAGGATTTATTGAATTTACCAACCTGATTTAGAATTTCATTATTTCAACCAACTTTATATGGGATTTTCCCAATCTAATATTCAGTTTTGAAAAATTATTCTTAAAAAATTAATAAGAAGATCCTCTAACTTGAAGTATAGATTTATCTAAATACAAATATTGAAATAATCATTATCATTATATGGATAAACGAAAATAAAAGTTACTGTTGATTAGTGCAAGTGCATGGGATTCAAGCAAAAGTTACGGAGGCAAGTTCGAGTGATTATTAGCTAATTGATTTAAGTTTGGGCTCTAATATCATTTTGTATTATCAATTGTGGGGTTAAGGGTTAATTTTGTCATAGAAATGTAAAAAATGGAGCAATTTGCCTAGCCATTATTCCAATTAATTTTGAACATTAATTCACCAAATATCTTTGAGCTAACCGTTTTCTTGTCATCAAAACTATTTTTGTTAAGATGCAAATTTGCACCAAAAATTCATAGGAAAAATCCCATATAAAGTTGGTTAAAATATTGAAATTCTAAATCAAGTTGGTAAATTCAATAAATTCTTAATTAAGTTATCGACTGATTTAAAATTTCTAAATATGATTTAAATAACTTTATTACCCTCTCTTTGTCTCATCTCTCATCTTAAATGGGTTTTAATGCTTTCAAACTTTTTTTTTTTTCAATAAGTGAATACATATAACAACATTAATGTATAATAAAAACAAAATATGATTCGCATAAATCAGAGATTTTTTTATTTGGAAGGATCATGAAGAATAATTCCAACCAAAAGAAAGGAAAGCATAAACCAAAAAAACAATTAAATGATTTTCATCTCAATATTGAGAATCAAAAATTTTATTTTTGACTTGAATTTTTTGATAACAAGAAAATTAAAATATATTAATAAAAAAAGCTTACTTATGTGATATTATATATCAAATATTTTCATTAATGGAATTTAAAAAAAAAAAGTTTCATTAATGTAACAAACCAAAATGAATAGGAGTGTCACACATGTCAGAATTTTGTCATTAGTGAAGTTTGGTTTTATTTTTATTAACAAAACCAATTTAAGTGTAGCTTGTCCAAAAATAATTTTTTTGACAATATTTAAATAAAAATCATTTAATAAAAAATTCGACATGTGTGATACTCCTATTTAGTTTGGTTTTTTACGTTAATGAAACTTTTTTTAATATTCCATTAATGAAAATATTTGATTTTTAATATCACATAAGTAAGATTTTTTATTAATATATTTTAATTTTCTTCTCATCAAAAAAATTCAAGTCAAAAATAAAATTGCCGATTCTCAATATTGAGCTAAAAATCATTTAATTGTTTTTGGGTTATGCTTTCCTTTCTTTTGGCTGGAATTATTCTTGATGATCTTTCCAAACAAAAAAATCTTTGATTTATGCGAATATAATCATATTTTGTTTTATTATACATTAATGTTGTCATATGTATACACTTATTGGAAAAAATAAGTTTGAAAGTACTAAAACTCTTTTAAGATGAGAGATGAGATAAATAGAGGGCAATAAAGTTATTTAACTCATATTTAAAAATTCTAAATTGTGTCAATAACTTAATTAAGAATTTATTGAATTTACCAACCTGATTTAGAATTTCATTATTTCAACCAACTTTATATGGGATTTTCCCAAATTCATATGCCATCTATTTTGACTTTTTTAAAAGTTAGATTTAAAACATTCGGGACAAATTTGCACCTTAACAAAAATGATGTTGATGATATACAGACTGCTAGCTCAACATATTTGGTCAATTAACGAGTAAAATTAACTAGGATAACGATAACAACAAAATTGTTCCATTTTGACACTTCTGGGAGGCAAAATTGCCCCTAATTAAGAAAACATATAGCCCTTTTATATTCAAATAACCTTATTTCCTTACCAATATTGTTATTACCATTATTACTGCTATTATTACTATTATTATTATGGGAAAATTCCAAAGGATTTTGTCTTGTCTAGGACTTTAACTGAAGATCCAAAGGATTTTGTCTTTATATTTATGCCTTGATTTTATATTCTTTTTCTGGCATATTCATATAAAAATATATAGCTTTTGTCAAAGCCCTTGGGCTTGATCATGCTAATCCTCCAGCATTGAGGACGTCTCCGGTTCGATTCTGTGAGTGAAGTCCTTCCTATGGGGAAGAGAAACGGAGGGTGTTTGGAGATTTTTAAAAAATTCAATGTGCAGAATCAGATTTTTTTTTTTTTTTCCAATTAACCACAACTAGATTAAACTTGTTTAGAGCTTACAAATGAGAAGCATCCAAGTGTCAAAATAGTACAGGAAATGACTCCACCATTTGGATGCAAAGTCTTGATCAGAAATTAAATACACGTGAAAGCTCATTAAATGGTGGAGGACCCATCAAGACATAATACTCTCCCCATCTAGATCTAATAATCTCCATCCATTTTATCTGTGTGATCAATTGCACACATCACCAATTATAAATACATACTCCAATCCCCCACATATACACACAGAAACACAAGTCTCTTCTTCATCATCTTCTTCATCATCCTCTGATATTTGTGATTAACCAGAAGCAGCTAGCATGGCTGAAGAGAAGCACCACCACCACCTGTTCCACCACCACAAAGACGGTGACGAGAACCCTGTAGATGCCAGCTATGGAGATCAACCTCCTGAGGATTACAAGAAGGAAGAGAAGCACCATAAGCATCTTGAGCACCTTGGTGAGGCTGGTGCTGCAGCTGCTGGTGCTTATGCTCTGGTATGTATATATACACAGACACACGATCATTTTAATTTCTTAATTTTTGCGATTTCCTCTAATTCTCCCAGTCTTTTGATCTTGTTTTATTTGGATATGGTTGATCTCTGTTCTTAAGAAATTGATCTTTCTTTATTAATTAGGATGTGTGATGGCTTGATCGCTTGTGTTTTGGCCTCCAATCAACTTATTTGTGATCTAATTTAATTTTGTTTCTCTGTTTCTGTCTTCTGAATCTCTATATATAGTAGTTTTATATATATGTTATTATATATATGGTGTTATATATCTCTGGTGCGTTGATTTGAAATCAATTCAATTTTTTTTCTGAAAAATAATTGTTACTGAGTGACTAATCGTGTGTTGTCTCAAAACTCAATCTCGATGAGTTGGTCATACCAGAGAGCGGGTAAATCAGTAGCTAAGAATTTTAAACGGGTTTACTGGGTTGGATATTGCATTTGTTTCTTCCCTTGCTAAGCCTAAAACAATGTCGTTTTAAAGTTGAAAAATACTCATCCGATCTTTAATATAAAACTTATTTGGAGAGTTGATCTTAATTTTAAATATAAAATATAGTTTATATATTTATTAATATTTTTCTAATTTACCCTTATCAAAACTTCCTCAACCATAATCAAGGAGAAGAGGATTAAAAAAGATAGTTAGGGTGTTTTAGAAAATACATGTCATATTACCTAATTCAACTAACTTCCTTAATCTAATTAAATTATGTAAATATGTGTTATATTAAAACTGGAGGAGTGACATTTAATCACCAAGAGTGATTGGGTTTAGCAAAAGTGGCTAGTTATTCATAATGTAGTGAATCGATGTTGAATTTCGTTGGAAGAAACACTTTCATAACAGTACCTTGAATACGATTACTTCTGATAGGAGGATTCCTATGGTTATTAAAAGAACAACATTTTATTATATTTGTGCATTAATAACTAATTTTAAAGCAACAACTCCCTAAATCATTTTTTAGTAGTACATAATATTCTAAAATAATTTTTTATGCATCACCTTCGTATAATTTCCCATAGTATGAAATTTTATTAAGTAATTTTTTTTTTCATTAACACTAACTTAATGTCTGGTCATTACTATTAAGAAAATACTTTAATTTAAGATAATGAGTACTACTAAAAAAATGGTTTAGGGTGTTGAATGTACCTTAACTTATTTTATATATAGATTCATGTTGGCATAGATGAATGAATGTTTGAAATGATATATTATAGCATGAGAAGCACAAGGAAAAGAAAGACCCAGAGCATGCCCACAAGCACAAGATAGAAGAGGAGATTGCGGCCGCTGCGGCCGTCGGAGCCGGTGGCTTTGCCTTCCACGAGCACCATGAGAAGAAGGATGCTAAGGAAGCAGACGAGGAGGCTCATGGCAAGAAGCACCACCATCTCTTTGGCTAAACATTATATATATAAGCACACTGAAGCATCACCATTATCTCTATCTGGTTGCTTATTCGGCTTTCTGTTTTATTATATTATGTGTTGTCAGTTGTGTTTCTTTTTATGGTTTATGGGAATAACTTTGGAGTGAGTTTGGGGACTGGTTTTTCTCACTAAGTGGTGCTTCATACATGTCTGTGTGCTACAGGTTGAGTCTTTAATAATAATGAAAATATTGTACATTAATTTAAGATTACTTATTTAATTGTGTTGGTCATCTTTAATTGCTGGCAATTGACTAGTGGTTGTGATTGTGCGAATTGAGAAAACACAATAATTTAATGACGTCCATCAGCATATTATTCAAACCACAAAATTCAAATGATGGGCCCAATAAATTGATTATCCCAATGATGGGGCCCAAGGTTAGGGGATATTTCTTATACAGGTATTTAAGTTAAAAGTTCAACTTCTACTGAAGGGATTAGTACCCGCTTGACAACAAAATCCTTACATTAAGAGTGGAATTGAAACTCAAGACTTTATGTATTATGATGACTCAACTTCTTATCAAATAGACCAATTTTTTTCGCTAATCCACAAAAATTTATAAGTAAAACAATGAGTATTTATCATTAGTGGTCAACTCGTTATTAAGAATAAAATATTTAGACATAATTCTTCCATAATCTTGATTGTCCCACCTTATGTATTTCCTTAACACACTATACTTAGTACAACCTAAACTTTCGTATCGATATCTACACTTTTTATTATGATTTTTTTTTTTTTTTTTATAATAATATAACTTAACTAAATTTAAAATATATTTATTATAGCTGAAATCATTAATTAACACAATAGGTACTGCACGCATATTTTCCTTTTGAAATAAAGCACTTAATCGCAGTCCCACCATGGATAACATGAATATAATTGTTTTGATATGCCAACATGAATATCATTGCTCTTTTTTGCGTAAATAAAATATCATTAATAATGTCAATGAAGGTTGAAATTAACTTTAATCACAACCACGTTAGTTGGTGATGGGTAATTATTTAAAATGAAAGAGATATTCAGTAGAGAAAAATTTGCTTTTTAGACTGGGTAAAGAACGTTTTTAAGACCGATTCGGATCCAGTCTTGGTACAACCGTTTTAAAAGTTTGTTATTTTTTAGATCAGTTGAGAAACCAATCTTAGAATTAAGAATTTTAAGACCAGTTTTTTTTAAAATATTATGTCTTAAAAATAAAGCTTTTAAGATCGATTTTGTAAAATACGAGGTTTTACAAGAAAGACTTTTAAGACAGAGTTTTTTGGAATATGAAATTTAAAAGTAAGACTTTTAAGACTAACTTTTCAAATATGAAGTCTTAAAAGTAGTTTTAAGACTGGTTGTTTAAAAAACAGTCTTAAAAATAGTTTTTTGACCTTATATTATCAAAACTGGTTTTACAAATTAGACCCCATATTTTATACTTCGTGTTAATTCTTTTTAGACCTTATATTTATGACATCTGGTCTAAATTTTTTCATGTTATTTCATATATCCACTCTATTTCTTTGTCTTACCCACCATCCAATATATCTAGCAACTAAAAGACAGTTTAAGCTATAACCACTGAACTGTTAGTACTAATGTTTCGCCTAAGAGGCAGTGGTGGAGCCAGGAATTGTAATGGCAAGGGGCGAGAATAAAAATTGAAAGAAATCTATTATAAAAATTAAGATAACTTCATTTGATTCTTACTCTACTTGTTTTCATATTGTTAAATTCATCTACAATTGAATCCGTACTAAAACTCAAAACGATTTCTTTTTCAATGTATGTAATCAAAAAAAAATCAAGAAATTGGTTTTCCATTCTATTTCGATACGTGTTCTTGATTATTTTCAAAGAAGAGAAAGATCTTTCAATAGTTGTTGTAGAAACTGGAAGAGTGAGTACAAGTCTAACCACTCCATCAATAAGAGGGTAAATTATGGACTTTCCATCTCTTGCTAGTCCTTGATATAATTCAGATGTAGTTGATAAATTAATCAAATCTGAATGCTTAGGAATGTCAAGCTCAAAATGTTTTAACTCTATCTTCAAATGCAATTTTTCTTATTATGTGAAATCTCTATAATAAAATTTATCAACAAGTTTGTAAATATCATCACTATTAAATGACTTGTACCTATTTCTTGTATCTAAAGACATGCTCAAAGCAAGTAAAATATATCACTTACCTAAACTATAATCTTCTAATCTTCTTTGACTGTGCCCGTGTGCCAATTGTGCAACGAATCGTAAGATGAATTACAAAATGGAAGGCTGGAAGGGTTTTAACTTTTAGTGTTGTCTATACACGAGTAGTGTGTGCCGCAACTTTATATATATATATGAATGTGCGACTTTTAGATAATGGTGGGCTCCCCCTCTCCCCAATTTCTTTCAAACTCATGGCTTGGATGCTTGGTGTTGGTATTGGGCCCATTTCTCATTATTTGGTTGTGGCTTTTCGGCTATCATCATGCTTATTCCTATTTTTTTGGTCAATACTGTCATGTTTATAAGCTTATTCCAATTATTTGGTTTTCTTTTGTTTTTAAGGGGCGGTGGCTTACCCTAGCCCCTTGTATCCACCCCTGCTAAGAGGGGTGAATTGGGTAATATTAAAAAATTTAAACCAAAGATGACAATCATTTAAATCGAAGAGAAAGAGATAGAGAGATATCATCAAAGTGTGCACAACGGTTTATGATAGAACCAACTGACACCCAAGAGAGAGGTGAATTGGGTGTATAATTAAAACTTGGGAACTTTGAAAATCTTTTTGCATCTTAGTAAAATAAGCATGTATGACAGTAATGAATAATAAACCAATAGTCAGTTTTTCAAACATATATATTGGAAATATAAGAGTTTAGGAAAGAGAATAGAAAACTGTGATTTATCCTAATTCGGTCCAATCCATGATGGCTTACGTCTAGTCCCCAAGCTCCACTTGAGATTTCAAATCCATTATGTGCCTCAAGCTTTAACTAGGTACTTGAGAACCTATACAATCTATCAAGTTTAGCCGGCCACTTGTAGAGCAATTTACAAATCCCTTAAGAAGATACTCCCCCTTACATGCCTTAAGGATACAACCTTTGTGATGAAGGATTACAATCAATCTTATCTCTTAGAAGTGAATAAGATGAACACCAAAATACATTACAAATAATCTCTCTTTGTCTATAGTAAATGATATGATCATTGAGATAACGAAGAGTACGTGATATAAGCGTCAGAGTATTGGCATTTTGACAGAGACGGGACAAACTCTTGTCATTGGCTTTGTCGATGTTTTTCTCTTAATCTTTCTTTTTTGAATGAGTCTCTGTTTATAGTAGATAAGGATCATATGATTGTTGAGCACATTCTTTTGTTGAGTATCTTAGAATATGATCATTGGAAGTAGCCGTTAAAGCTTTTGTGATTTCCCTCTGCTTTGTCTACCATTTAACTTCATTAAATGACCATTGTGATATTCCAATTCGTCCATTAGAAATAGATTGGAGCTGTTGAAGGATTTTAATAAGTCGCTTTCGTCTTTGCTTCAACAAATTCTTCAGAAGCAATCTCTTTGGTCTGCTTTGCAATTCCTTTCATCTACTTTGTTTTCTGTAGTGCATTTAATGCTCTGACACACATGAATAAATTTCGTGTTTTTGGAGCTAGTTCATGATCTTAACATTTGAAACTCATACACAAATAAGATTAGTAGCATTGAGAAGTATAATGAGTATTAATCAAGTGTAATAAGATGTTAACAATAATTTCTGAATTCTCTGAGACATTCTGGAATTGAAGCATTAGATTAACACCCAAGTACTATTGGGTACACTCGAGTGTTTATCAGTTCAAAACACTTATGCGTTCAAGACCTTGCTGAGATATTGAAGCGACTCGAGTGTTTGGAATCTACACTCGAGTGTCTCTTTCTTCACTCTGAGTACCTATATTGTTGGTGTTGCAAATACAGATGAATAACTCAACACTCGAGTAGTGCAATTCAACACTCGAGTGCTTACTTATGCACTTGAAGTGTTGTAAATTTTAAAGCAACTATGTGTGAAACGTCTCGATAGCACTCGAGTGCAAGTTCTTTCTTTTAGAGAACATCAAGTGTTGAGAAAACTTATATGGGCAACCATGTTCAATCTATTGATCTTGTACAAAGATCAATTTCAAGAATGCAGTGACTTTCAAAACACGTACAAGAATATTGGCAACATGAAGGGTCAACTTCTAGTGAGCATAACATCTTCAATATAGTTCTAAATTTTCCAAAATCACCTATCTCCAAAAAGATCTTTAAGTCTTTTTTCCAATGCAAAAATAGCAGCTCCATATTCACTGTATGCTGACAATTTCGATCAGATTATAAAGGTTGTTCTTGACCATCATTTTTGCAACATCTTGAATTGACTGTTAACTTCAAAAATCATATCTCTACTAGTACATCTTTGATTTCCATGATCTTGATTTTTTTTTTTGAAAATGTATTTGAGTTTAGTTTCATATGTCATCGGTTTCACCTCAATTGGATGTGTATTTTGTGAGATACACCCAAATTACCGAACCTATGTCTAATATGTGGTGTGAATTCAAGTTTCAACTTCTAAAATTCATAGCTCTTTCATCTAAACTACTTCGGGCTTAATTTCGGTGTTTATGTGACGTATTAGGAGTGTATTTTCATATGAAACTAGTTTCACCTCAATCGGATATCTAGTTTGGGAGATATCATCGAACAACCAAAGCTCGCTCAAGTAGAATGTTGAACAGGGGCGAACAGAGGAGCTGAAATTCACTTCACACTTGAGTGTTTAGTGGCACACTCGAGTGCATACTGTTCACACTCTAGTGTATTAGTGTCACACTTGAGTGTAACACTCGAGTATTGAAAATTTATTTCAAGTGTACACGTTCAGCACTTCAAGTATACAAGTTCTGAACTTTAAGAGTACATGTTTAGCACTTTAAGTGTAGACTAAATTGACATTTTAGAAATTCGTGGTACCAAACTGTCATTTCTAAAATTTGTGGTACCAAATTGTCATTTTTTGAAATTTGAGCCTCAACTAATTTCTTTCTTTCTTCTTCTTCTTAATCAATCCAATTCAATAGCTTCTTTATTGATCTTCTTCTTGATCATCTTCCATAATTCATATCTTATAATATTTGAATCTACATTAAATATAGGAATTAGTCAACATAGGAGATAAATATACTATGCAAACTTGGTGCTCTCAATATTGGAAACTATATTTGACATCATTAAAACTAATCATATCTAATAGTTTATACTGGTTCGGCCCTAATTTCGTGACCTACGTCCAATCCTCAGAGCGTCTATGAGATTTTCACTAATGTTCCAAGATTATACGGGTTCTAGGTAGGTACCTTAGTACAAAGTAATCATCACCAAGACTCACTCCCCCTTACAAGTTGTAATATAACAACCACACTCAAGGTTCTACTACCTTGAGATTTTACAGAAATCAAATTGTTCGTAAAATTCTCTCACAGAGTAGACAAATAAACACTGATGAACAAATAATATCATAAGATATTATAACACACGAATTTATGAGCAATAAATGAGCAGTAATTGATCATGTGCTTAGTTGGTTGCTCCATCTTGAATGCTCAGGTATTTATAGTTGAACACCATTAATGACTATTGTGAAGGTTCAAGATTTTTCCTTGTGGGTGTTCAAAATATCTGTTAGAGTGGTCAAGCTTTTTGTTAGAGACAGATTGGAGTCGTTGGAAGAAATTGAAGTTTGGTCACTTTTGCTTCTTTGCAATAAATCTTCACACGACCTCCTGCTCTTGGATTGCTTAAGGTTGGGTTACTTTCGTCTTCACTGCAATTGATGCTTCAGATGATATTCATTTGACCTACTATAAGATTGCTTCTGTGTACTTTGTTTTCTTTCATCGCATTTAATGCTCTGACATAGAAAGTTGTTGAGATTTTGGACGTAATCCATGAATTTGATCATTTGAAGCTCGTAAGCAAATAAGTTTAGTAGCATTAAGAAGTAGTATAAGTAGTAATTAAATGTAAGCATATGTTAATCAGTAAATTTGAATTTTTGGAGACGATGGTTCAATGCAGTAAGAACAGATACTCGAGTACGGTTTCAAACTCACTTGAGTGTACTTATTAACATACTCGAGTGCTAATGAATTTTGTCTCTAGTTTAAGACTATTGAAAAATAAGATACTCGAGTGTTTTGAAACACACACTCAAGTGCAAGTTGAAATGGTTTAAACTTCTACCAGCTACTCGAGTGTCATAGAGGCACACTCGAGTGCTTCACTTGAGTGTCACATAGTTTCATTCGAGTGCATCTCATAAAAGGAGATAACACTCTTCATTCATCAGGAGTGTCTTGCATTGAGCTTGCAAGTGTTTACCTTTCACTCGAGTGTCAAAGCTCACACTTGAGTATCCATCACAATACTTCCAAAGGTGAAGCAAGTGTTATGCAAAGTCTTTGCAAGTGTTAGTCACCACTTGAGTGTTCACTTATACACTCGAGTGTCCATCACAACACTTCCAAAAATGAAGAGAGTGTCTTGCAAAATGTTTGCAAGTGTTAGCCAACACTAGAATGTTCACTTATACACTCGAGTGTTCTGAGCTTTATCACTCAAATATTGATCCCAACGCTCGAGTGATCATCTCAGATCACTTTGCAAAGTTTCCTGATTCAAGTTTTAGTTCAAACAAATGTTGTTCACTCGAGTGTCTTGAAACATACACTCGAGTGACTTGAATCAACATGTCCTCTTTCCTTTTCAAGTTTGTTATCATCAAAACATAAACCGATAACTAACATGAACAACTTAATATGAGTTACAAATAAAATTATTGGAAATGAACATATAAATTAATCAATTATTGAAAATGAATATAATGCCAACAATATTCCAATTCAAGTGGGAATAAAATCGATATAATAACTATTATTCATTACAAATCACAACATTTCACAGCCTTCAAATGATGAATACATACATGATGATAAACACAAGACATAAACTCACTATTGTTCTAGAAGCTCATAAATGAATTCAAAACAACTTTTAGGGATAAAGTCAATATCTTATCTAGTAAAGGGATCAGTAAGATCAAACATCTGTATGTTCCTTATGAGAGGTTCCAATTGAGTTATCAGGAGCTACAATAAAATGCACAAAGCAGAATTGTCCATAAAAAAAGGTATTGAGGGCTGTACATAGTAACCTTGCCTTATTCTCATATGTCACCTGTAACCACAATTTGTAGGGCATGAAAAGAACAAATGAAGCAGAGGGGCAATGCATAAGATTATTAAGCAAAAGTAACAATGAAAACAAAATACGTTTAACTCATTTCATTAACAAAACGCACAAAAGAACATTAGACAAGAAATGAACTTACATCGATCAAAGTGACAAACCTATGTATTGCTGATTTATTGTGAAAGTGAAAAATTGGGATGCCTTCATATGCTTAAGTATGAAATCTCTCTATAATACATACATACACACATACACACATTTGTTGGATCTCTTTATGAACAGAGAAACTAAATATGGAGTTTTGCAAAAGTAAAGTGTTGGTTCAACTTTTGTTGAATTCAAGACATGTTAATTCTATATTTCTCTACAATAAAGAATCCCACAAACAAGACATCCAAATTCTATTTATATTTTGAATGATGACTTACTGAATAATCCGAAACAGTCAGTTGATGAACCAAATATAGACTGCTTACAACAATAATTAATTATGGCACATCATTGTGACATGCTTTGAACCTCATATTCAACTATATATGGCTATGGCACTTACTGTAACTTTCTTGTTGAAACTTAAGAGAACAAGACTCTCCTGTCAATTTTTTCAACCAATTGACCTAGATGTTATCAATTTTTCCTTCTTTAATAGTTTCAGCATAAATTATAAGCGAATGGAATTGAAAAAATGCTTCCAATTGAAACCCTTAAATTAACAACATAGAATAAAAGAAAGTAACCATGAAGTAAAATAAAGTAGCAAAATCAAAGACTTGGAAAATGATTAAAGCAGAAGATTTAGGGAACTAATACAAAACAAAAAGGAGAAAACCCTCCAATAAAAAAAACTTCAAAAACAGTTAAGCTTGGGACTTTATATGCGAACAAATTCCTAATCATCCCCAAAACCCAAAGAAGAACAAGGACACCTTCAATAAATGTTCACTTGAAATCGGAGACCTAAAAAGGACATGGAATTAAAGAAACATAACAAACCCTTCTTTTAAAAAAGGATCTAGTTGCAGTCAAATCAAACTCCCTTGCACTACATGTAACTCAAAGAATGATTAGATTTTACAATTGGTAAAGTCAAAGTGACACACCCACACACAAACTTGATCAGAAGGTTTAAATCTTACACAAGCAAAAACTAGAAACTAACAAGACAAAAGAACATAGAAAATCAAGGGAAATGTACTTGAGAAAGAATAGAAGTAGGGGCTTAGAGATAGAGAGAGGTAGCAAGTGTCAACGAATAGGACTAAGGATTGAACTAAGAACTCATGAAACAATAACTAAGAGTAAAATAAAAAATTACAGTGAAATTAGTACCTGGTATCAAGTGATAGTTTGGAAGCATATATGCTCTTGGCTAAAATCAAGAAAACCAATAGTCGATGGATGATCCGGTTGTTGCCATAGTTGTTGGTGTTAGGACCACTAACAATACAAGTGAAGACACAAACATCGAGACTATGGGAGCGAGTATAGCCGTCAGCTACATAACCGGAGCGAGAGGTGCAATGGAGACATGCGGTGATGACCGAGGAGCGACGTTTGACAGAGACTAAGGAGCAATATGTAGTGAAGATTGAGGAGCGACGTTCGACGGAGGAGATGAGAAGAAACTCATAGTAAATCACGTGAGAGAGGGATTTAGAGCTATTGATTTTAGGGATTCATATTTTAAACAAGTTATGTTAGGCGTTAGGTCTAAAAAATTCATCTTTTAAATCGGTTATACTGAAGTTTAGGTCTAAAAAGTAATAAATATTTTATTTTTAATTATTTTTAATGCATAACATATATTTAGACTAGTTATATAGAAAACTGGTTTAAAACATATATTATAGATGTTTTTTTTAAAAAAATTTATTATCTGTTTTAGACTAGTTGTTTAAAAATCAAGTCTAAATAATATGTTTTAGACCTTATCTGAAAGTAACCGGTCTCAAAAGTTCATAATAATTACAAAAATGCCATTGGTTATACTTTTTAGACCTTTTCGTCATTTTATTTTATTTTTATATTTTTAGACCAGTTGTTCGAAAAACCGGTCTAAATAATATCTTTTAGACCTTTTATTACAGGAACCAGTCTAAAAAGTTCTTTATATTTATAAAATTGCCATTAGTCATTTTTTTAGACCTGATCCTTTATAACCGGTCTAAATGTGACAGTCTACAAGTCATTTTTTGTACCAATGATGTCATCGACAACAAGAGGCCAAATTTTTTTTTTTAAAGTAATTGGGGTTTTCTAAGAAATATTGAGTTAAAGGGTGGAAAAAACATCTAAATCCCTTAAAATATCTTTAAGGATTACACATGGAACTAATGTTTAATTTAGATTGTCTATATTAAATTATAGGGATAAATACCATTTTTGTCATGGAACTATAGCCCAGGGAGCGCTGGTCACCTTGAAGTTTTTTTTTGGGTACCATCTTTGTCCTGGAAGCCTTAAAAATGTAGCATTTTCTCCTAACAGTCATGGAAGCTCAAACGGAGGTTTACCACGTAGGACTAAAACGCCACACAAGCTCGCATGTTGACACATAGGTTGTTATTTGCCACGTTAAAAGGTTTTGGGACCCAAATTTTGGTCAAACACAGTCTATGTGGCATCTTTTTGTGGTCGGAAACCTTGGTCTTTCAACACAAGTGTGATGGTCATAGATCTATGTAAATGGAGGAAGGGTAGGTAAACAGAGAAACTAAAGACGTGGATGAGGGTTCAGAAGAGGCATCGAATCTACAAGCTCGGTTCTCTGCTGTTGTTTGTTGAAAATGTTGAGGGGGTGGATCATAGGTGAGCTAGCATGGATTGGGCGGTGACAATCTCAAAAGTTTATGCAGGGATCTTCATCTAGGACCTATTACCTCACTGGCGTGGTAAATGGAAGCCATGGCTGAGACTTGATGCGAAAAGGCCATGCCCTTTGGATAGCTTGTGGGTTCCATATGACCTATTTCACCACTTTTCATTGTTCTCTTATGATAGCTAGAGGTTAAAACTTCAAAAAATCCAAGTCTGATAAAATCGAAAGATAAACAGAAAACAACAATCACGTAATTATGGAGAAGAAAGAAAATTACAAAGAGAGGAATTTGAAGAAGTTGAAGTCATTGTGGTGGAAAATAAGCTACTTTAACAATGAATATGCAACTATCGAAAAAATTTGCAGCACTATACATATAACGGTAGAGTATTTTCCTTGAATTTATCTCCTCCAAATTTGGGTTTATTGGAATGGGCATGAAGGTTGGGTCACGATGGTTTCAATCATAAAAAGATCCACCATTGTTAGAGCTTGCACACTTCTAAAACCTCATAAAACAAATTTACAGATAAAAAACCAATCAAAATCTGAATCATTAAATTTAGATGAATATGCAAGATTAAAAGGCGAAAAAAATGACATCGATGAAGTATTTTCAGATCTAAAATGGATGAAAGAATAAAGGTGATGAAGATGGAGATCTGCAACGCTACAACATCATCGATATTGATCTTCAACACCAACATAAACACAAACTTCACCCATTACTATGCCTTCCACCATTGACACCGTTGAACAAAGGACATCCTTGAAGCAAGGTGACACAGGTAAGGATGAATCTGTTGATCTCTTTCACACAGGAAGAGAGTGTTGAGGACAACTGCTAGCAATGGATCAAAATCCAATTTCCCAATGAGTGGTGCTAGGTTTGATTTTTCTTTCTTTCTTTTTTAGAAAAGGAAGAAGGGGTTGATCAGAGATGACGAAAGATGCAAGAGGAAGAAGGATGAAGATTGTGAGGTGGCGATGAGTAGGAGGTTCACCATGTTCTGCATTTCGATGCCACGTGTCATTTTAACAGTCGTCATGGACCTATCATGACTGTTGGGCGAAATTGCTACGTTTTTAAGACTTCCAAGGCAAAATTGATAATAAAAAAAAAAAAACTTCAGGGTGACCGGCGCTCTTAGGCTATACTTCCATGACAAAAATGGTATTTATCCCTAAATTATATTTAATGTAACACCAAATTTTAATCAATTTTAGATCATTTAAACTTGATTTGAGCAATAAACATCAAATGTTAAATGTATAATTAACTATATATAGGAAATCCATATGTAACGGGGGGAACTGGAAAATGGCTTATATGAGAGTCTTCAATTTAATGTTATTGTTTATCATATTTATTCAGTATCATTATATAACTAATCTAGTATTTAGTTTTGAAAAATTATTCTTAAAAAATTATATAAGAAGATCCTCTAACTTGAAATATAGATTAATCTAAATAAAAATATTGAAATAATCATTATCATTATATGGATAAAATGACAATAAAAATTACTTTGTTGATTAGTGTAAGTGCATGGGATTGAGGCGAAAGTTACGGAGGAAAGTTCAAGTGATTATTAACTAACTGCTTAAAGTTTGGGCTCTATTATCATTTTCTATCATCAATTCAAGGGTTAAGGGGAAATGTCAAATTCCTAGTTAATTTTGACAGTTATTTGACTAAATATACTGAGCTGACAGTCCACATAACATCAACGCTTTTGAGGTGTAAATCCGGAAGTTCATATTGCATCTACTTTACCTTTTTAAAAAGTTATATTTAAAACTTTCGGGACAAATTTGCACCATAGCAAAAATGGTGCGGATGACATGCAGAATACTAGCTTAGTATATTTGGTCAAATAATAGTCAAAATTAATTGGGGTAATGGTCAGGACAAATTTTTTTTCCCTTTTTGACACTTCCGAGAGGCAAAGTTGCATACCAAAATTCCAAAAATCAAATATACCTTCAAAATGTCAAAATACTAAATTAGTTTTGTTTCTTACAAATTTACAATAGATTAGATATTAACCATACTTATTAGTAATTTACAACTTATTTTGGTAGAAAATCACATATTTGATATATCTTTACATAAATTTATATGTATTTATTATATCTTAATTAAAGATTTATAACAGAAAAATATAACAGAATATTCTGTTTTTTCACCAAAAAAAAAAAAAACAGATTTAACCAAAAAAATGATGAAAAAAAACAACAACAATAGGGAAAAATTTGGAAAAATATTTTCAAAATTTGAGAATCTCAACTTAGTGGTTGTGTAAATAAAGCTCCTGGACGAGATGGCTTTCAGTATTTGTTCTATCAATCTGCATGGAGCGAAGTGAATAAGGAAGTCTGTGCAATGGTGCAGAGATTTTTTAATGAAGATTGTAAATTGCGGCTGTTGAATGATACAAACATTGTTCTAATCCCGAAGGTTGATAAACCGGAGGGGGTAAATCAATTCAAGCCAATAGGTCTCTGCAACGTATCATACAAAATTATAGCCAAAATAATGACAAACAGAATGAAGGAGGTGATGGCCAGAATTATAACTCCAAATCAGCGTGCATTCATAGCGGGAAGGATGATTCATGATAATATTGTCCTAACCCATGAGGCATTTCATTTTCTAAGGAAGAAGAAAGTTAGTAAGAAATGGGAGTGTGCCTTAAAACTTGATATGAACAAGGCATACGACAGGATCGAATGGGACTTTCTTGAAGCTACCATGTTTAGAATGGGATTTTGTATGGACTGGGTGAAGCGGATAATGGAATGCATTTCTTCAATGAGATTTACACTAAAGGTTGATGATCAAAAAGTGGATGAGTTTAAACCAGAGAGGGGAGTGAGACAAGGCGACCCACTCTCACCATACTTGTTCATCAGGACTCTATGCAATCAAGGGAAGCTAAAGACAAATGCGCGGGTGTACAGGAAAGGACAGGTGTGGGCTGATATACGCTGTGATTTTGATATAGCATTTAAATTTGTTCTTGTCATAGGTTTAATGAGTCTTCTGTTACAGTTTGTTGTTGGTTATTTTTCTAGGATTTGATTTGGTAAGTGGTGCGTTAGTTTGTAATGGTAGGTTTTTTTGAGTGTTTTACTGGGCTTCGGCTATTGGTGATTGTAATTCTTGATTTTGTGATTATTAAAATTGACTTTTTTGGGCCAAAAAGAAAAAAAAAACTTAGTGGTTGTGTACTAAAATGAGTGGTGAGTTCGTAATCAAATGTAGTCAATAGTTATTTTATTGTAGGAAACAAAATTGATTTGATTTTGATATATCTTCAAGGTTTTTTGTTTTTGAATATTTCCCTACGTATGTGATTTTTAGATAAATAAAAATTGATACTTCACAATAAACAAACAATCTTATTGTTATGGAATAAAAGTATGGCTCAGATGTTAAGGCAAGACACTTGGGCTTGGAGGCACATAAGGCCCAACAGTCCAAACCCTAACCCTAAGGTAAATCACTAATCACCCCATGATCATGCCCATGATCTGAGATAATGCAGGTAATGGGGAGAAAATGGCTTAGATCGTGGGATATACATGACAAGAGGAATTTATGTGGTCAAGGAAATTTCTCTTCTTCTGCATTTCTTTTATGATTATTCATTGTCTTGCTCAATGCGGGATTTATTGCTTGTTCATCAAGAATAAGATTATGCGCCACAGTGGCATGATATTTTCTATGAGTGTTTTACGGGAGGTGGGGGCAATCGGTGTTGTTGCGATTTTATTGATGATTCTTTGATCGGGATAGAGCTAATTAAGACTCCAAATGAAATCCAGAATTTCTTTGCATGCTAATATTGCCACATTCAAAGCATTAAAGTCCATGCAAGGCGCAAGCAACTTAGAAGCTAAAAACGAGAGTTTTTCTGTTTTCTTTTCTGCTAAAGATGACTTTCATTCATTAAATTTTTGATGCATACGTAATCTATTTTCTCCATGATTCTTAACGGAGACCCACTCCCGTGACTTAATTCGAACTTAGGATACTTGTGCATATCCGAATTTGCAATTTTGCGTCTTGAACATAATGTGATATCATTTAGATCAATTAGATCTGTTTGGGTTCTTGACAGACTTCTTCTTGCCAAAGACTCATGCTTGTGCTCATGAAGTGCTTTCTTGTGACTTGATCTCAGATTTATTTGCATTTGTCCATGATAAATTGAAACACTTACTTTCTATGGAGCATTTTGTTGGCACTGAAGTTCAAGACATCCAGTACATCTTTGAGCCGATAGTCTTGAAGTATTAGTATTGATACTGAAATTCTCTTTCCAATCTTCATCTTCATGTGGAGAATTTATGTCAGCATTTCTTGATATATATGTTTAAGCAATATTGAATGCAAAAGAAAGGCCAAGAAATAGTCTTACTGGAGCATTTTTTCCTCTTTACTCATAAATGTCTCATGAAGATTTTCAAAATTTTGTGGTCCCCTCCTTTATTAAAACGCTAAAGCAAAAACCAGGATAGTGTTGGAATCTGTGGTCCCTTCCTACAACTAATATAGTTGGTCAAAGTGTACTATGTATGTTAATAGTGCTTCTATCCACTACTATCCACGTGATGTTGAATTTTGTCAGAATTTTTGGTAGATTAACTGCATTTGGTACCACTGCTAAGAATTTATCTGCTGGAATAATATTGACATTTCAAAAGCAATTGCAAGTCTTGGTTGGTGCTGATGCAAAAAATCCAGAGCTCTTTACAAAGAAAATCGGTATATCTTTGATGCAAAAAATCAGGTGATGCGGAAAGTTGGTCTGGCTGATGCAAAAAGCAAGAAATGAGCGAGGACTCTTTTATTATTCAAAGCTTTGAAAGAGGAATTGCTGCACAAAATATACCTAAAGCAACATTGAGTCTTTGGGTCGAAAGCTTTTATGGGACAATGAATTCGAGTTCACGGAGATGTAGGAATATCTCGGGTGTGGAGAATTGCGAGATTCTATTCGCAAATCAAAAACCCAGAGTTAAGTTTTCTTCATCTTCTTCTTAATTTTTTATACATGCTACCTAGAAAATGACTATATGCACGTTTTCACATCGCATGTGCCCATTAATGGCGTATTTACTGTTGTATGAGGACAGTGTGATAATATTAATTGGAAAAACTTTTATGTCAAAAAGTTTCTTGAAGCCCATGATTGGTTGCAAAGCCTGTCTTGAAGAATGCCAAAAGGTTGATTTCTTGAAACTATTTTTATCAGAAGCGTTTCTGAAAAATAAGGTGATCTAGACTCTAGGCTTTGACCATTAGAATTTATCAACAAGATAAATTACAACCGTATGTTAAGGCAACGAAAGATTTGTCTTGCTTTGTTTCTGTTTTGTTTGTTGGTGCAATTAATGATGCCAACTTGATTCTGGGATGTGTTATTCTTGATTATTTACCTTTTATCTTTGGGCCAAATGAGGATCAACCTCTTCCTGCCAAATCTACAAAAGAAGAATTTGAGGGGCTTGAAAAATCCAAGTATGAGCAATCACTCGAATTAGTGAAACACTTCATTGCCATTACCGAGAAGGAATGAGAACTATATTATAGGCACTTTGTACTATATGGTGACCCAAATGACCGTGATTCAAAAGATGGGAAAGTCTTGGTTGAAGACAATCCTTGAATAAATTCATCCGAATCTAATCCTGAGGTTATCAATAAAGTTGCTGCGATGGAGTACCTTTAGCATACAATTTGATTGGTCCAAGGAATGAAAGCAATCCAAAGCAACTGCAAACCTTTCATTCTCGCAACATTTGGGAGGTCAGGTTCATTTTTCTTTCAAATCTTTTTCTTTATATGTAATTGTCATTGCATATTCTATGTAAAGTTCCTTAATTGGAATTATCTAAAGTTTCAAAGGCGGACTCGGTAAAGACTGAATCTAGTTTAAATCTGAGATCCATGTGGAGTCCGTCCCTACGAAAGGGATGAAGGCGGAGACCCTGTTTAAACTAAATCTAGTTTAAATCTGGGATCCGTATAAAGTTTTGAAGCGAAACATGTAGGAATCTGAGGTAAATAAACTCGTTTCCGAAAATCGTGTATAAAATAAACATGTATGGACTTTGGGTACACACCCATTTTTCGAAAATCATGTTCAAGTTAAACAAGTAGGAATATGAGGTACATAAACCCGTTTCCGAAAATCATGTAAAGGTTAAAACGTGCTTCCTTCGGAACACGGTAAAGCCGATGATTTCTGGTAAGTCACTCAGGCGGGTTGATAGCCCATGGGTGGTCCCAGACCCATATTCTGCGCATTCTGACTCTGGCCCAGTCATCAAATAGAACTCGAACGAGTTTCAAAGGCGGAACCCGATTACACTGACTACAGTTAAAATCTGAGTTCCGTATCTGAGTTCTGTATGAAATGAACCCTTACGACAGGGACAGGCAGACCCAGTTACACTGAGTCTGGTTAAAATCCGGGTTGCTTGGAGAAACCAATTCAAACATGTGTCCTTTGGAACCTGATAAAACCGAAAGGTTAAAACTTGTGTCCATTGGAACGCGGTAAAGCTGAAAGAGCGGTCAAAATGTTTTCCGAGTTGTGCAAGAAACATTTTTGAAGGCGGACTCGGTTTAAACTGAATCTAGTTTAAATCAGGGACCTGGTTATACCAAATCTGGTTAAATCCCGACTCCATGTGAATTTTTCATGTCAAGTTTGTATACATGCATGAATCCGAAGTACACAAACCCGTTTTCATGAATCATGTCAAGTTTAACTTCCAACCCGGATTAGGGGCGATTCATTTTAATGACAACCCAGTTGGAGGGCGATTCATTTCAATGACAACCCGTGATTGGGGCAAGTTCAGAAATGAATATACATGCCGATGTAGAATTCATAATCAGGGAACCCATTTTTGAAAAGTTTTGAAGGTGGATCTGGTTAACTGAATCTAGTTAACATCCGAGATCCGCATAAAGTTTTGACGACGGACCCGATTTAAACTGAATCTAGTTTAAATCAGGGATCCGTGATAATTTTTGAAGGCAACCTCGGTTAATCGAATCTTGTTAATATCGAGGATTCGTGATAATTTTTGAAGGCGGACCCCGGTTAAACTGAATTTGGTTAAAATCCGGGCTCTGTGTATTTAAAATCCTGTATTGGATTATTTGTGATAGCAATGCCTAAATTTAAGAAGGCAGCCCTGATTTAAACTGAATCTAGTTTAAATCAGGGATCCGTGTAAATCCGGGATCCATGGTAATTTTTGAAGGCGGTCCCGGTTAACTGAATCTAGTTAAATTCCGGGGCGCCGTGTAAATTTTTTAAGGCGGATTATAGTCAAAATCCGAGTTTTTGTGTAACATTAAAATTTGAGTTCTATATGGAGAGCCAAGTTAAACTATCAATGCATCTCGGCAGCTCGAGACTCGAACTACCGTGCTGGGGGGCAATGAGTTGTTAGTGGGAATACAAATTATCGATAACTGGGGTTAATGGAAACCAGAATGGAAATCAAACTCGAACAAGTATTCAAAATGAGCAAGTTGAACGATTTGCATAAACAGTAAGTATTTTCCATTTATTTTGGTTTTCTTACATATTATTGAATGCAGGAATATAAACCGGATATTCATCCTGGGAAAGCAAGCAAGTGTCATATTTCTTCTCAAACAACTTAGATAAGCTGGATATATCTCGGCCAAGTCCGTGTTGCACATCAGATAGTCAATACATCCCGGTAGCTCAGAGACTTGAATTACCAGGCTGGGGGGCAACTGTTATGGAATAAAAGTATGGTTCAGATATTAAGGCAAGATACTTGGGCTTGGAGGCACATAAGGCCCAATAGTCCAAACCCTAACCCTAAGGTAAATCACCAATCACCCCATGATCTGAGATAATGCAGATAATGGGAGAGAAGCGGCTTGAATCATGGGATATTCATGGCAAGAGAGGATACACACGACCAACAAGAGAAACCCTAAAAGATCTCTCTATATATATATGAGCATGTTCTCCAGGTGCACCCTCTCAATTCTGAATTGACTATTTAGATATTGCCTCACAGAGCACACACACCACCCCCTATGTGTATTTCGAACTACGTGGACTTTGATCTCTCTCAAGGGTACGTAGGCCCTAGGCATTGTTCCTAGGTCAAGTCCGATCTATCTTGTTCTTGTGACAGAACACTTATAATGTTATATTTGAAAATTTTTGACTATATTTTAATGACACGAACTTGGAGTTCAACAAAAGTAAGTGTATAATTTTTTGATTCGATCAAGAGTTTGTCATTTCCAGATTTACATCGCAATGAATTTTGTCTTTTTTTTTTTAAACATTATTAACCATTATTTGTCGTTATATTTATGCCTTGCTTTTGTCTTCTTTTTATGACATATGGCCATTTTCCCCTTGTGTCGATGCTGAGCGGAATCGGAAATTCGTTGGGGGGCAGTGTCGCCTTCGGCAACAGAAGCCCGATTATAGTTTCTCAGGTAGGATTACGAGAATGGTGCATAAGTCGGCGCCCCTCAACCTCCCTTCCAAAGACTCGAGCCACACCATCGATATACTCAGAAGTCTCAAACCAGAGCTTCCTTCAGGTTAGTTTCTCAGGTAGGATTACGAGAATTGATTAAACTTGATGGTGCAAAGAAGAGAGGTTGCACATTACTAAATGTCCTCTCCTCTGGGGTCTTATACTTACCCAACGAATCGACTCGTCCCGTTGTCCTTGTCAATTCGCAAGAAAATTGAATTCGGCTTGTTCATGCATTGATGACTTGTGTGGATGCTATACACCAGAATAATTTCACTATCGCAGAAGCTTTGGTCAAACAAATCGGATTCATGGCAGTGTCTCAGGCCGAAGCTATGCGAAAGGTCGCGACCTATTTCACCGAAGCAGCGCTTGCTCGCTGTATATATCGGCTTTACCCAGAAAATCCACTCGACCATTCTTTTTCCTACACGCTTCAGATGTCAGTCAGAACGTTGGAGGAGAGATGAAATGACGGTAGGTTGAAGTTAAAGGAATTGTGTTATTTTCTAATTTTAAATTGGTCATTAATTGTTTTTTTTTTCATTTTTAATTGTTTATTGATGTTTTATTTTCCTTTAAAACTTATCACCGTTTTTTAAACAAGTTTATTTTGATCAAATTTCACATACCAAGAAGAAATAGTTGACTTAATGATTATGGGATAAATTTTCAACTTTATCCACATTTATAATTGGATATTTTTCCATTATTTCTTCTCTCTCTTACTCTATGAATACAATTAATATCGGTAAAATTATCACAATCTTATTTGTTACATAAAACTGGACTTATAAATAGGACCAAAATTTTTTGGTTAAAGTGGACTTATAAATAAGACCATAATGGTATTTATATTAGGTACCCTAGCGTAAAACTCTGCTGCCGACATCTTAATCCTTAAAAAAGTAAAGATAATCGTTAAAATATTTATTTGATATAAAAATATAAAGCTTTTGTCCACGCCCCTGGGCTTGATCATGATAGTCCTCCAGCATTGAGGACGTCGGTTCGATTCTGGGAGTGAAGTCCTTCCAGTGGGAAAGAGAAACGGGTTGTGTGTGAGATTTAAGGGAAAAAAATCAATGTAGAATCAGATTTTTTTAATGTTGAAGATATAAAAGTAATATGCTATCTTCCAGTTAACCACAACTAGATTATAGGTGTTTAAAGCAAACAAATGAGAAGTATCCAAGTGTAAATAATAAAGGAAATGATTCCACTATTTGGATGCAAAGTGTTGATAAAAAATTCAATGCAACTGAAAGCTCATCAAGTGGTGGAGGATCCATCTGGATCAATCGCACACATCACCAATTATAAATACATCCTCCAATATCCCACATATACACAAAGAAACACACACACACACAAACACGTCTCTTATTCTTCATCGTCATCCTCTGATATTTGTGATTAACCAGAAGCAGTTAGCATGGCTGAAGAGAAGCACCACCACCACCTGTTCCACCACCACAAAGACGGGGATGAGAAACCTGTAGATGCCGCCGGCTATGGTGGTGAAAATCCTGAAGGTGGCTATGGAGATCAACCTCCTGAGGATTACAAGAAGGAAGAGAAGCAACATAAGCATCATGAGCACCTTAGTGAGGCTGGAGCTGCAGCTGCTGGTGCTTATGCTCTGGTATGTATATACACAGACACACGATCATTTTAATTTCTTAATTTTTGTGATTTCCTCTAATTCTCCCAGGCTTTTGATCTTGTTTTATTTGGATATGGTTGATCTCTGTTCTTAAGAAATTGATCTTTCTTTATTAATTAGGATGTGTGATGGCTTCATCGCTTGTGTTTTGGCCTCCAATCAACTTGTTTGTGATTTAATTTAATTTTGTTTCTTGTTTCTGTCTTCTGAATCTCTATAGAAGTTTTTTATATATGTTATTTTATATATGGTGTTATATATCGCTGGAGCGCCGACTTGAAATCAATTCAATTTTTTCTAAAAAATAATTATTTCTGCGTGATTAATCGTGTGTTGTCTCAAAACTCAATCTCGATGAGTTGGTCATACTAGAGAACGGGTAAATCAGCAGCTAAGAATTTTAAACGGGTTTACTGGGTTGGGTATTACATTTGTTTCTTCCCTTGCTAAAAAGTGTTTTCAAGTTGAAAACTAGTCTTCGGTTCTTAATATAAAATTTATTTAGAGAGTTGATTTTGATTTTAAATATAAGATATAATTTTTTCATAATTTACTTTTTCAAACTCTTATCAAATCTTCCTCAACAATAATCAAAGAAGAGAAGGAGTGAGGGATTAAGGAAAATAGTTAAAGTATTTTAGAAAATATATGTCATGTTAACTAATTTAACTAACTTAACTTATTATATATATAGATTGATGTTGATATTGATGAATGAATGTTTGAAATGATATATTATAGCATGAGAAGCACAAGGCAGAAAAAGACCCAGAGCATGCCCACAAGCACAAGATAGAAGAGGAGCTTGGTGCTGCTGCGGCTGTCGGAGCCGGTGGCTTAGCCTTCCACGAGCACCACGAGAAGAAGGAAGCTAAGAAGAAGACGAGGAGGCTCATGGCAAGAAGCACCACCATCTCTTTGGCTAAACATTAAATACATAAGCACACTGAAGCATCACCATTATCTCTATCTGGTTGCGTATTATTCGGCTTTCTGTATTATTATGTGTTGTCAGTTGTGTTTCTTTTTTTGTTTTTTGGGAATAACTTTGGAGTGAGTTTGGGGACTGGTTTTTCTCACTAGGTGGTGCTTCATACAGCTTTTTTGTTGTTGTCATACATCTTTGTATGCAGGTTGAGTTATTAATAATAATGATAATATTGTATATTAATTTAAGATTCCTTATTTAATTATATTGGTCATCTTTAATTGCTGGGAATTGACTAGCTACATTACAAAAATGAAAATTACACTGAAAGGGAATTGACTCCCAAAGACTCTTGTTGAACCCACAATCTTAAGGAACAGGGACAATCAACTAAAATATTAGACTTAGATAAGCCAAGTTTGGCTAGCGCATCTGCAAATGAATTTGCTTCACGGGGGATACACCTCAAGGTCACCTGCCAATCCTTCAAAAGATAGTCTCTAATCCTCAGAACCTGCAGACTCCCAGACAGAATATTCAGATTCGAAATGGAGGAGATAACAGCCTGTGCATCAGATTCTAAAATGAGATTGTTGCAGCCAAGATCCCAAGCTAAAATTAATCCCTCAAGAACAGCCCATTCTTCCGAAAGATGGGCTTGACAAGTACCTATCATCTGAGTAAAACCAGCCACCCATTCACCATTGCTATCCCTTATGATACCTCCACACCCTGCCTTAGATGAATGAAGAGCCACAGCTCCATCAACATTTAATTTAAAACAGTTTAAAGGAGGTTTCTGCCAAGAAAAAGTAGGAGTTGATCTCTCCAAATCAGATTCTGCAGGTAAAGCCAGATGTCTCCAGACTTGTAAAACAACAGACACAGGGTTAACCGGTTTAACGAAGTGGTCCTCAAACAGAAAAGAATTTCTCCATGCCCATAATTTCCACACCGTCACACCGAAAAACAGATTCCAATTGCATCCCAATCTGCTGCCCAAATTCTTCTGCAGGTTCATAAGTAACCACCCCTTAAGTGGCGCAGAGAAGAATGAGTAAGAGTACTTTGGATCAAGAAGGCTGACCCAAATTGCTTTGGCATATGGACAATCGCGTAAGATGTGAAGCACATCTTCAAATTTGTTAAAAGACATACCACATATTATTCACAAACCACAAAATTCAAATGATGGCCCCAATAACCAGTTATACTATAGATTTGCTAACCAAATATGGGGCCCAAAGGGTCCAAGGTTAGCTTATAAGTTCTGCTTTTTATCATTCTTGTCCAGATAACCTAAGGATTGTGTTTAACCATGATTGTATAGGACTTGATGTCCTTTTAATTTCTAATTAATATATAAGGTGTAGGCCTCTCTTTTATCCAAAAAAAAAAAAAAAAAAATGATGGGGCCTAAAGGGTCCAAGGTTAGGGAGATATTTATCATGCCGTGTGCGTTGTTGTTGCTTCTTTTTTTTTTTTTTTTTTTTTTTTTTCATACCGTGTATTTAAGTTAAAAGCTTCAGTTTTTACCAATGTGGTGACAAATTAATGTTTAAATTTTTATTTGGAGATGAGTCTACATTTAGTATACATTTGACAACAAAGTCCTTACATCAAAAGTGGAATTTAAACTCAAGACTTTATGGATTATATAACCCAACTTGGTCGTTATCAATTAGACCAATTTTTATTGGCTAATCAACACAAATTTATAAGTAAAACAATGAGTATTTATCATTAGTGGTCAGCTCGTTATTAAGAATAAAATATTTAGACATAATTCTTCCATAATCTTGATTGTCCTACATTATGTATCTCCTTAACACACTATACTTAGTATAACTTTCATATCGATATCTACACTTTTTTATTATGAATAATTTTTGCTAATCATATAACTTAAATTGAATTTAAAATATATTCACTATAGCTGAAATCATTAATTAACACAATAGGTAATGCGCGCATATTTTCCTTTTGAAATAAAGCACTTAATGGCCGGCAGTCCTACTATGGACAACATGAATAGAATTTTTTTGACATGCCAACATGAATATCATTGCTCTTCCCGTAAAGAAAATATCATTAATAATATCAATGAAGGTTGAAATTAACTTGAATCACAACAACGTTAGTTGGTGATGGGTAATTATTTAAAATGATATATATATATATATATATATATACAATAGTGCAAAAATAGCTTTTTAGGTTGGATGAAAAATGCCATAGATTTTATCTCGATACAACTAATCTTGAACTGTTATTTTTTAGACCGGTTGAGAAACCAGTTATAGAAGTAAGACTTTTAAGACCAGTTTTTTAAAATATGAGATATTAAAAGTAAGACTCTTAAGACTGAATTTTTAAAATATGAGGTCTTAAAAGTAGTTTAAAGACTAGTTGTTTCAAAAACAAGTCTTAAAAATAGTTTTTAGACTTTATATTATTAAAACCGGTCTCAAAAAGTAGACCCCATATTTTATACTTTGCGTATTTATTCTTTTTAGACTTGATATTTATAACACCTGGTCTAAATTTTTTCATGTTATTTCACATATCCACTCTATTTCTTCTTCTTGCCCACCATCCATATATCCCACAACTAAAAGATAGTTTAAGCTAAAAGCTCTGAACTGTTAGTGCCAATGTTTCATCGTGATATCAAAAAATTTAAACCAAAGATGACAATCAATTGAATTGGAGAGAAAGAGATAGAAAGATATCATAAAGTTTGCACAACGGTTTATAGTGGTTCGGCCTTAATTTCTTGACCTATGTCCAGTCCCTAGAACGTCTTTGAGATTTTCATTAATGTTCCAAGATTATACAGGTTCTTGATACCTCAATACAAAGTAATCTTCGCAAGGATTCACTCCCCTTTTAAGTTGTAATCTAACAACCACACTCAAGGTTTTATGTCTTTTTCTATAAAAGAAAACTTCCAGCCAAATCTTTTTTTATCATAATACATTTAACATTGGAAAATCAGTTTTTACCGCTAATCTAAATATACACTAAGACTCGAATAGATACAGTCTAGATTAGTTTAAGAATAAATTTAAAGTGCACCGTTTTTATATTTTTAGATAATGTTCTGCGATAATATTTTTATAAAATAATTTTAGTGATATCATGATAGTTTAATCCTAACATCACTATATTTATTATTTTTTATATAATATTTTTATTTGAAAGTGGGTTAAAATAATTTTTTGTGAGACAAACTTGAATGCCCGATCCCAAAAACTTTTCCAGAACAAAACAAACTAGTCTAACAATTATAAGAACACTTTAAAAGAGAAAGTTACCAATACGGTTACTCCTCTGTTCCTTTTATAAAATAGGATTATTAAGTATGCCAGGTTTTTTTTGTTATAAGATTGGATTAGGGGATGTCTCACAAGTTTTTTCTAAACCCCTTATTTTAGCTTTATTTAATTACAAAAATTACAAAAAAAAAAAAAAAGAATTTTCTCATCTAAAGAAGACAACGTAGAGATGATAGAGTCAGAAATATGAAATATGAAAAGGCAGATGTAAATGAAATAATATCCTCTAGCAGAAGGTTACCTTCCTCTAGCTTCTTTATAATGATGTGTAGTTCTCCTTAAGAATGTGTTGAATCTGAAACAAATTTTGCCATCTTTTTTTTAGAAGATAATTAATACAGTGTAAATTATTCCATATCCTATGGTGCTTTTTCTACTTTAAAAAAAACTTTAAAAGGCAAAATTACACTAAAAATTCACTTTTGGGATGCTCAGGGTTATTGAAAATTTACTTTAGAGTGATGAATTCACTTTTAAGTTAAAGCACTTTTTGAAAGTTAACGGTTTGGACAAAATTGCACATAAAAAAAAATACTTTAAGAACAAAATTGAACATAATAACACTTTTAATAGTAAAATTTCATCAAAAACAAGATTAAAGTGCATGAAGTATTTGTTCAGGCATATTTTTTTAGATTATTGTTGCTAAGTTTTTATAGATTTTAGATTTGATTAGTATGTTAAAAAAATTTCTTAATTTTCTTTTTTATAATATCTATGTTTTAAGATTTGTATGTTTTTATATTAATAAATAAATATTATTTTTTTAAAATATTTAATTATTGTAATTGTCTAGAAGTATTACTGCATTTTTTTTAAATGTAAGTCTTTATATTGTTTTGTACAAGAATTTAATTTGAATAAGAAAATTATGCAGTATTTCAAGTAATTTTTTAACTCCTCATATTGTCCCCTCTAAGTATTGGAGGGAACCATGTACATAAAGATATATAAAAAATATATATATGTCACTTTCTTTCTTGTCTCTCTTGTTTTTTTGGGTCAACTTCTTTCTCGTTGTCTCGAATATCTAGTTTTGTTGGAAAAAATTCTTTCGTTTGTCTCTCATCTCTCGACCATAGTCACTTTCTCGTCTCAAGTCCTCAGGTAAAAGTTGGCTCAGTCCTCAATCCAAATACGTGACACGAATCGACCTTAGTCCTCCGATAAGTTTTCTTCCTCTCGTCTGTCGACCTCGACCTCATTCGTACGGTAATTACTGAGATTCGTTCAAATCTTTGACTTATGTGACAGTAATTACTGAGATTTAGAGTCCAATCTAGCTATCTGTTTTATCTTTGCTATGATCTATTTGGTTTATCTTCGCTATGCTCTGTTTGGTTTATCTTCGCTAGCTCCCCATAAACCAGATAAAATATTGTGGTTTATCTTACCCTTACCATAGGAAATAGAACTCATCAATATTTTGAGTTAAAGAATTGTATATAATAGACTCTATATATATGCTAAGACGCCTTAAGGCACCCATGAGTTTTCATAATAAATTTGTTATTTTGTTAGAAAACATATACTTTTGATGAGTATACATTATTGTTCATGCATATATTGTCAAGGATGTGAACAATATATGCATGAACCCATCCCTGCGACGTGACATGTTTATTGTTTGTATACCTTTCTGTACATGAGTCCTTCTAATTTTTAGAGGAGATAACTAATAAGAAGTTAAAAAATTATTTGAAATACTAGCTATATCATTTTCTTATTCAAATTAAATTCTTGCACCAAATAATATAAAGAATTACTTTTTTTAAAAAATATTACTTTTAGACAATTGCAATAATTAAATTATCTTAATAAAAAATAGTATTAAATTATTAATATAAAAACCTACAAATCTTAAAAACATAGATATTATAAAATGAAAAAAAAATTAAGAACATTCTTTAACATACTAATAAAATCTAAAATCTATAAAAACTGACAACAATAATCAACAAAAATATGTTTGAACAAATCATGTCATTAACTACATGTATAACTATTTAGACGGTAAAGTAACATCCAAGACCACGAAGTATCATGTACTCTAACTTATTTGTGATACAATTTTACATTTAAAGTAATTTTAGGTCCAATTTTACTCTTAAAATATTTTTTATATGCAATTCCATCCCAACCGTTAACTTTCAAAAAGTGCTTTAACTTTAAGTAAATTTATCACTCTAAAGTAAATTCTCAATAATACTGAGCACTCAAAAAGCAAAATTTTAATGTAATTTTGCCTTTAAAGTTTGTTTATAAAACGGTGCATGTTAAACTTATTTTTAAACTGATCCAAACCATATCCACCAAGTCTTAATTGATTCTTTTTATTATTAAAAAAAAAAATCAGCTGGAACTTTTATTTTATGAAAGAAAACATAAAAACAATTTTAAAATTGTAAAATCCTAAATCAGGTTTATTACTTAGAGTTGTTAAGATGATGAAACTTGATAAATAATTTAAAACTTATTTTTTTTGAGAAATACCTTATTTTGAATTTTACAATTCAAAATTCTTTAAATTCCTAGTAGAACGCCATCCAATCGCCGTTCGTTAGTCATCGACGCCTTCATTCTTTGTGCAGCAAATAAGAGAGATTGAAAAATTTTGAAATGTTTTAATAAGAAGTTTACGAACAAACTTTTTACTCTTTAGACATTCCCTAATCCAATCTTATAAAAAAGGACATGTCATATTTAAGAACCCTATTTTATAAAAACAACGGAGGGAGAAACTGTATTGGTAATTTTCTCTCTTAAAGTGTTTTTAGAATGAGGCAACATTTCTCATGTTGTATAAGAAGAAGAAAATTCCTACACACACATGAAAATCTACATTTTTTTTTTTTTTTTTTTTTTTTTTTTTTAAAGAAACTCAAACACAAAAATCGAAGATTACATTTATGAGGATACACTTTCTTGTAACATGAGAAATGTATTTCCCTTTTAAAATTGTTAGATTGGTTTACTTTGTTCTTTAAAAGTTTTTGGGATCGGGCATTCAAGTTTGTCTCACAAAAAATTATTTTAACCCACTTTCAAATAAAAATATTATATCAAAAATAATAAACATAATGAAGTTAGTATTAAATTCTTAAGATATTACTAAAATTATTTTATAAAAAGATTATCACAGAACATTATCTAAAAATATATAAAACGGTGCGCGTTTAATTTTTCTTGAACTGATCCACACCGTATCCACTTGACTCTTAGTGCCTGTTTAAATTGATGGTAAATATTATTTATAAGAGTAAAATACTCTAACTACCCTTCTGTTTTACTTTAATTATACGCACCTCCACTCTATTTTGAAAACCCATATAGATCTCTCTTAAAACTAAAATTATGTTACACAAACCTCCTTTATATTTTGAGATTCTATTTCCATTCACCTAAAGTAGCTAGATTACCGCTAGCTTGACTTTTGAACTTTTGTTTTACTAAAATACCCTACTTTAATATTAGAATTATTTAAAAAAAAATATATGTATGTGGGCATATATATATATATATATATATATATATCACCAAATTTTTATCCTAATATATTTTTTAAAATTTATAATATGTTAAAAAAGTTTATGAATTTTGAGATTATAAAATTTATAATTGTAATTTTTTACCATATTTATTAAAAAATTATTTATTTATTGTTTCTTAAATGACTAAAAATATATATCAAATATATTATTTTCTATTAAATATAATAAAATATATACGTTTGAGAGATTGTATTAAGTCATTTAAATTAAATTTTTGATATTTTTTCTACAAACATTTAAAACATTATTTAAATATTTAAAAGTTTGTGATATTTACAAGTTGTCAATTAAAATTTAGGATTTAACATTAAGGGTAAATTAGTAAATAAATTTTATAAATTTCAATTAAAAATATATTTTTAGGATCTTTTTACAATATTCTTAGCCCAAAGAATTAATGATTTGGACTTAAGTGTATATTACAAAATAGAATGGAGATGTATGTAATTAAGAGAAAACAAAAGGGTGGTTAGAGTATTTTGCTCTAAATTTTAATTGACAACTTGTAAATATCACAAACTTTTAAAAATTTAAGTAAGTTTTTTAAATGTTTGTAGAAAAATATCAAAATTTAAATTTAAATGACCTAATACAATCTCTCAAATATATATATAGTTTATTATATTTGATAGACAATAATATATTTGATATATATTTTTAGTCATTTTAAATTTTTAATAAATATGGTAAGAAAATTAAAATTATAAATTTTATAATCTCAAAATTTATAAATTTTTAACATATTAGAAAGTTAAAAAAACATATTAGGATAAAAATTTGGTGGTATAATTTTTTTTTTTTTTTTGCCCACATACAGATATATATATTTAAATAATTCTAATGTTAAAGTATGGTATTTTGGTAAAACAAAAGTTCAAAAAAGTCAAACTTAACGGCCAACGGTTTGAGTGGATAAAAATAGAATCTCAAAATATAAGGGAGGTCTATATGAATTTTCAAAATAGAGAGGAGGAGTGTGTAATTAAAGTAAAATAGAGGGGTAGTTAGAATATTTTATTCTATTTCAAGATCCAGTTTTGTTCGGTGCTCTGGGGCCTGGGCTAAACAGGAAGAGTATAAAAGTTTAAATAAATTGATTTGGCATTTTGGCCGATCATTCCAACCTCGCCTGGAAACATAAATTTCTTTTTCTTTTAATTATTATATAATACCCTCTCCGGTCCTCATTATATAAGGCAATTTGCCATAAAAAAATGTTTCTATAATTAGGATTTCTACCCTTTCTTTTCATGCATTGCCGATCTAGCCTTAAATTCTTGGCACGATTGATTTAATTTTTTTAATTGTCAAATTTTAAATAAAAAATCATTTTTTAAAAATATGTTAGGTGAAAAATTATCTTTATTTTAAATTCTACATATTAAAATAATTATTTTTAAAAAAATAAAAAGTAAAAAAAATTAAATTTTGATGGTGAGATGGGAAAAAGCCTCCCTTCCCATCCTTGGGATGGGTAGGGAAACTAATTCCCCCAACCGGCCCGCCTATTTAACTCGTTTAGATTGGGTCACGGGTAAGGGTAGCCTATTACCTGTTTGTATCATACGGCGGCGGGTCTGTTTGAGTCACGGGCACCCGTGCTCGTTCATTACCGTTATAGTATACTCCTTCGGTCTAATTATAAGATCTAGTTGATTTTTTGGAGAGATTAAAGAAGCTAATTAAATTACTTTAAAGTATTTTTATTTTATCTTCAAACTAATTAATAGAGAGAGAAATTATAAAAGTAGATAAGATTGATTTAATAGTAAAAAAATGATAGTAACATTGATAGTAACAAAAAGTGATAGTAATATCCTATCCCATAAAGTAATATATAATTTAAAAATGCACAACATATAAAATAATTAAATAATTTAATTAGTTTCCTTAATCTCTTCTAAAAAAAATTAACTGGGACCGCACATAGTAATTTTTTCCCCTTCATGCGTTTACTCTGCCTTCATGTTCAGAGCAGAGTTGCCAGTCGAGAACGGAGAAGAAACGCACAAACCCGAAGCTCAGAGTTCAAAC